>CM056169.1:44272530-44843189 GCA_029691765.1 Entomobrya proxima | reverse complement strand
TTTAGATATTTTCTGTGCAAATTGTAGGTAGATTATAGTGGGCATTTCATGTGAGGCTAAGTGTAGCTAAGTTCCTGGTCCCCGTGAAATCGAAGTTTCGGCCTTTCTTACTTCTCATTCTTGTCTTCTAGCCAAAATTCTTCTTTTAAAAGTTCAGAGGACGCAACTGATGCAGACTGACATGATTTGACTGCTATAATAGCAGTTTGCTAAGCTAAACTTTGCTGTGTTGGTAATATCAATCTCTGGCGGTTATGCTATTCTTTTAAATATTCTCGCTCAGATTCGTCTTTATCTATGCTCGACTTCGCTGTGTTCGAGCTTCAGTAGTGTAATTCGATTCGCTGACAGTATTTACACTGCCATTTGTTTAGAAGCTATTTAGCATATGATGATATAAGATCTGAGCAATTTCAATATAAACAGACATGAAAAGCAAAATTCTCGCTTATTCTTAGCTTCTCAATATGCGTTATTCTTAATACGTACTGTTACTCTGGCCTTTGTCTATCTCGTTCATTTTTAACGCGCGGTGTTTCACGTTGCTTTTTCTTGGTGCAGAATAATCTTGTCACTCGAAAAATAATAATACAACATCCTGTTGAACGCAGTTTGGCGTATTTCAGTTGTTACATTTTCTTTAGCATTGTACAACGCATCCACACTAGTTTTGTAGCAGATAACGCAATTGTTCCGCTGTAATATTTTGATTGACAGTTACAACTATCTGCTATTCCAATGACATGAGCAGATGTGAAATCCGCGCTGGCGTCCAGAAACATTATTCAAGAAGTGTGGACAACAATACAGTAGAATTGTTATAGAAGAAAAGCCTTGTGTATCGTATGCAGTATATCTTGTTCATACAAATAAATATTGCCGGTATTCATATAACTTTTGCTCCCATGAAGAGTCAGGCATTGATTAAGTTTCAACTTGTAAACAGTATATGGTGTGACGTATGTAAAAAAAGATTTTAATGTTATAGAGAAAGAGTGAGCTTGCTGCTGTATAGCTGTTGGAAACATTCTTTTAATTCTTGTGCAACTGTGTAGCATTACGGAGATGTTTTTCAATATTGTTGCATAAGCCGTTGTGTATTCAATATTTGAGTGATAAGGTCGTGATCGTTTACTCTCTTATTACATGAAAAACGTTTAAGACATTCGAATTAATTATTCATTTGATTAATCAGCGCCCCGCGTCTTTAACGATTGAACTGTCTGAACAAACCTTTTTTATGTCCACTTATAATGTTTTAAAATCTCATGGTCTTGGACACTTGTTCTCGAAAAGCCGATTTAAATGCCAGCACCAATCCATATAATAGTCTAACAAATGGGTGGATACTCGCATTGATATTATTGACTGTTTTCAATGGAATAAAATCAGATACATTATATTGAATTTTTGTGAGATTACACCGTGTAAACTTTCTCGTTTATGTAATGCATACGTCTGGACCATGAAAGTTTTAAGTTCTAAGACAGCGTATTTACTGGATAACTGCATTTTTCATGGATCCTAATTTTTTCTGATATTTTTCTACGATCTTTGAAAATTTCCCTGTCCGCTGCACAGGGTCCCGGGCCCCTGTGACGATCTACGGCTGGCACGGGCGTCTCACTTCGCCCTTGGGCATTTTGGTGTGCTTTTCCATCATCAAGTAGTCTATGTATTAGAGTATGAATGTACTTTGTTTGTACTGGGATGATGAGGATTTATTTACACGGACTTCAGTTCTTGTGAAACGTTTCTTGTTAATCAGAATAAACTCTTTGTGGGAAAGGGGCGTGTTACTATGTGTTTGAACTGGCATAAGCTAAGGATCGTCCATTTTAATTTTTATAAATATTATTTTTCCACTGTTATATATTTACGTTGAATATTATGGTATTTTGCAAAATTGTTATGTAGAGTGAAACAATTGTAAACCCATGCATTTTTTGCTAGGAACGATGTTGACAAATTTAGCAACTATTTTTATTTGTTGATAGTCGCGATGTCTCTAAACACTTTGTATTTTTCATTTGTTACAAAGACACACTAATAGATTTTTAACTAGTATTTGCAACAGATGTGAACTCGAAATTGGAAAATTTGTCGGTTGTCGGTATATTTTTTACCAATTGATCTTTTTGCATTTGGCTCAGAAAGTTTGTTGTGGTTTTGTTTTTCCTGTAAATAAAGGCTCAGTTAAAGATAGCTGTCATCAGGTATTTGTAGGCATTCATTTTTTGCATTGTTTGTGTCTTAGTATCTGTTGGCTAGTGCGCAAGAAGAAAGCCAGAAACATGTATTCCTTCATTAGCTGCAGTTATTGTTACCCGTTGTTCCTAACCATCTCTCTTTCTGCGTCATCCAGTACAACAAGGTGAAGTGGTACATAAAACCGCCGTTACGTGCCCTAGGACATACCATTATCGGTTAATATTGAACACTTTTTATATACTCTTCCCATGACACCATAATATTTGGTCTTCTACTAACTCTTTATTACGCTCGTCTGCTTTGGCAGAGAAGCGATTTTAAGCAGTTGTGTGTCCGCGCTGTTCTGTCTGTCGTCCATCCGTCTACTTTATCTTTTGGGTTGTCTATATAGGTATTTGGGGTCAAAATCCAGGCAATTTGTGGTCAATATCAGGCAATTTGCGGGTTAAAGTCAGCGCTATTAGGTTTATTATCTATTATATGTGCTTTAAACCAGGCTTAATGGCCTTAGATCTTTTTCTTAAAATTAAGTTGTTATATTATATTATTACGATATTTCGTTCTAATAGCAGCGAGCATCTTTAATGTTTACATGGTTGTTTATTAATAAAATGATGCCATTTGTAGCGCAATGGTTTTTAAAATCAATTAAAGACAAAACATGATATATTTCGTTTTTTATATAAACCTTTTAGTACGTTTTTTTCTCAAAATTTACATTACACAATGTGTATAGCTAAATCGTTGTAGTACATACACTTTTGGGAAATACCTTACATACTACTTTCCATTTTGCTATTCTTAGTCCAGCATGTAATGTTATATCGCAAATGAAAGCCAAACATAAAAAAAGCAAATTTTTAGAATCATTACCAAATGCATATAAAACAGTCTTGAACTTCTTTCTTAGCTATATTCTCATGGATGGCAGTCATCTAAAGTAATCAAAAACTTTATTGATTCTCTCCCTTCATGTCGTCATTACTTCTAGGCCTGGTAATAATAATATACTCGTAAATTTGAAACGCAGAGGCCAATTAAACATCAGCACATGACATTCTCAAGGTTCTAAATTAAATTTTGAATTTACAAACTATTTAAAGTCTACGACGCAATAAATTTACAACTCGCAATATTTCTATTGTTTTGACCCGCTGCTCAAGGTAAATACTATATTGAAAATACGCTTTACACACTTTTTATGCGCTCTAGAATTTTTATAAATTCTTTCACGTTATCAGTACTTCTAGAATTTTACAAATCTATACAATTAGAGTTAACGACCACCAAAGTATGTAATCCACTGCTCGCCTCTCTTTCCTTCAAAACACTTCGGATAGCAAGTGGTAACAGAGTTAACATATGTCTTAAATTCTTTCTGTAACGTCAATTAGATTTTTGTTCAGAGAACGTAAATTCCTCCTCATGCATTTACGTTTATAAAGCCGTCCGATACGTAATTGTTTCACACCTCGCATCCGCATGAGTTAATTTCCTTAATCGTGTAAGAATTTCAATATGTTTGGACTTTTCCATTTGTCTCTGTGCAAGAAAAACTTATATGTTATGTCTTTTTCGCCAAAAGGTGCTCTCCTATAGATCCTAATGTCCTGAATCGATGTATACTTCAAATAGAACAAGGGACTTTGTCAAATGCGCAAAATAAAATCCAGGTTGAATAGCGTTCGTCATTTGGATTTAAGTGTTGGTAGGCTTTGTGCGTGCTCAATTTTTCAAGTGTGATTTGGGTATGTGGGGGGGGGGTTTTTTTGGTGGGGGGGGGGGGTTTCCTTTATGTGAGACAGAAAGACTTTACGCAGTGTGATTATGGTCAACTTCGTATAGAGTGGAATACGACTGTAGTCTTTGTCAATACGTGGATTTGAAGGGATATAGGTGTGTGACTTCCGGAAAATAATAATCTGTGCTCGCAGTGGCTGCAGTTGTTTGTGAAGTAAGGGGAGATCCGCACAAATGGTAGTGATAGTGATCATGATTCGTGAGATGTTTTTAATGTATCAGGAGACCAAATCTATGTGTATTACAGACAACAATAGAATATTGAAGAATTTTTCTGAACATGTAGCATGGTTTTAGTAATACTTTCGTAAAGGAACTATGAAAGCTCACCTTGTTCAGAAATATATCGTTCAAGCTTATCGATGGTTCAAAAACATACATTGTTTGGTGGTATGAATACAAAGTTCTCCATTTGGGTCTTGTACAAAATAAAAAAATATTGCAAAAATTTTGTGATACTAGTAATTACCGTTTTATTACAGGTCTGATAATGAAAAATGTTGCATGGTTTTGCTGAAATCGCACCAAATGGGAATACATGCACGTTATTAAGAGTTGCGCAGTGTCGCTGTTAATCAATTATTAATTTTCCCTGCTTTATGTATTAAAATGTTGATAAATGGTAATTCAATCCATGTTATTTGAAGAACACTTTTATTTCAAGGATGTGCGCCCGAAGGTTTCTGATCTTTTTACTAGATCCTCATCAATTGGTTTACGATTGCAACATGCACAATATCCTTTTGACCAACAATTTGATTAAATGTCTAATTGTCTACTATAATATTGGATGTAGTTTAAATAGGTAATGTAGTGTTACTTATGGGCTTTTGATAGTTTCAAGGGAAAAGACGTTCCTAGAATAATTAGACAGGAAGGTCGAGTTGTGGCCAAATATAGTCTCTTCTGGTCCATCATCGGTATTTTATCCGTATGTAGAGCGACTTCTTCAATGAGCGTTGTGTTGTTTCCTCCTTCGTTTTCACTTTACTGTGGAAACATAGTTATATTAGAATGTGCTAATTTTAAGTGAAACTGAGTTAGTTTCTCCAGATGGCTGGTTACATTAACTCTAGTCTGTGGAGTACCTATAAACTGAAAGACTCAAATTGACGTTTACTACTGCGTATGTGATTAGTATGCAATCAAGGAAATAAGAGATCGCAGAGAAAATAATTTCAGGTAGGGGCTATGTTTCCCATGCAATTAATGGTTGTGCCCAACCCACTTCAGTTACTCTTATTTCAATATATACGTCGCATGTTACAAGGAGATAGAGTAACCACACAACTCAAAACTTACTTGCTTCAGTCATCTACTTTCTCTGGCGATCTCTATATCCTTGATTGCTCTATATGCGTATGTAATAACTCCTGCTCGTGTGTAGATACACTCCTGAGCACAGTGGGAAAAAGAATCAGCAGGTTAGTGTTGAGTTGTGTGTCATTTTGTGCAGACCGTATACATTATCTGCTCTGTGGTAAACAATGCTGCATCAGTACTTTCTTGGCACTCAGTCGTATTTCCATTGCGTTTTGCTCGCGCTGCTGTTTATATTGAAGCCAGAAGTAAAGAATCCAAAACAAGGTATTATTACTGGCTGCCGTTCCTGAATACCTGTAGCTGTTCAGCAATTCATAGTCTGCTTATTTCTTCAATGAAGTGCTTTATTATGTATGCCAATCATCCGCTTTTGTTGGGCACAAATATAATCAGGTAAATGTGTTTAAAGACTCTCAACAACACTTTAGATCCCAGAAATAGTTCGTTGTCACACATCTTTATGATTCAATGCAAAATGCTATATGTAGAACTATGAGCATCCATAAACCGATGAACACAAAATATTAATTATTTCTAGAAAATGATTATTACTCACAATTTTCCAAATTTACATTACACAACTAAAGAAACGTCATACCAAATACTTGTTTGAGACAAAGCATAACTTCCAATTTCTTCCCCAGCATTTTTTGTAACTTCCAAATTAGAACTAAAACTAATATTAAAGCTAGTCATATCGATTTTTATATATAAACCTACTGTTTATAATTGCGACATATAAATAGCTGTACAGGGCACTTATCAATGTATTGTGCTGGTATACACTTCATAGACAAAATCAAGATAATATGTAATGTCATGTAAATATATGACACTGAATTATGTTATAATGTGAACACTTTTGTAGGCGTTGATCAATTTGCAATCACTAACATGATTTGCGATAAAGTCTTATTAGTTTTCTACTGAACTGTATTCACCCAATTGATTACGTCGATCAAAAACGAATATTTCGTCAAATGTTACGCAGCTGGTTTTGTTGCTTATTTGTAGTTAATGAGAAAATTAAAATAAACCTAAATAAACTGTTCTAACACTAATTTTACCTTTTCTTCTCTCTCGGTTTTTATTTGTTTCCATCTAAACCCCCCCCCCCCCCCCCCCCCTCCCCCCCCCCCCCCCCCCCCCCCCCCCCCCCCCCCCCCCCCCCCCCCCCCCCCCCCCCCCCCCCCCCCCCCCCCCCCCCCCGCCCCCCCCCCCCCCCCCACCCCCCCCCCCCCCCCCCCCCCCCCCCCCCCCCCCCCCCCCCCCCCACCCCCCCCCCCCCCCCCCCCCCCCCCCCCCCCCCCCCCCCCCCCCCCCCCACCCCCCCCCACCCCCCCCACCCCCCCCCCCCCCCCCCCACCCCCCCCCCAACCCCCCCCCCCCCCCCCCCCCCCCCCCCCCCCCCCCCCCCCACCCCCCCCCCCCCCCCCCCCCCCCCCCCCCCCCCCCCCCCCCCCCCCTTATTTGAGAAATATTTTAAAATATTAGATTTTAGGATGTTTTAGTAAATGATCATGACACCAAAGAATTGTTGTTTTTGAGATTCCTATGATTAACTGAGTCATACTATTCAATAAATTACAATATACTTATCAAAAGACTGATAAAGAGACGAACAAAATCCAGCTTCATTAATTTGTTGTTCCTGTTTAAAAATTTACAATCTTAAAAATTGTCTAGTTATTTATGTTATATCAAAAAGTAGATATTACTAAACTTTTTTTTGTGATTTTGTTTTATCCAGGCTGCCTCAAAGGCAATTTAAACTTACAATAGCTCTTTTACATATATCTTTTGTGATGATACAGTTTTTGAAGATGCTTCCAGAAAAACAAAAGATGGATCCAATTCTCTCTAATAGATCCTGTTCTATGGGAAGTTTAGTAATAAAACTTAAATATTTATATAAAACTATGTCGTGTATAATGAAAATTCTTGTTAGTGACAGAAAAACTTTGGATATCAAACATATAAGAAAGTGTTTGGCATTTAAACAGTCTGTCATCTTAATGGGAAAGTCCTTTTGAAACACAAAAATTTTCATCAAAAACATCTCTAGAAATTAGATTATCTCTCGAAGGGCTATATCGCCACCCAGTGTTACGTTCTATAAGCACGTCCACACGTATTGCGCAACTATCATCAGCTTTACTTAATGCTCTTAATCTCGGGAAGAATTTTCCAAAACTGTGGACATTTCCAAGTTTCTTATGTGCCACGAAAAACTGTTTTTACTATCTTTCTCTCAATTTGTTGCTATACATTATCCTCGCCTGATTGATTAACACTCAAGTGACAAGTGGACCTTTGACAATGGCAAAGAATAAATTCCAGACAAAAGATAGCTGTCCCATTGTTTCTCGAGAGTTGTTAGGTTTGGCAACTTTGGCAAAGGACCAATATCTGAAAACGGATAATGGCGTAGGTACGCGGTGTAGGTTTCAAAATTCTGTAAGAGCTTCAGACCATTGAGCTGCTATCCAATTGAATACGTGGTTTGTTTCTACAGGTTCTTGTCCACGTCGTCGTCTCGTATAAACACAATCAAACCCGAAGGTTCAGTTTTTTTATGTTGCCCTTGTATTCTTGCTACTAGTTTTTTAGTTGTGAAAAGTTTTCTTGCATTCGTTATAACCAAAGATGTGAAATCCTCTAAGTCGCGCTGGAGCAGTGTGGCATTGAAAGAAGTGGGTGGAGGGTCACACCGTGTCGATATCTGATACGCTTCTTAATGCGCACGCTTAATGTGAGGATTCCTTTGAATTAATCAGAAAATCAATTGGACCGTGCTGTTTGAAAACATGAGAAGAAATTTGATCTTTCAGTTCTTTGGCCAACGGATTTGCATTTAGGCATGGTTTCAAAATATTCTGTACTTCTCTCCCAAGTAGTCCTCCTGAGTGTGATAAGTCCTCTAGCGTGTTCTAAATGTGGCAGATATGAACTTAAACATACTTACGAGAGATTTTCACTACTGTTTATGTTCCTCTGGGCGCGTTTGAAAGTGACATTCTACATAAAATGCCAGATGTGATGCTCCATATATTTTAAGAAATGCGTAAATAAGCTCGATTGTTGCGAATAGTTAAAGTTGGGCCACGAGTCCATCAATGCTATGACCTGAAGGGAAAAGGATTGCTGCTGGATGAGAAAGTGGAATCGTGTGAAAAAAATTCCAAAAGCTCGTACAGTTGGTTGTTTTCCGTCACCGTCGTAGTTCGAATGTTGTTATTAAAACAATCCTGCATCACTATTCTAAAACTTGTGTTGGCAAGGACAAAATGTTTCAATCGTTGGCCAACATGTAATAACTGTTTCATGAAATCTGGTGGTATGTGGCATCTAATGCCTTGCTTGCCAGGTTTTACTAAGCTGGCTCGACAATTGAAGAGAGAGACATACAACTCCGTTGTCAAACTCATGGAAGTCGATACATGTGCGTATAACCTCGGGAATAAAATGCGCGCGGCGCGCGATTGTGGACAGCAGCAAATGTTTTGTGAAAATGCGGTGATGCCGAATTTAATACGATAGTAGTCACTGTGAATCCTTATTTTGTGAGTATGAGGTACCCTAATACCTGTTAATTCAAGAAATTAGTAGTGTATGGTTTCGGCAGCAGATAAATTAATTTATCATGGTTGAAAATGTATTGTAAAACTCACCTCTTCTGGGAAAATTAGTTGAAGCTTGAAGCTCGTCCGAAAATATTTTGAGGTGTTAAATGAAAGTTCCTCCTTATGGGTTCTAATATAAACAACCAATATTCTTTTGGTATTCTACACGGTATTAAAAATATTTAGAGTTAATCTCTTTAATGGGCAACGAGGAGGAAAATTAATTTATTTAAAATTTCTGTATCGGTTTTAAATATATTTTGCTTTAAATTTTGGGTTCTCACGTTTCTATCAAAATCTGGTTTCAGTGACAGGTTGAAATTTATTTATCCATTAATGTTGTGTTCTCACATTTATTATTCAATTAGGAGTAAATCAAAACAACAACTTTTTCTTCGAGATTTTTTTGACGGCACTACTCCAGTAAATGTCTGTGTGATGATCTGTCTATGTATTAATATTATTGTCACGTATAAATTTCTAGTTCGTCCGTCAATATGGAAAGGGTATCCCATATCAGATGGCTTCAGGAAGTTTTGGTTTATTTTTGTTGCCTCACATTTAGGGTGCGGCCCGTGAGTTTCTGAGGCTACATGAATCTGTGAAGCAGTATGCGCCAGTTGCTGGGCAAGTGACATTCTATTTACACATTCAGTGCATAATTTGACTCTCATCTCGTGTTTTTCACTGAACAAAGCTCAAATCCTCCTGAGCCTTTTGAGTAGTAGAAGTTCTCATTCATACATCTTTGCAATTTTTATTTTACAATTCTTCAATTGTGTCCATAATAAAATCTTATTCTGGTAAAAATATATTTTTCTTTTTAATCACACATTTTTGCTATGAGTTTTATGTTCCTACGATCTAATACTTGAAACAAAGAATATAGATAGAAGAATGACAGGGCTGTAGAGAAATGCCGATTACTCACTCACTATGATTTTGGGGAGAGTGAGAAAGCTGAAATTGAAATTGAAATTGTATCTTTTATTCCGGCTCTAGTCATTACAGTAACAAATACCTGGTTTACTAAACGGTGACCCATACATTATATAGAATTTACTAGCTACAACTTAAAAATTAAATAATTTAAACAAATAACATTACTTTTTACCAGTTTTCACCTTTCGTAACTATCTCCAAACTTATATTAATCAAATACATTCTCCCTTGTAGACTTCATTCCACAAGACTATACCACGATAATTCAAAGATTGACGATAACATTCCGATTTAAATTTTGGAAAGTACTAGTCTAGGTATTCTGTTACTTGTGAGAGTTGGGTAGGTTTTTAAAATTTCTTTTTTTATGTCCGCATACATCCTTTAACTATCACCAAATCTCTTCTCTGTTGAAGAGTTAAAAAATCATAAGACTGCGTACCTCCTCTAAATCAAATTCAGGCTTCTTTTTCCCCACTAAAATAACTCGGGTAAGTCCACTTCTAACAAAAAACCTGTCTATCTTTCGTTGAATTACATCTAACTGCATGTTGGATTGAATCTTGCCCAAATATCAATACCATAATCTATTACATGAATGCAAAATGAGCATCAACCATTACTTTGAGTACATTTTTTGTTAAAAAATCTCTTAAAATACCTCCTAAATAACTAATCTTATTCGTAAGTTTACGTAGGACACTATTATAGTGATGTTTAAAATTAAGAGTAGGATGTTTAATGTTTAAAAATATCAATATTATTCTCGTTCTTTATCGTTCTTATCATGTGATTTATGAAATGTACATACATTTTGTTTTTTCAAAATTAATTTTCATACAGTTTTCTTCACACCAATCAATAATCTTAGCCATTTGATCCTCCAGCTTCTTGTTTATTTCTTTCAGGGTGGTACCTTCTACGTATATAACTATATCTTCCGCATACATTTGATAATTACACAAACATAATAGAAGCTATATCATTAATATACAGGCTAAAAGTTAAGGGCCCGTTTGCACTTCCTTGACAAATCCATTAGAAAGCGGATAACAATTTGTCGAACTATTTTACCGTAAATACACGGTTTCTCATATTTTCATGAACTATGTCTATATACCAGGGTTCCAGTTTAAACTTGTCCATTAATTTATTCACAAGTATATCATGATATGTGAAAGCTTAACGGAAATGTGCTTAGCTGTGCGGTGGCGTGTTTGCAAACATGTGTTCTGCTGGAGAATTGGCAATAAGAACATCATTGTTTCTCCTCTTCTGCTCACAATTCAAGGGAAGTGCATAATATGAAACTATCTGCGATTTTGCTTAACATTCCATTATGGTTTAAGTATTTAACACTTCAAGAAACTTTTTGACCTTAATATTTCGCTTCCTACATTTTAATATTCAATAAAAAATTCCATGTGTTCAAAAATTAGAGCAAACATAATCATGATTAGTTTTTTCTTCAAAAACACTTTAATACATTTTGGTTTCCCAAAATTTACATTACCTATTACAAAAGTTGTCAAATATATATATTTGGGAAAATACATGTGCTTACTTCTAAGAAATATATTCTGAAGCAGTGTCTCGTCTTGAAAATATTTTGCAGTTATGTAGCAATGCTCGTCCATTGTTTTTGTTGTGTGCAAAATTTTAATTTAACTTTGGAATGTTTTGTAAACTTGTTACTCCTGAACTTAAGGAGTAGCTCCCTGTTAGCGATTTTGTATTTTATTTTTATTGAGTATTTGAATTTCTTTAAACTTTTGTGAAACAACTCAACTTAAGAACATGTGTTTAGTTCAAATAAATTTCCGTGTGCACTAAACTTTTACAGGTTTTGTGTATCGGAACATCCGATGATAAATGGGAAAAGAGATGCACTAGCCGCTTGCTGGCACGCAGTCATTGCATTGCATGCTCTCGTTACCTGTTTTTATTGAAACAGAATAAAGAAAACCCAAAACAACCGGGTTTTGTTTCTGCCGCCGTTCTTGACTCCCTGTCCATTCCTTCACGACTATATCCCACCCAGTGATTACGTCTTATGTGATTTCGTATTGGTATTAACATGAAAGAACCTCTGGCAAACCTTCGTTTACGATAACCCCCGTAGTAAATTTCCCTTAATCTGGGGAAAAATTTCCAAATGTTAGACTTCCACAAGTTCTTCCGGTGCACGAAAAACTTAATTTTACTTTCTTTCTCCAACTTGTTGCTATACTTCTTCCAGCCTGAATGATAAACACTCAAGTGGACAAGGGACTTTGACAAAGACAAAATAAAATCCAGGCTAGCATAACATTCCATCTTGATTTTTAGAGTTGTTAGGTTTGGCAACTTCCAGGGATGAACTTCTGAAAGGGAGACTGAGTAAGGTATGTATAAGTTCAGTTCTTTAAGAGTTTCAGACCATTGAGCTTCAATCCAATTGAATACTTGATTTGCTTCCAGAGTTTCCTCACAATAATTACAACGGAAATTTAAGGTCAGCTTTGTCAGTTGCCATTGAACTTGTACATTTTGCAATCGTGAAAAGTCCTCCGCTCTCTCAAAGGCAAAATTGTGAAACTCCTCCAGGTTTGGTAATGGCGTTGACGTTGAATAAAGTGCAGAAAGATTACTGAAGTTCAATTCTTCTACCTGAAGACCTTTAATGTGAGGATTTTTTTGAATTAATTCAAAGAAAAGCGACGGGGATGCATAAATACATGTCAGAAATTTCAGATTTTTCAATTTTGGCATTGGATGTGCAATTAGTATGAGGTTTAAATAATCTGTATTCCTCCCTTCCCATGAATTGAAAATTCTTAGCGTTTGTAGATTTGGCAGCACACCAAGCAATTTACCAAAACATTATCACTACCTGTTGATGTTCCTCTCTATTTTCATAACAAAATGTTACATAGAAATGCCAGATATGATGTCCATATATTTGAAGAATCTCAAAAATCTTCTGCGTTGGAAATCTGAACGAATTTGAATTCCTATTGACCTTGCGGGGAAGGGATTACTGCCGGTGAGAAAGTGAGAATCGTGAAAAAATTCCAAAAAATTGTCCAGTTTGCTTTGGTCGTATAGATTAGGTTGAGTTATGACACGTAACTGATTATAGTTCAAAGATTGTAAACCACAGCTAAAATGATAAGCCAATGACATTTGGAGATTCTTACTCACAAATTGTTCTCTCTCTCCTATCACAGAACATTTACAATCTCTTAAATCTGTATTTGTTTCACTTAGAATCTGGTTAAATGCGGCCTCCACTCCTTTTTTCCAGGCTTTACAAACGGATCGACATTTTAAGAGAGAGAAATACGGCTTGTCTGTGAAATGCTTGGAATCGATACAGAGTTTGATAACCTCCGGAAATAAAATGCGTGTGGCTAGGGGCAGCATTATTTGGTGGAAATAGGGCGATGCCGCATCAATACAGTTGTAGTCACTAGAATCTTTTAACTTTAGCTTGTCGAATATCAGGAGCCAAACCTGTTGAATAAAGAAATTAGTACTACAGTTTAAAGCATGCAGATAATAATTTATTCATAGTTTATAATGTATTATAAAACTCACCTCTTCTGGTAAAATTAATTGAAGCTTGATCTTGTCCGAGGAGTATTTTGAGGTGTTGAATGAAAGCATCTCCAATATGGTTTCCTAAATAATAATAATAAACCGATTTCCTCTGGTATTTTCTATGATACTAAAATATTTAGACTTAATCACTTTAATTTTTTTGCGTTCTCACAAAGGAAAGATTTTTTTCAAGTTTTTCAAAATCTAGTTTCTAGTGGCAGGTAAAAATCTTAATGCCTTTAATATCCGCGTTAGCTAACTGGCTCTTGCTCATTTGCTGACTTACAAGTAAATAAGAAGAGAATTATTTTGTAAGTATTATTTTTGGTAAAACTCCAGTTGAAATGAATGTCTCTTTATAATATTCGTGCTAGTATGAATTTTTAGTTCCTAAGCTCAACATGGAACAGGTATCCAGCAGGTAGTGGGTAACTAGGCGGAATATATTAAAAACAGGTTCTAAATTACTAATAATTGTCATTTCTCATAAAGTGCAAGTGTTTAAAAATCTGGTTTTCAAGACAGCTAAAAATATTTATTCTATTATATCACCTCGGTGTTTACGATATGTCTACTACGCAGTTATTCAGGTACAAGTAAATAAAAAACAGCAATTCTTGTATCAGGTAGGACACGAGTTAAAATGCCTGTGATGGTCTGTCTGTGTATATTATTTGTGCCAATATAAATTTCTAGTTTCTCAGCTCAGCATGCAACAGCCATCCAATATAAGCTGTGATGTTTTTGTTTTTGTTGTTGCTCAGTCTGAGGTGTGGCGTGAGTTTTTCAGCATACATGAATTTTTAATAAAAAATGCATCCAGTCTGTTGGCCAAGCGCAATCTATTACGCATTTAGTGCGGGGTATGAATCGGACGTGTTTTGCATGAACAAAGCTCAAATCCTCCCGAGCTCTTTGCGACGAGAAGTTTCATTCGTAAATATTTATGGTGATGCGTAATGAAACGTGGGTAGGTAATTGGTATGCAGAATATGTGAAATGTGGGACTTCCTACCTTTGCTATTTCGATATCAAGGTTTTAATTGTAGCCATTTGAACTTATTAGGCAGGAATCATTTTTTTCATTTTAATCAGAAAAGTTACATATTCAAGACCATAAATTTTCAACCTGGTGAATTACAAAGTCACAGACAAAATTAGAATTTTCAGACATTTCAATGACAATCAATATGAAGTCCATATTTACCAATATAACTGACATTTTTTGTTTTCAACATAATCAAAGTCATTGCAGTGTACAAAGCATAAAATCGTAAAATACCACTTTTTATTACAGGCTTTCTATGCGTGCAATGTAAAATTTGTCATTGGTTACTAATCGCAGAGATATTTCTCACATTCTTATTCTTTCCAATTGTCACGTATATACAAACGTCCACTGTGTCACACTGCCACACTGTCATCAGCATAATTTATTTCCTTTAATCGGGGAAACTTTTGCCAAATATTGGATTTTAGCAAGTTTTCACGATGCAAGACAAACTTGATTGTACTCTCCTTCTCTATATCTTTGTCATACGGAGTTTGGCCACACTGATATACACTCAAACTGACAAGTGATTTGGACAATGGCAAAATAAAATCAATGCAAGCATGTTGTTCAATTTTCATTCTAAGATATTGAAGATGCGGCATTTGTAAGGGACTTGTATTTAAAAATGGAACTTCTGAGGGTATATTAATGCTCAAATCAATTAGGGTATTAGCCCATCTTGTTTCAGTAAAATTGAATATATGATTTACATGATGAACAGGATGAAAAAAAGTGTTAAGTTTCTTCAGTGGCCATTTAGCTTCCACACTTAGCAGATGTAAATAATCATCTGCACTCTTAAAATCGAAAATGTGAAGCTCCTTCAAATTGTGTAATGGCGTTGAAAATAGTGCCGCATGTTTATTCAAATTCAGGTATAATGTCTTAAGCTTAGTAATGTGAGAATTGTTTTGAATAACGTTAGAAAAATTGGTGGTGATATGTACCGTTCTTCCAGAAGTTCTAAGCTTTCCAATTTGGCAGCGGATTTGCATGGAGAAAATTTTGTAGAAATTCAGCTCCTTCGAGAATATAACATTCCAAATGAACAATCATTAGTGTTTTTCGTTGACAAAAACTCTACCAGTGGACGAAACAACGGCACCACTCTTTCCATTCCATGTGAATTTCCATCCTCAATGTGAACAAAACAATGCCAGGTATGATTTTCGTAAATGCGAGAAACTTCCAAACGTTTGCTGGTATATGCAAAATTGCCTTAAGGTGAACCAATTTTAAAGAAAATTGATCTTGGCAGAAGTGAGTTGCTTCCGGTGAGAAAGTGGGAGTTATAAAAAGTCTCCAAAACCTTTTTTATTTTGCTGACATTGAAAACGCTGTGCATTATACTTCCCTGAGTAACATTGATTACGTAAGGTGGTAAGCAAAACGATTTCCAATCAGAGCTTTTTGGGGTTGTATGCCCAACAGCTTGGTGAAAAGTAGTATCAACTCATTTTTCCAGGTTGTACAAACTGCTGGACACATTATAGCATAAACATAATTCTTTTGTTGTTAACGTTGCCAATACGGCAAGATCTGGGTCAGCTTCGGAAAGAAAATGCGGGTTCATAGTGGCAAAAGCAGTTTGCAAAAATACGGTAATTTGATGACTAACATTGCATCAATGCAATGTTAGTCATCAAATTCAGGTTTGTTGAGTATCTGCAGCTAAGTCTGGTGGATTGAAATACTATTGATAACACTTATATTTCATCAATGATAATTTTCCGGTGTTTTTGTTGTCATTTTAAATTTTATAATTCAAATATGCTATGACCCTGATATGGAAAATGAAAAGCATTAATAGCTAGCTCGAATAATTTTTTTTTCACTTTCGAAACCCCATCACTCATTACGTTATTATTTGAATATTTGCGTTTATTTTTCAATACATTATACATATTAGTGAATCACATAATATCTTTGTAAAATATCCTTTTAATACTTTAATCGTTTTAATCTTAATTTTTTAACAATTTTGAAATATAGTTGAATAATACCATAAATTAGCACATACACCATATCACGTAATGTTAGGTTTTCCGACTGGCAGCGTTTATACATTCGCTCAAGTATTAGAGACACAGTTGCAGGGAAAATTCCAATAGGTAGTAGTACAAATAGCACATTTATACTCCCTTGCAAATTACTTGGTTTAAACTCACGCCTCTCCGGAAAATCATTTAGCTTTCCGGAACTAAATTCAAAATTGGATCTCCACTGCATGTGGTAGTCCATTAAACCGGATAGATACAATGCCTCCATTCTAAATAAAAGTTTCTTGGAAAAAAAACCCTACCAAACTAATTTTTTATATTGAATGGAAACCGGTCTTTTTCCAAAAGAGAGGGGAGTTTTAAATTGCGTGTAATTTAAGTTATACGTCCCTTTAAAACTATTCGCACGATTCTGTTCTACAACAAACGCATGACGACTGTGCTCCTTGCATTGCATGAATATTTTCAAACTAGCCCATTCTTTATAAGTTAGCCGATCAAAGGCTGGAGATATTCGAATATTAGAAAGCATTTCCTGTTGCTGTTTAGTAAAATTTGGAGCAGTACAATTCATATCATATAACACACCTAGATTGGAAGCTATATTTGATGTTAGTTTCAGAGAATATGGATTTCCACCCCAATCATTACCATTAAATTTGACTACGTGGCAATGTACTCCATGTCGGCTCAAATACGTTTCAGAGTCATTTACATATTTCCAGAATTCCTCGTCTTTCAATTTATACGGAAGATTATTATTGTAGCATAGAATGCTAGGATAAGGTATATTATCACAATGCCGGGTAGTGTACAATATTATAATGAATGAATGTGTGGTTATTGTTCACTTTTGTCTGTCGATATTGGTCACTTGTTCTATTTATAAAACGAATGTAGAAATGTAAGAGTGGAGAAGAGGAAGAATGTTCATTGTTGCTATTCTCTCTTGTCGGTAATTCCACCTCACGGTTTATGGAGAAGTTATATAAGGAAGCCGGAGGTATGGGCTCGTATCTTAGTAGCTTATGAACTTTCAGTCGTTTCGGATCTCTTGTTAGTTGAGACTCAGAGTAGTTCAGATCTCAGTATTAGTTTGGTATTCAGGTGGGCATGGTCTTGTTCAGACGTCCCAGTCGCAAGTAGAAGTCGTATTCATGATCTTGTTCAGATCTTGTAGATAAAGTCGCTATCGCTATAATATTATTTCGTGTCGTAATATTTCTTTTTATTAAATATTTGTCGTTGTAGAAAAGATCACTAAAGTAGTTGGTTTTAGTGGAAGAGGTCGAATAGTCGTTTTGAAGTTAAATAAATGTCGAACTACAGCAGTTAAATTTGTCGTCATCATCCTTTTATTTATCTGAGGCTAATCCCGGACGTCATATTCATCGGAGTCTACCACCCGCATCTTCCATTAAATCCACACTACATTATAATACACAAAATAGGAATATATTTTGTAGGAGTTTGTCACTAATTCTTCAATTGAATTGTACGGAACTGGTGGTATTGCGCCAATGAGTTTTGTCATGTTTTCTCCCTTGTAGCCGTTGCTTAAAACTACGGTAGCTAAAAAAGTTGCTATTACAATTATTTTTAGGTATACTTTTTTCTTAAGAAGCTTTATATCAAAATCAACAAGTAGACCATGCTCACATAAATTATCAAGTGCAGCAAGTAAATGTCGAAATAGAAGTTTTCTTAGGTCAGAATTAGATTTAGATGAATTTGGATGAATGTATTTGACTGCATACAAAAGCCCAACTCTAGACATACTTACACCAAATATTACAACTGTCAAAATGCAAATCCATGAATAAGGATCGTAGGAAGTAATCAGTTCCATAAACGGACTGATTCCGGTCTTCTGGCCACATGACACAAATTTCAGTTCATCCGTATAGTAACGAAATCCACCCTGGGTTTGTTTTGAACCCCAAAGTTTTATATACGGTAACGATATTTTTTCAGGTTTGCACGAAGAACTTTTTAAACACTCTGCCCCAGCTGAAATGTGCTCATATGTTGCATTACCAAGAACATGGTAGAGGAGCAGCTGAGTTCTTAATCGAAGTTCACAAGAGGTATCGTATGTGATCAAATAAATTTCCCGACTTGGTGATTGTAATTCTTTAAGTGGCTGTGAATTTACAAAACGACCACGCTGACCGCGAAGGACAATACCCGATTTCCATATCAGTTGGTCAGTGTCCCTTTCTGCATGGTGAATGGCTTGTGTTAGCCATGCATAGTCAAACTTAATTATCCACTGCAACGATTTTGTCTGAATAATATCACCCGGCTTACAAAACATGCAGAGCATCGTCACACTTTTGATGATTTTCTGCTGTACTTTCCAATTAAGCCAGGCATGCGAAGTTGTTGTGACCATTGGTTCTAAGAACAGGTAATAGAAAGCGCGGTTTCCTAGTGCCCATAGAAGTTGGTTTTTGTAGTATGAATTTGCAACAAAAATTTCAAAGTGCCAACGACTACGAATTAAACCTGTGTGCCATATCTTATTCTCTAAATAATAAGACTCTGGAACATATTTCCAAAATAGTACACTTTCACTTCCAAGCGAGAAAAGTGTTTGCTCAAAGTACTTCCAAAAGAAATGGGATATGATTCTGATATTTTTTCTGTGATAATTACGCCTCGGTGACGTGCGATGTATTTTGGTTTGATTCATCCAGTAGTATGTGTTTGGTAGTCTGACGTCGTTTTCTTTAGCCGGCGGAAATAGGTAAACATGTGCCTCACACAACCACGTCTTAATTCCCATCAACCTTTTATATTCTATCTTGTCACCCAAATGCTTGCCATTTGTTACTGTGAAGTTATGGACCTGAACTTTTTCGTACGGAAGTACGATTTCGTCTACCAACTGGTTTCCAGAGAAAGCAAAGACAACATCCCGGCGTCGCAGCAATAGCGGAATGCAAGGAGGAGTGTAGAAATCAGCACCATTGAAATTGATTATGTGTAGTAGGCATTGTGAGAATGGTAGCAAATATTCATTGAAATTATTGGGTGTGACCTTATCTTTGTTGGATGTGCTTGTACGATATTGCGAAAACAGGTGCCACCTTTGTGATTCTATCTCACATTTTGCGAATTTCAACAAAAGCAGTAATGCTGACAACATAAGTGAACGAGTGAAAACCATTTTGGATGATTTAAATTGTAGAGAACGTGATTGTTTCTGTAAGTCAATATGTTTAAAAGCAAGAAATATACGTTATTATATGTTAAGTGTTGGAATGTTAGGAGCAACAATGTCTTCAGTTACCAGTTCAGGGAAACTTCTGAATTTCAATGTTATTGTATATGACAAGTAATTTTCTGATAAAACAGGCCTGATGTTTTAAGTACTGCGTAGAGAGGCTTAAGAAGGTCTATAAACTGTTGTTATATATTTGGTGTACACATTTAGATTGAGGACAGACCACTGTCGCCGAACAAGTCCAATACGTATGCGGATGTTATTCTTCGATTTTCAAGTATCGAAAAATACTTCTTACAACCGTGTTCCAGCCCGAATATAGCATTGTGGTTTGCAACGGACCAATCTGGGTTCATCAGGAACTTTGCAAGCTAATAGAGCACACCAACTTTTCGGATCCAATCTGTCCAAGTTATTCACAACGTCACAGTAAGGTCAAACTTTTAATAGTGAAAATTATTTTGCTCAACAGATATGATGGTTCCATATTTGACCGACATTTCCTACCTGAAGTTTAAAAAATATTTTAACCCAAAACCATGTTTCATCGACTTAAAATTTAATAACGCAATTACTCGATTACTACTGTAGAATTACCTTCAAAAAATAGTAATTCCGCAAGAAAATTTAACTTATGTTTCTTTCAATACTTAATTCCGCAGATTGCTGTAGCTTACTCAACAATTTTGGGTTTTATTTTTATTTTTGAGGTGTCTGTATTTTAAGAAATGGCTTATACAAGACAACAAAAATATCATTTATTTTAACGCTCTATCATATTTAGTTTTTAGTGTTGTGGCTATATATATTTGTTTTTATAACTTCCGTGATATTTTAATACCACTGTGCTAAGACGTTGTGGTCAGTAAGCTGTGGTAGGACAAAACATTAGTAATATAAGCTGTTGTTCTCATGGATAAGGTGCTTCAGCGGCATGAACACAGTTTTGTTTTAAAATATGTAAGCTTAATACGAAAATGTTGATAAAATTATTCGTATTTTATTATCCAACATCTTCAGCAAACAGAAGAAATTAGCATGCTTGGCAAAGATCATATGAAATGAACGATAAACTGAGGTCAACAAAAGATGCTGCCTAATATTTAGTTAAAGTATGTTTTAATTTCTAAATGAATTAACATGTTTGAGGACATTTCCTGATAACTAACAAACTTTATTGTGGTCGTTGTTGACGTGAAGAAAAATATGCTTCTATAGTCATATAAACTTTTGCTAATTGGCGAAATCTTTGTCCTAAATAAAACGTATCCACTTTAAATGGACCATTTATTATAAATTACCTAATCAAAAATGCTGGAGTGTAACAAATTCACAAAAATCAGCAAACTGTATCTGTGTCATGTGTTCCTCTCTGCATTTTATTCATACCGATTTATTCTTTGAACGATATACCAAATTAGGAAACAAATGCAGAGATTGACACTTTTTTAATATTTGTAGTGAATAAATGTTTTGATTTAACGTATCCAAGATAACCGAAAAAATACATAACATGCTTAGGTTTTATCTTCTTTGAAAGCAACGCATACATTTCATTTTTACAGTGTTACTTTCTACAACTACTTACCTAATACACTACAATACTTTTTTAAGGTTGCTTGCATTTAAAAAACGTTAGCTAAACAAGGCTAGAAACTAATAAAAACAGAAAACAGCACTAATTGGAGTACAGAATGGTCCTCTAGATTAAAACTATCGTGAATTACGATTTTTAGGTGCTTATATAAATAACAGACATCTCCAAAAATGAATTCTGAATTCACCTTTGCTTGTATAATCTTTGCTCATAATTTACACTATACATTTCAAAAAAGTTCAACATATTTGTTCATCAAAATATATACTTTACAATTCTTTTAAAACGTGTTTCAGTAAATTCAAACTCACTCAACTTAGAAACTATATTTTACAAACAAACCAAACACTTACTCATTTGTTTTGCAATCAGTCATCATTTCACCAAATTGGATCAATTTGGACGCGAAATTGAATAAATCTAATTCAATTAAAATTCCTACTAAACACAAGGTAAACACTTTTACTGAGCACTAAACCATAAGCTTTTTTAACTTCAACAACATATTTAAATCCGTAATAAACTAGTCAGTTTCCTAGAGAACTATATATCCCTCACAATAATCAGGTATAAAAGAACGAGCATTAGACAATTGTGGCGGTGAGATTTGGGTTTTATCAGATGAAAAAAAAATTCGTAATCCGGGAAAGATTTGATTTTCCAATTGTAAAATTTTTGTGACACTCTTTGTTGCCGTCGTGGTACACACACAAACTGACACAGGCAAAATATAGTTTTTATGCTATTGCAAATAGTAAATTCTAAACCTGTTGTCTGGTTTTATTTTCAGTTGCTAAATGATAGTTTAAAATAAGAATGAAATTTGTTTAAATTTTTTTAAAAGGTTAACTAGATACAAAACTAAATCCCACCCAGTCATTACGTCCATAAGCGCGTTCATAAGCATGTCCACTGCGTAAGTTTTGCACACTCTCATCAGCGAAGTTAATTTCCTTTAATTTGGGAAAGAACTTCCAAATGTTTGACTTTCCCAAGTTCTCCCTGTGCGTGAAAAACTGAATCTTACTATTTTTCTCTAAACCGACGTCATACGGGTTCTTGGTTAACCAATGTACACTCAAACTGAGAAGGCACTCTGACAATGGCAAAATAAAATCCAGACAAGCATCGCGTCCCATTTTTATTTTAAGATGCTTTAGATTTGGCAACTTCAATGTGGATGCAATTTCGGAGAGAGAAACTCTCGAAGATGCGACTATGCTCAACTCTGTAAGACTTTCAGACCGTCGAGTTTCAATCCAATTGAAAACGTGGTTTACATGTAGAGCATCACCATTATTACAGAAGAAACTGAAAGTCAGCTTTTTCAGTAGCCACTGAACTTGCACATTTTGCAACTGTAAAAAGTCTCCTGCACTCGCAAAACCCAAAACGTGAAACTCCTCCAGGTTGGGTAAGGGTGTTGTAAGTAGTGCTGAATGATTTTTAATATCCAGTCGAGAAATACCAAGCCTTTTAATGTGCGAATTGTTTTGAAGTAATTGCGAAAAAATTGGTCCAGGTACATTATATTCTGCCAGAAGATTTAGATTTTTAAATGTTGGCAACGCATTTGCAGTTAGCATATTTTCTATAAATTTTGTATCCCCGTTCTTTCCTATATTGCTAATCCTCAGCGTTTGTAGATTTGGCAGCAGCCCCAACAATTTAAGAAGATACCGTACCTCCTCCTGTTTTTGTTCCTGAGTTTGGTATGAAAGTCGTACATAACAATGCCAGATGTGATGTCCATATATTTGAAGAATGTCAAATAATTTGTTGTCGGTTGTAGATAGAATATATATTGACCTTGTGAGAAAAGGATTGCTGCCGGTGAGAAAATGAGAAATGTGAAAATTCTCCAAAAAATTGTCCAGTTTGCTTTGATCGTAAATATTGTGTTGTTCCATTATACACTCCTGAGTCAAACTCAAAATGTTTAGGGGATACCCAACAAATTTCCAATTCGTACAATCTGTATTAGTTTCGTGTAGAATGTCTTGAATTCTGGTATCGGCTGCTCTCTTCCAGGTTCTACAAACTGCTCGACATAATAAGAGGGAAGAATAGGAGTTTGAAGACACCATGTATTTGGTACAAAGTTTGATAACTTCCGAAAAGAAAACGCGGGTTCGCAATGGCAGCAGTAGTTTGTGAAAATAAGGTGATGCCGCATCAATGGAATGGTAATGATTAGAATCCTTTATGCTGTCGAATATCAGGAGCCAAACCTATTAATTCAACAAATTGGCAGTTTTAAATGAGCAGATTATAACTTAATCATAACATAACTTTATAGTGAATAATGTTTTTTAAAAACTCACCTCTTCTGGAAAAATTGCTTGAAGATTGATCTCGTCATCAAGGTATTTTGGTGGGTTGAAGCAATGTTCCTCCATTTTGGATTGCTAAACCATAAATTATTGTTGAGTTTTTGATATACTAAATAAATGTTATTTCTACAACATTTTTTCACTTTAAACTACCAAAGATACAAATAAAGTTGACTTTTAAATAAGCGATTTGTAAATTTTTTCACGTTTGCTTATGTTATGAAACTCGATTTTCTCTCTTTCTGTCTCTCTAGGTGTAAAGTTGATATAGTGAATGTCTGGAGTGCAATAAGGAAAATGGATCCAGCAGCTGGTTTTGTTGTTGTTTTTTTCTGTTGCTGGTCTTTGTTCTGACATCATTTGGTTTTCATTATGCATCCTGGTATGCCAGTGTTTTGTTCCGCAAGCTGAGCAGTGTGGCTTACACATTCGATGAATGAGATGTTTGTTTGAAATTGGCATTTTGTCAAAAGTACTAGTGCATGCGCTGGATTGGACATGTTTTATGCCTAATATATGAAGTATATACAAAAATGAAAAATGACGCTATATTATGTGTCTTGGCAACTAGAATTTATTTTATTGATTGTAACAAAGCATGTTATATTACATTTTTAAAAAGCAACGTGTGTTCCTTATTCTTTAAAGGGTTTTGAAAAATCAATGGCAAGGCTTAAGAATGCTCACTTTGTCTTACAGAATCAGCCAATAATCGTAAAAACTCCAAAAATTCCTCCGAACCTTATTACTTCATTGCTCATATGTTATTATTCAATGAAATTACTGCGAGAAGCATAGCGTTTCCAAGACCAATGAACAACAAATACAAAATCATGATACGCGTTTTTCTTTGTAAAACTCTTCATTAACTCTGCTTTCTCAAAATTTACATTATACAAGACAAAAGTGGTCCAACATGCATGTTTGAGAAAACGTATATTCTAAATCTTCCCCAGCGTGTTTTAATAATTCTCAAGTAGCCTAATTATGTTGATGCCTAATCATACCAATGTATAATTATTCAATATGTTGGAGTGAAAAGGATTGCTGCAGGTGATAGAGAGAGAATCGTGAAAAAGTTTCCCAAACTTGTCCAGTGTGCCTTCTTGGTTATACATATAAGGTTGGTATATTATTTTTGTCTGATTTAAACTTAAAATATATGATGAAAAGCCAAAACATTTACAATCTGAGAAATCCGTATTCTTTCACTAAGAAGCGGGAGAGATGTGGCATCCACTTCATGAATCATTGGATCTTGGAATACGACTCGTGTGTCAATGCTGTGGATTTAGTACATAGCAAGATAACCTCCGAAAATCATGCGGGTTCGAAGTGGCAGCAGTAGTGAGTGAAAATAGGGGGATGCCGCATCAATAACATTGTCGTGATTATATGTTGTCCGATATAAGGAGCCAAACCTAGTCGTTCAAGAAATTAGTAGTACGCAATAAAGCAAATAATAATTTATTCATACTTAATGATATTTTATCTGACTTAATCACCAACCCGAACAAAATCGTCATACAGGTAAAGTTCATAGCATTTCGCAAACTACCTTTTTCTTCACAAGACTTGAAAATTCTAAAAATTCTTTGCTAAATCTCCAGGTCGCTATCGTTTTCGCTGCCCTTTGTTGACAACGCCTCCACAAGTGTCTTGGCATTGCCAACCCCGCCCAGGGCATTGCCTACGCTCCAGCTACCTACGGAACTCACTCCGTTTTTGCTGAACCATCCATTATCGGTTAAGCGTTTTAAACTCCATTAATTGCTTTATTGTTTAGTATTTCATTTTTCTAAATTACTATATTTACTGAAGAATACATTTAGTTTTTATTGTTTTATACCAATGATAAGCAATGAAAAACAAAACATGATTAGATTTTTTCTCTAGTATCTGCATGTTGTATTGAGTAGTTGATCTTTTATAAGTATTTTAATAACAGATTTCTCACTTGTCTGATGCAAAGTTTCTAAGCTTCAAACCAGAAAAATGAATTTTAATCCTATGCGCTGCCGTTTGGCATCTAGCTTGCCAGTCTGCTTTATACAAATGAGACGTAATGAAAATTCACCATGACCAATCCGTGTAGGCACGCAAATTTGAATTGAATTTGTTGTTTATTAATCATCTCAAAATTTTACAAAAAAGATTGGTAACTTTATTAATCAATCAGAATGTTGCAAAATTATTAAAACATATAGAATATTAAAGCTTTATCTCACATGAAAACTGCATGAATAGTTACGTTTCACAGAATAATCGGTACAAGGTTATTTTCTGCATACTCAACATCTGACTAAAAACCGAATAAAGTTTACAATATCCAGAATTATCAATGCTAACCCATATCAAAGATATTATCATTGTCAAATACTTACATTATGTCGTACACATTTATCATTCAAGGGTCAATAGGACTTTAGAGCATGCCAAGCATTTATTGTATTACTTCGCATACTTCCATCAACTTAGCGAATTAGGAACAACCACAGACATAATCATGAAAATGTTAAATACAAATCCATACATATACTTGGTAACCATGAATGAAGCAAACACTTTTAAAAACAAGCAGAACCCTTTTTAAAGTGACACAAAGATTTCGCTGAACAATTTTTATTTTCCTTCAAGACCATATCCGACCCAGTGATTACGTCTAAAAGAACGTCCATAAAACAATTCCGACCCATATAAATCTGCGTAGTTAATTTCCCTTAATCTGGGAAAAAATTTCCAAATGTTTGACTTTCCCAAATTCTGCATGTGGGCAAAAAACTGAATTTTACTATTTTTCTCCAAACTGTTGCTATACTCATCCCTGCCTGAATGCTCTACACTCAAATAAACAAGGGACTTTGACAAAAGCAAAATAAAATCCAGGCAAACATAGCGTTCCATCTTGATTCTGAGAGTTGTTAGATTTGGCAACTTCAAGGAATCAATTTCTGAAACACGTGCAGATGAAGGTATACCTATGTTCAGTTCTTTAAGAGTTCCAGACCATTGAGCTTCAATCCAATTGAATACGTGGTTTATTTCTAGAGTTTCGTCACAAAAACAATCAAAACAGAAGGTCAGCTTTGTCAGTTGCCACTGAACTTGTACAGTTCGCAATTCTGAAAAGTTCACTGCACTCTTAAAGCCCAAAATGTGAAACTCCTCAAGGTTGGGTAATGGCATTGAAAGAAGTGCTGAAGGGTTACTGAAGTCCAATTCTGATAGTCTAAGGCCTTTAATGTGAGGATTTTTTAAAATTAATTCGGAAACGATTGGCCGTGCTGTAGTGTTACATGTGAGAAGTTTTAGATTTTTCAATTTTGGCAACGGATTAGCAAGTAGGATAGGTTTTAAGTATTCTGTATTTTCGTTCCAACTGTCATCCAAATCAAAAAATCTCAGCGTTTGTAGATGTGTCAGTAGGCTCAGCAATTTACGAAAAATTAGCAGTACCTGTTGCAGTTCCTCTGAATTTTCATACGAAAGTTCTACAAGACAATGCCAGATGTGATGTCCATATATTTGAAAAACGTCAAAAATCTTGCTGTGAATTAATAAATCCGGACGGATTTCAATTCCTATCGACCTTGAGGGGAAAGGATTGCTGCCGGTGAGAAAGTGAGTATCGTGAAAAAATTCCAGAAATTTTTCAAGTTTTTTTTTGTAGTAAATATTGGGTTGGTATATTACACGTAACTGATTATAACTCAAAGTTTGTAAATCACAGCCAAAACCTTTCCAATCCGTGGCATCTGTATTAATTTCACTCAGAATCTGGTGAAACGCGATGTCCACTCCTTTTTTCCAGGTTTTACAAGCGGATCGACATTCTAAGAGAGAGAAGTACGGCTTGTACATGAAAAGCATGGAATCGATACATAATTTGATAACTTCCGGAAATAAAATGCGGGTTCGAAGTGGCAACAGTAACTTGTGAAAATAGGGTGATGCCGCATCAATACAATGATACTCACTAGAATCTTTTAACTTGTTGAGGATCAGGATCCAAACCTTTTATTTCAAGAAATAATTAGTACAGTTTTAAGCACGCAGATAATATATGTATAGTTAATTGGATCATAATAATTTATAAAACTCACGTCTTCCGGAAAAATTAGTTGAAGCTTGATCTCGTCCCAGGAATATTTTGAGGTGTTGAATGAAAGCATCTCCATTATGGTTTCATAAATATTAATAACAAAACCGATTTCCTTTGGTATTTTTATGATACCAAAATATTTACACAATCACTTTAACGGTTAAATAAGCGGATTAAATTATCTGTATAAGTTATAAGTTTAAAAGAATTTAAGTTCTCACAAAATGAAGATTTTTTAAAAGTTTATCAAAATCTAGTTTCAAGTGGCAAGTAAAAATATTTATCTCTTTTATATAAGCGTTCACCAACTGGCTCTTGCACATTTGCTGAATTACAAGTAAATCAGAATAGAATAAATTTTCAAGTTTTGTTTCAGGTAAAACTACAGCTGAAATGACTGAGATATTATGTTAGTGTTTGTGTATATTATTCGTGCCAGTATAAATATCTAGTTCCTCAGCTCAGCATGCAGCAAATATCCAAAAGAGCTGGTTTTTGTGACGTTTGGTTTTTTTTTGCTGCTCAGTCTGTGATGTGGAGTGAGGTTTTCAGCATACACGAATCTTGAAAGGAGTATGAGTCACTATGCTGTCAAAGTGGGGTGCCACTATTCTGCATTCAGTCCATAGTATGCATAGTTTTTTTTTTGCATGAAAAACCTCACGTCCTGTTGAGCTTTCTGAGCTGCACGAGTTATATTCATACAATCGTGAAGATGTGTCAAAACAACATGGATAATTGGAAATGCCTAACATGTTAGAGGTGAGATTTTTTATCTATGCAATTTTAATTTCAATTTTTTTAAATTTTGGCCGTAAAAATTTGTTAGGTAGAAATCGTTTTCTTAGTTTTAATAAGAAAAGTTGCATTTAAGACTATTAATTTCAAACTAGGTTGAATTACAAAGTCCCAGACGAAATTAGAAAGTTCAGATGTTTCAACGACAATCACTAATAAGTCCATATTTACCAATATACCTGACATTTTTTGTTTTCAACGTACTTATGAACACACGTAATAAGCTGTACAAAACATAGAATAGAAAAATAACACTTTCTGGTATAGGTTTTTATGCGTATAATGCAAAAATTGTCTTCGGCTACTGATCCCAGAGATATTTCTTCCTATTTTATTCTTTCCAATTATTACGTATATATGAACGTCCACTGTATAACCTTCCTACACTGTCATCAGCGTAATTTATTTCCTTTAATCTGGGCATATTTTGCCAAATGTTGGATTTTAGAATTTTTTCACCATGCAAGAAAAACTTGATTATACTCTCCTTCTCTATCTCCTTGTCGTAGTCATTTTGGCCGGACTGATATACACTCAAACTGGCAAGGGATTTGGACAATGGCAAAACAAAGTCCATACTAGCAAATTGTCCCATTTTTATTCTAAGGTTTTCAAGGTGCGGCAGTTGTAAGGGACATGCATTCAAAAACGGAACTGCTGAGGGTATTGTGATACTCAAATCCGTTAGGGTTTCAGCCCATCTGGTTTCAATAAAATTGAATACACTATTTACATGCTGAACAAGATGGCAAAATATGTTAAGTTTCTTCAGTGGCCATTTAGCTTCCGCATTTAGCAGATGGTAATAATCCTCTGCACTTTTAAAATCGAAAATGTGAAGCTCCTCCAAATTGGGTAATGGCGTTGAAAATAGTGCCGCATGTTTATTCAAATTCAGGCAAAATATTTTAAGCTTAGTAACGTGAGGATTGTTTTGAATAATTTGAGAAAACATTGGGCATGATATGTCATGTTCTTCAAAAAGTTCTAAATTTTTCAACTTCGGCAGCGGATTTGCCTGTAGAAGATTTTGTAGAAATTCAGTTCCCTCGAACGAATCAGGTACGATATGAATAATCCTTAGAGTTTTCAGATGCGGCATCACTTCTAGCAGTGAACGAAACAAAACCACTGCTTCTTCGACTTCTTCCGTATTCCGATACAAAATGTGAACAAAACAATGCCATAGATGATTTCCATAATTGCGAAAAACTTCCAAAAGTTTGTTGTTGTAACCGGAATCGTCTAATGCTTTCATAACTTGGAGGAATATTGATCTTGACGGAAATGGGTTGCTTCCGGTGAGAAAGTGAGAGTTATGAAAAGTCTCCACAAACTTTTCTATTTCACTCACATTGGATAAGCTGTGCATCAAACCTCCCTGAGTAACGTTGATTTCACAAGGTGGCAGGAAATTTGACTTCCACTCGGTGCTGTTTGGGATTGTTTGCCCAACAACTTGGTGAAAAGTAGCATCCACTCCTTTTTTCCAGGTTTTACAAACTGCTCGACACAATAAAAGCAAAGAATATGTTTCTATTTTTGGTAACGTTAGGCATTTGGGCCAAAGCTGAATCACCTCCGGAAACAAAATGCGGGTTCGTAGAGGCATTAGCAGTTGGTGAAAGTAGGGCGATGTTGCACACAAACGATTATACTGATTTAAATCAGTAGTTTTGTTGAATATCAGTAGCCAAACCTGGTAAATTCAAAACATTACTGGTATATCGTATATAGAAGAGTATATAGTGGACAATTTGTATAATAACTTGAAAATATACCGGCTCAGGAAAAATTGCTTGAAGCATGAGCGCGTCCGAAAAATATTTTGGGGTGTTAAATGAATTATCCTCCATTCTGGTTTCTAAAAAAAAGTATTCGTTTGGTACGCTGAAGGTCTTTCGGTAAATGGTAAATGTCTTCCAAGTTTGAAAATATTGGTTTTTCAAGTGCACAAAAAAATATAATTTTTCTTAACGTTTATTTAGTGCTCGGCAATGTATTTACTGTATTTGATAAGTTTAAAAACACTTTCAAATCTCAAGTCTGGTTTCACAATGAAACTCCAGTTAAAATCGCTTTGATGATTTGCTATGCAGTGATACCATTTTTAAGAAGTAATTCCTCAGCGCAAGAGAGAAAAGCATATCCAACAGCTGGTATCTGTTGGTGTGTTGTGTTCTTTTTGTTGTTTTTGGTTTGGCATCCGAACGTTCCCGACATGAATGTATTATGCGACCAGTATAGTGTGCAAATAGCCAGGGTGATGCATTACATATTCAGAGTCTGAATTTCAGATGTAAAAGCCTCTGCATAGCGTTTTTTTCATGACTTTCACTTTCAGTCTTCCCCTTCTGTTACAGGTTTTGTATGCATGCAATACTAAAGCTTTTTTGCTTTCAAAGAGATTCTAGCCCATATTTTATGCTTCCTAATTATTGTGTTCTTACAAATATTCTTTGAATATCTTCTCATCATTCTTTTCACCATAATTAATTCCCATTAATTTGGGCAAATATTGACTATTGTTAAATTTTATCAGGTTCGCACGCAAATTATTTTACGATACTTTATTTCTCCACATTCATGTCTTATTTGTGCCATAATGATGTATTTATACTCAAGCTGACAAGAGATTTTGATAATGGTAAAGTAAACTCTTTTCATGTATTTTGCCAATCTTATGTTTTCAGGCCGAGCATTGTAGATTACACATTTAGATACTAAAAACCAGTTAACGTAAAGTTTCCCGTTTTCTGAATCGAAATTGCGCATTTTAGAGGCCCGACGTATTTGGTGCAAAAAATACAAAGTGCATGCAAATTTACCTTACATTATTTGTTTTGACAATTTGCATTTGTTTTATTGATTGTTACATAATATGTTATATTACAATTTAGAAGCTAACTTTTGTTGTTCATTCCAGAAAGCATTTTTTAAATTGCAGTGTTAAAATTTAGACATATTTACAACGTTCTCGTAGGACCAACCATTAGCGACTAAATATTTATAACACCAACGACCTTTATGATCCTACTTTTTGTTTCATTTCCTAGAATTTATTATTCAATAAAATGCCACTATTACGTAGCCTAATCTTTCCAACGCCAATGAACACAAAAGTGTGGTAAGCTTTTTTCTCCGAAAAATCCTGTTGTACGCTTTACGTTTCCATAATTTACATTATACTTTGCAAATACTATCTAACCTATTTACTTGAAAAAATACACTTTATATATAGCTCTTTGTTAGCATGTTATACTGTTTTCCAGCTATCTTTAAAAACAGTGCATACTTAACAAACATACCATACAGTTGTTCAACTCTTTTTCATGCATTCAACTTTATAGCAAGATGAATAAATGCACAAAAAAGCGCCTAATTTTACCTGTAATCCTGTAAACCTATCGCAGTGATTATTGATTTCGTCTATAAGTACGTTCAACAGACAACTCGTCAACACTTCTATCAGCATACTTGATTTCCTTTAATTTGGAAAAGAATTTCCAAATGTTAGAATTTCCCAAATTCCATCTTTTGGAGAAAAACCTAATTTTACTATCCTTCTCCACACTGTAATCTAACTCTTCCCTGCCATGATGATATACACCTAAACTGACCAGGGAATTCGTGAAATGCAAAATAAAATCCAGGCTTGCAAAGCGCCACATTTTGATTCTAAGATTTTTTAAGTTTGAGAATTTCAAAGACGACTCAATTTCTGAAACAGTAACTGACGAAGGTATGATTATACTCAAGTCTGTAAGTGTTTCAGCCCACCATAATTCCATCCAACTGAACACGTTGCTTACATGAGGAACACTATCATGACCCAAAATGGTCAGCTTTTTCAGTGGAGATTGAACTGCTACATTCAGCAATCCCAAAAAGTCCCCTGCCCTTTTAAAACCCAAAATGTGAAGCTCCTCTAAATTGAGTAATGGCAGTGAAATCAGTTCTGAGAGATTATTAAAGTCCACTTCCGACATCCTAAGCATTTTAATGTGAGTATTGTTTTGTATCAGTTGAGAGAAAACTGGCCCTGGTATATGATGGTTTGCCAAAAGTCTCAGATTTTTTAATTTTGGCATCGGATGAGCTGATAGGATGCGTTCTAAACATCTGTTCCTGCCTGTTACATTATAAACTCTCAGCGTTTGTAGGTTTGGCAGCAGACAGAGCAATTTACTAAACATTTGCATTTCCTCTTGCATTTCCTTTGCATCTTGGTATAGAAGTATTGCATAACAATGCCAGATGTGATGTCCATAAATTTGAAGAATGTCAAAAAGCTTGTTGAAGATTGTTAACTTTGACCGAGTATGAATGAGTATGGACCTTGAGGGAAATGGATTGCTGCGGGTGGGAAAGTGAGAATTGTGAAAAACTCCCAAAAACCTGTCCAGTTTGTTTTTGTCGTAAATGTCGGGTAGGTAAAATATACGTTCCTGATTGCTATTTAAAATAGCTGATGGACAGCCAAAATTTTTCCAATCTGTGCCATCTGTATTAGTGTCACTTAGAATCTGGTGAAGTGCGGCGTCCACTCCTTGCTTCCAGGCTTTACAAACGGAGCGGTATTGTAAGAGAGTGAAATACGACTCGTTTGTTGAAACCATGGATTTGGAGCATAGTTTGATATAATCCGGAAATAAAATCTGGGATCGCAGTGGCAGCAGCAATTTGTGAAAGTAAGGTGATCCCGCACAAAGGGAGTGATAGTGATCAGATTCAGAGATGTTTTGAAATATCAGCAGCCAAATCTAGGGGATTAGCAAATGGTGAGATACATTTGAGACATATTTTTATTTATGTCAAAACGCTCACCTTTTCAGAAAAAAATGCTTCCAGTTTAATCTTATCAGAAAAATATTTTGGGCTGTTGGATGGATACTCCTCGATTGTGACGTGCTAAATAAAAAAGATTTGTATATTTTCTGATATAGTCTTTTTACGGGTTATAATTCGTAGGGTTTTGCAAATTTTGGATATATGTGGAATATCTGGTAAATTTATTAAGAGTTTGACTTTCAATAAAATATTTTTACCTGGTTTGTTTCTTCCTTACTCATCTTGGTAGCAAACTGTATAAATCCACAAAAAGAATCACGATAATATATTTTGCTAAATATAATACAAAACGTAAAATATGTTTTGGTCAAGAAAAAAGATTTATTATAATTATATACGACACTACTATTGTGTTTAAATGAAATTGGTTTTCTATCATACTATAACTCACCAAGTGCTCACGTGTATAATGTCGTCCACCAGTCAACTCGGGCCAACTGTCATCTGCGTAGTAAACTTCTCTTAATCTGGGAAACACTCTCCAAATATTAGACTCCCTCAAGTTCCCCTTATGGCAAAAAAACTGAATTTTACTATTCTTATCCAAACCGCCGTAATCAGGTTTCATGTGATGTCGATGTACACTCAAACTGACAAGGCCTTTTGACAATGACAAAATAAAATCCAGACAATCATGGCATCCCAATTTGATTCTAAGATTTCTTAAGTTTGGCAGTTTTCCTGACGACTTAATTCCTGAAACGGGAACTGAGGTAGGTATGATAATGCTCAATTCCGTAAGAGTTTCAGACCATTGAGCTTTAATCCAATTGAATACGTGGTCAACATGTAGAACGTCACGATTATTACAGAAGAAACTAAAAGTCAGCTTTTTGAGTGGCCACTGAACTTGTATGCTTTGCAATTGTGTAAAGTTCTCTGCACTTTTAAAACCCATAAGGTAAAACTCCTCCAGGTTGGGTAATGGTGTAGTAAATAGTGCTGAATGAACTTTAAAATCCAGATTTGAAACACTAATCCTCATAATGTGCGGATTGTTTTGAATTAATTGAGAGAAAATTGGTCCTGCTACATTAGACTCTTCCATGGTTTTCAGATTCTTAAATTTTGGCAACGTGTTTGCAGTTAGCAGGTTTTCTAAATACTCTGCATTCTCAATCCTTCCTAAACTGCCAATCCTCAGTATTTGCAGATTTGGCAGCAGTCCTAACAATTTACACAAAATTGAAAATTGTTGTTGCATTTCCTCTGGATTTTGAAGCCAGAAAACAAAGCAATGCCAAATGTGATGTCCATATATTTGAAGAATGTCAAACAAATTGCTTGGAATTTCCCAACTTGCACTAATTTGAATGTGTATTGACCGTGAAGGGAAAGGGTTGCTGCGGGTGAGAAAGTGAGAATTGTGAAAAGTTTCCAGGAATTGGTCCAGTTTGTTTTGGTTGTAAAATTTGGGTTGGATCATTATACGTTCCTGATTAGAATTCAAACTTCCTATTCCATAACCAAAAAATTTCCAATTTGAGGCATCTGTGTTAAATTCGTTTAGAATGTTTTGAATTTTGGCGTCCACTCCATGCTTCCAACATTTGCAAACTGATCGATATAATAAGAGGGCAGAATATGATTTCTCTGTCAAAACCTTGGATTTGGTAAGAAGTTTGATAACTTCTGGAAATAAAATCTGTGTTCTTAGTGGCAGTAATAGTTCGTGAAAGTAGGGCGATCCCGCACAAATGGAGTGATAATGATCAGATTCAGATATGTTTTTAAATATTTGGAGCCAGATCTGGTAATAAAAAATGATGAAAATAATTTGAGAATGGTACATATTTTATTATGTTCCGAAACGCTCACCTTTTCAGAAAAGATCGATTCAAGCTTGATCATATCAGAAACGTATTTTGGATGGATGAGTGAATATTCCTCCATTTTGGCGTCCTTAATAAAAAATATTGCATATTATCTAATATAGTAATTAATTTTTGTTCAGTGTTTATTATGGAATTATTTTGCAGGTTTTGCTCAAAACTGGACAAGTTGGAGTATCTAGCAAGTTTAATAATAGTTTGATTTTCCCAAAATAAATATTTTTACCTGCTATTTTTGCACTTTAACGTCGGAAATTTATTGATTTTACGTGCTGAATAAGAAAGAACTACGATAATTTTTCCAGATTACTTGTTAAATAACTCCCGATGAAATCAAAAAAGAGAAATCAGCTTGACCACTCTTTGCCCATCTGCCTATGTATGTTCTTATTCAGTGCATACACTCCTGAGCACAGTGGGAAAACATCAAACAGCAGGTTGGTATTGATTTTTGTGTTCGGTTTTTTTGTTGAGTTCCCGTGCTGTTGTGACGTATGCTTTCATGATACACGAATCCTTGCGACTTCTATCCAAACAAAGCTGAGGAAGGTAGATATCTCAGTAACATGCATTGAAGCCTATATACCATGGTGACTGTGTCCATTATTCACAGTCCTAAAGGTACCTATTACCGGTATTGCGTTTTTCACATTAAAAAGGGAAACACAAACGGAGAATCGTTCCATGAAAACGACCTTGAATGATGTAGTATGCAACACAAAGAGACGCATCATAGAAACATATGTCCACTGCATTATGAATGTCAGATATGAAGATTTTGATTCCTATGTTGGATTTTTAACTTTTAAATTGTAACAAAAACTTGTTTATAATCTTTTTATTTGCTACGAATCTGATTCACTGACCATTATAAATCAGAAAGAGGTGATCGTCCGGTTTGTTCGTTTCAATTTCCAAAATATTGTATAAAATCATGTGTAAGTCCACTCACTGAACAGGAAATTTAAAACAAAAACAATTTTGTAACCATGGCAGTAAAATTGCCGTATTTATTTATTTAAAAATGCAAAAATATTAACAATTAGGACATAGTTCATCTTGGCAAACTTGCAATATTCATGACCTATGTATTTCTATGCAAAGCATTAGATTTTCTTCTCATGTCAAATTACAGTGATATGATTCTAATTATTATTAGCGTCTTGAGTTGAACTATTACCGCAGTTTTAGTTTTCAGCTTTTATTAAACTTATGATATGGCAAATGATATATTATATTACCATTTGTCAAAGTACATACTGTCGGACTAAAAGTACATATATGAACATAATATTCTAATTATTCAGAATTTGAACCTGTACAAAATGCGTCTCAATTCTACACTATGAGTCACTGGATATAAATATTTTGTGGAATGTGAGGTTCTTTGTCAAAATATTTTTAATTTCTAAATTTCCTTATGTAATCGGAAAAAGTCGTCGATCAGAAATACTTGTTTTGTAAATAATCTACACTTTTAAATTGTTTTACATAGCCATACATTTCATACTTAACTAGCCAATTAAATTAAATATTAATAAAGAAACAAGGAAAATTACTAATATAACCCAATTCCCCTATTTACATTTTAGCTATTCCAAAATTCTGAAAGAATTTGTCTTTTTTTATATTTTTAAAATCCCTATCCCTACTTTTCTAACATATTTTACAAACAATTCACACAACAATACGGTAAATATTTATAGGATTGAGTTAATTCAGAACCATGCAATACACTTTTTCAATTTTTATTCTATAGCATGTTACACAAGTGACATTGGTCGGCGACAAATCTGTTCAAGCTGAGTACTACTATCGCAATACTCTACAGTGTCTAAATTGGGAAACAAACTCCAAATGTTTGAGCCCTCCAGGTTTCTGCGAAATCTGTAAAACTGAACTTCCTCCTCCTGTTCAACAACAAATTCGTCTCTATCCAGTATATTACGGTACCAAATGACCAACCGCTCTAAATGATTTCGCATGGGTAGAAGAAAATCCAACTGAACAAGAATAAAACAACTAAACGCAAACACTTTCAATTTGGGTAGGTTCAGAGGTGGTAAAACTTGAGTTGTCTGGTCAGGGGGAAAAGAAATTTCAATTTTCAATTCTGTAAGCGTATCACCCCACCGACTTTCTAGAAACTGGAACAAGGATTGCCAGTCCACTTGTTCTTGCACAATATCCAAACGAATAATTAAGGCTGTCAGTGGCAACAAAGCAATCGACGTATCCCAATTAATCAGCTTATTAATGTCTATTAAGGAAAGTGCAAGCTGGGTCAAGTTTGGCAAGTTATCTGTGTAGGTCCAAATGTCATTAGTTCTCCAGAATGCGCAAGAAAATAACATTTTCACATGGGAGTATCTGCGTAACATGACATCAAACACGGGCGTTGGCACGTTTTCCAAATGCAGGAATGTAAGATCTTTTAGTTCAGGAAATACACAAGATTCCAAGCGTAGTCTGAGAGCTGCCAACTCGTCACTCGAATGAGTTCCAAAATATCTAAGCTTGAGAACTTTCAGATTGGGCATTAGATGTAAAAGATCTTGTAATCGTTCACACAAATAGGAGGCGCCAAATGGTTCCCTATGATCTGGAAAATAACTAAAGCTCCAAACATGATGTCCATAGATGGCCAGAATTTGTAGCAATTGCTGAGTAAAGGACAATGGGTCCGTTACCAACCGGTCAACGCAGTAAATATAGAGACTTCTGCCAATAAACGGATTTCGGTTTGTTGTAGCGTACGCTTCATCAAATTGTTGTAGAAACTGCGCAGGTTGTTCTTGTAACGAAAATGTTGCGTTCCTAGACCATTCTGGCATATGGATACCTTGACCACATGCAACGTCAATCAGTTTACTGAAGTTGTTGAAACTCTGCAAAGCAGTGTCCACTCCAATTTGCCAAGTACGACAAACCAAACGACAATTTAGCAAATGGTTTGTATATTTTCCGTGTTTACCCATATTGATGTACGAATTAGCAATTCTGGGACAAAGTATTTTGACTACTTCGGGAAATAAAAGTTTTGGTTTTTTAGCCTCAAGAAGCATGTGAAAGAATCCAGAGGACTGTGTCAAATGAAGTAGGTCGTCCGGGTGGAAAATCTTTTCAAATATTAGCATCCAAACCTGTAATGATAAAGTTTAGATTTAGTAATTCATATTTATCAGTTGTATGGTAAATTTGTAAAGGTTTACTGTAAATTTAGGAAAACCTTATTTGGAAAAATGGCAAGAAGTCTGCTTGACTCAGTGTTTGCCTCATGGTCAGCCATTTCACAGTTTGTAGGATTAGTCCGTTGATGCTGCTTGCTAAAAGATAAAAATATTTCATATTAACTGAGATAATTAAGTTGCTGTACAGGTTTTTTTGGAAACGTTTTGCAGGTTTTGCTCAAAACCGAACAAGTGGGAATATCTGGTAAGTATACTAATAGTTTGATTTTCCCGAAAATTAAATGTTTTTACCTGATTTGTTTTCCCTGTATACCCGGAAATATATTTGTTGATTGCTCTATATAAAGTAATAACAAAAGTAATTTTTTAAGCTGCTTGGTAAATTACAGCCGTTGAAATCAAAATAATATGAAACTCATGTTGAGGACTTTTTGACCATCTGCCTATGTATAATCTTGTTCCGTGCATACACACCTGAGCACAGTGGGGAAAACATTGATCAGCAGGTTTGCTCTGGCTTTTGTGTTTGCATTTTTTTCAGTACCCTTTTTTTGTAGTGGTGTAGCCCACATCATGTGGGTTTTCATGGTGCATGAATCCTTGCAACATCCATTGAAAAAATGTTGAGGAAAGTGGATTATCTCCTTAGATGCGTTGAAGCCTGTGTACTATGTAGAGTGTGTGCATTATTCACAATGCTACGGGTACAGATTACGGGTCTCGCGTTTTTCGCATTGAAAAAAGAAACGCAAACGGGGGAATTTTTTTATAAAAGCGATCTTTGGTGACGTACCATGTACGTAATATAAATGTATGCACTATTGAAACAAGTGTCAAGTATGTGAGATATGAAATAGATTCTTATGTTGGGTTTTATACTTTTCAAAAACACCAACAAATTCACAACCGTAGCTCTGTAATGCTTATAATCTGATTTGCTGACCATGATAAGTTCGGCTGGCAAGCAATTTGCTATTTTTTAAAGTTTACCCAAAGTATCGTATAAAATCATGTAGAAGACAACTCATGAAGAGGAAATTAAAAAACAGTTATGTGGCCATGATAAAAAATTGCAAATAATTATTTTAAAATGCAAATTTATTTACAATTAAGACATCGTTCTGTTTGGCAAACTTGTATTATTGATAACCTTATTCTAAACAAACCACAAAATTTTCTTCTCATTTCAACAATATGAGTTATTGGATTTAAATATTTTGTGGAATGTGTCGGTCAGTGTTGTTGTAACCATGTTTCAGTACTTCCCAATAAATTTTCTTGAAGAAACTTGACAAGCACAAACTATTTACTAAATTGCTTTGCATGCATTTATTATTCTACAAAATTGGATAAATTCGTATATATAAATACGCTCGCACAAATCAATGTGTTTAGAGTCATAATGTGAACACTTTTTGCTATGCAGTAAATCTAATTCAACTTAGACAACGGGACCGTGCTAAAGACTAATTAATTTGTTTTATAGCTACTTAAATATTTCACTTTGGTAACACCCACAAAATCTACATTAGACAAATCACGAGGCGTATTTTGAATTTGCTTTGTAAACTTTATCTTATTTCTTGAAGTGGAAAAATATTTTAGATTTTAGTACACAGGAAGGATTTAATTTTACTATGCTTCTCCCTCTCTGTTTAACTCTCGTGATACCCGTTTCTGTCATCCAGTTATACAGTCAAACTAACACAGACAAAATAAAGTTGAACTCGTATTTTAAAATTCATTACATTTACAAATTTTTTCGAGATTGTTTTGTTTGTTGGTAGAATATTTCATTCCCCTGCCTAAATCTAATATATATCAAATATAAAATGTACTTAAACTACTATTTCGCTAAAATTTAATGCATTCCATGTATGCAGCATTATGAAAGCAGGTCAAAACATTTTTACAAATGGCAACTAATAAATACTGTGAAATTCTAGTAGTGCCAAAAACAAAAACCGGCACATTTTTAAATTTAAAAATTTTCCTATTTTCCCGGATAATTAGATTCATTCAAGACAACATCCTACCCAGTGATTACGTCTATACGTATGTCCAGCAGACAACTCGCCCTCACTTCTTTTAGCGTACTTGATTTCCCTTAACCTCGGAAAGAATTTCCAAATGTTCGACTTTCCCAAGTTCTCCCTGTGCGAAAAAAACGTAACTTTACTATTCTTCTCTAAACTGTCGTCATACTCATCCTGGCCGTCATGATACACACTCAAATTGACAAGGATTTTGGACAAATGCACAATAAAATCCAGACAAACAAAGCGTTCCATTTTGATTCTAAGATTTTTTAGGCTTGGTAGCTTGACACATGATTCAGTATCAGAAACCGGAACTGATGATGGTATTATTATGCTCAAGTCGGTGAGAGTGATGGCCGATTGTGCTTCAATCCAACTGAACACTTGGTTTACATCAGGAACATCAGGATGACATTTGAAAATGAGGTTTTTCAGCGGCCATTGAACTTGTACAGTTAGCAATTGCAAACAGTCCTCTGCACTCCAAAAACCCAAAATGTGAAGCTCCTCCAAATGGGGCAATGGCGTTGTGCTAAATAGTGCAATATGGTTGCAGTCCAGTCTCCATATAATAAGCTTTTTAAGGTGAGAATTATTCTGAATTGAATTGGAGAAAATTGATCGTGTAAATTTGCAATCCTCTGACAGGAGTTGTAATTTATCCAACTTTGGTAGCTGATTTTCAATCAGAATATTTTATAGGTGTGGTGTATGCCGATTAAGGCTGAAATTCAGAATCCTAAGCGTTTGTAGATTTGGCAGTAACTTCAGGAATTTACAAAAAATTTGCAATTGCTGTTGCATGTGCTTTGGACTATCGTACGAAAGTATTACAAAACAATGCCAAATGTGGTGTCCATATATTTTCAGGATGTCACATAGCTTACTGCAGATATCCTGAAACGGAGGTGGAATGTGTATTGATCTCGTGGGAAAAGGATTGCGGCCGGTGAGAAAGTGAGAATTATGAAAAAATTCCAAAAAATTGTTAAGTTTGAGTTTTCGTGCGTAAATAGTATGTGGGAATATTATACGTAACTGATTCCTATTCATAATTTCGGTTGAAAATCCATAACGTTTCCAATCTGTAGAATCTGTATTAGTTTCACTTAGAATCTGGTGAAATGTGGCTTCCACTCCTTCCTTCCAGGTTTTACAAGTGGATCGACAGTGAAAGAGAGAGTGAAAAGACTCGTCTGTCAGAACCGTGGATTTAGAACATAGCTTGATAACATCCGGAAATAAAATGCGGGTTCGCAATGGCAGCAGTAGAGTGTGAAAATAGGGTGATGCGGCATCAATACGATGGTATTCATTAGAATCCTTTACGTTGTCCAAAATAAGGAGCCAAATCTGTTAATTCAGTAATTCAGATCATATTTTTAAACAAGTTGACAATAATTTATTCATGTTTCATAAAACTCACCTCTTCAGGGAAGATTAGTTGCAGCTTGAACTCGTCCGAAAAATATTTTGGTGGGTTGAAGCAAAGTTCCTCCATTTTGAAGTGTTACACAATAAATTTTTTTATGATATCGTTAACAAATGTTTTAGAGGTTCCAACAATGTTTGCTTTCACTTTGATCCTACAGGTCAATTGACAGTGTTAAATCAGAGATTTGTAAATACTTTCAAGTTTTTTTTTTGTTATGAATCCCGACTTAACAACTTTTTGTCCCTCTCTGTCTGTTTACGTGAGAAGTTGTTCTAGTGAAACGTCTGGAGTGCAATAAGCATCATGTTCCTAGCAGCTGGTTTTATTGATGTTTTTTCTGTTGCTGCTCACTCTTTGCTCAGGCGTTATTGGGTTTTTATTATGCACGAATTCGGGTATGCTTGTGTTTAGGTTCGGCAAGCTGAGCAGTGTGGGTTACAAAGAGAAATGAGATGAGTCATGAGATGTTTGTGGGATATTGGACTTTTGTGAATGCTACTAGCGCATGGGATAGGTTGGACATGTTTCATGCAAAGTGTTCAAAATGCATACAAAAATGCCAAACGACGCTATTTTATACATCCTGTCAATTCGAATTATTTTATTTGTTACGTAAACTTAAGGTTTAATAGCTAACTTCTGTTGCTACTTTTAAAGACAAAGGATGTATGTATTTTTATTCCTGCGGTTGGCTTTATCACGATTTTATGTCATTCAAATATTAATATAAATTTACAATAATAGTACAACATCAATAATAAAAAGCTGTGTTTTAGTTGGTTAGCAAAAATCAAAGCACTTTTTAAAGTTGTTCTGTAACTGTACCAATCGTTTATGTAACGCCTCAAACGGTTCGGTTTGTTCGGTTTGGCATTCGAACGTGTTCGGCATGCATGAAACATGCAACCAGTATAGTGGGCAAAAAAGCAAGCGTGATGCATTACACATTCGCGTGTAAAAACCTATTCATATGATGTGTGCAACATTTTTCCATGGCTTTCACATTCTCTCTCTCACTTCTGTTCTCTGTTTGCAGTAGTAAAGCTTTTGTTTGCTTATAAATTGCTGAGATTCCATTCCAAACTTTATGATTCCCAATTATAGCGTTCATGCAATTGTCTAATGTATATCTTCTTATCATTCTTATGAGCGTAATTAACTTCCATTAGCCTGGATAAATTATGCCAAATATTGAATATGAACAAGTTCTCACGCAAAAAACTATTTCCTCATATCCGTGTCACACTTATTTGTGCCATAATGGTACAAAGTCACACCGACAAAAATTTTGATAATGGCAAAGTAACCTCCTTTATTATTATGTATTATACAATTCTTATATTTTCAGGCCGAGCGCTGTATATTACACATTTAGATACTTGTTTTGTAAGAAAATTACAAAATGGATGCAAACGGACGCTGGGTTGTGTCTTGGCAGTTTACATTTGTTTTCTTGGTTGTTGCATTGTATGTTAAATTACAGTTTTAAAATCAATTTTCCGTTGCTTATTCCTGAATGCATTTTGAAATTGCATTGTTAAAGTTACAAAATGCTCATTACGTTTTTACGGGACATACTATTAGCCGTTAAATATTTAAAATTCTAAAAAGTCTTTTGATCCTTAATAATTCATTTCTTACATTCTATTACTCATTTAAAAAATGCTATATTTTTTGTAATATTTCCATTGCCCTCGAACACAAGAGTGTAGCAAGCTTTCTTATCCTCAAAATCCTTTAATACAAATAATTATTCTATAACCTAATAGATACTATACAAAAGCTATCCAACATACTTATTCTTATACTTATTTACACACATACAAATATTTATTGAATTGCTTTGTACGCATTCATCTTTGTAGCAAGCTGAATAAATCCAGAAAGAGTCACGATAATACAATTCAACTTATATACATATACATAATGTAAATACTTTGGCAAAAAACCAAAAACATTTTAACCACAACAATTCTATTGCATTGCGTCAAAAACCAATTATCTTCCTGCAAAACTATACCAGTTCTCCCAGTGATCACGTCTATAAGTACGTACACCAGATAAATCTTGCATACTTCTATCAGCATACTTGATTTCCCTTAATTTGGGAAAGAATTTCCAAATGTTAGAATATCCCAAGTTCCATCTGAAGGAGAAAAATTGAATTTTACAATCTTTCTCCAAACTGTCGTTGTACTCTTCCCTGCAATGCTGATATACACTTAAACTGACAAGGGATTTTGTCAAATGTAAAATAAAATCCAGACAGGAAAAGCGCCACATTTTGATTCTAAGATTTTCAAGGTTTGGCAGCTTCAAAGGTGATTCAATTTCTGAAACATTAACTGATGAAGGTATGATTATGTTCAAGTCTGTAAGAGTTTCAGCCCACCAATTTTCAACCCAACTGAACACGCTGTTTACATTAGTAGCGGTATTATGACAAAAGATAGTCAGCTTTTTCAATGGACATGGAACTACTACACTTAACAATCCTAGAAAGTCCCCTCCACTTTCAAAATCCAAAATGTGAAGCTCCTCCAAGTTGAGTAATGGCTCTGAAACCAGTTCTGAGAGATTATTAAAGTCCAGTTTCGATATCCTAAGAATTTTAATGTGAGGATTGCTTTGTATTATTTGAGAGAAAACTAGATCTGGTATGTGATGGTTTACCAGAAGCTTTAAATTTTTCAATTTTGGCATCGGATTTGCAGTTAGGATGTGTTCTAAACATTCTGTATTCTTGTTCCAACCTGTTACATTGTAAATCCTCAGCGTTTGTAGATTTGGCAGCAGACCCAGCAATTCACTAAACATTTGCACTTCCTCTTGCATTTCCTCTGCATCTTGGTAAAGAAGTATTGCATAACAATGCCAGATGTGATGTCCATAAATTTGAAAAATGTCAAAAAGCTTGTTGAAGATTGTTAACTTTGACCGAGTGTGAATGAGTATTGACCTTGAGGGAAAAGGATTGCTGCGAGTGAGAAAGTGAGAATTGTGAAAAAATTCCAGAAATTGGTCCAGTTTGCTTTGGTTGGTAATATCGTGTAGATATAGTATACGTTCTTGATTGCTATTAAAAATATTTGATGGACAGCCAAACACTTTCCAATCTGTGTCTGTAGCATCTGTATTAGTCTCACTTAGAATCTGGTGAAGTGTGGCGTCCACACCTTGCTTCCAGGCTTTACATGCCGATCGGCATTGTAAGAGAGACAAATAAGACTCGTTTGTTGAAACCATAGAATTTGAGCATAGTTTGATAACCTCCGGAAATAAAATCTGGGTTTGCATTGGCAGCAGCAATTTGTGAAAGTAAGGCGATCCCGCACAAATGGAGTGATAGTGATCTGATTTAGAGATGTTTTGAAATATCAGGAGCCAAATCTGGTAAAATAAAAAATGATGACAAATATTTGAGGCTAGTACTAATTTTGAAAATATTCCGAAACTCACCTTTTCAGAAAAAATCGTTTCAAGCTTCATCATATCAGAAGCATATTTTGGGTGGATGGATGATAATTCCTCCATTTTTGCGTGCTAAATAAAAATATGGCTTATTTTCTGATATATTAATTAAGTTCTTTTACAGGTTTAAATTTGGAAATATTTTGCAGGTTTGCCTCAAATGGAGTTATTTGGCAAGTTTATTCAAAGTTTTCTTTCCCTAAAATTAAATATTTTTACCTGTTTTGTTTTCACTTTAACGTCGGAAATATATTTATTTTATGTACTAAATAAAAAAAGAACTAAAGTAACTTTTACAGGTTGCTTTTTAAATAATTCCCGTTAAAGTCAAAATGTGAAACTCAACTTGACTATGCTTTCACCACCTGCCTATATATGAACTTAGTCCGTGCATACACTCCTGAGCACAGTGGAAAAATGTTCATCAGCAGGTTGGTATTGATTTTTTGTGTTCGCTTTTTTCGCTGAGTACCCTTGCTGGCGTGATGTGTGTTTTCATGATGCATAAATCCTTGCCTTTTTTATTTGAAGAAAGCTGAGGAAAGTAGATTTTACACTAAGATGTAGTGAAACCTATTTACCATGCAGAGTGTGTCCAATACTCACAATGCTATAGGTACATATTACGCGTCTCACGTTCCTTACCTTGAAAAAGAAACGCAAACGGAGAAACTTATCATAAAACGCGTTTGAGTAATGTAGTATTTAATGTAAAGAGAGGCACCATAGAAACAAGTGTCTAATGCTTCAAGTATGTGAGATATGAAAATTTTGATTCTCACGTTGGATTTTATGCTTTTCAATTTTAACACCAACAAATTCATAACTGTGGCTTTGTATTGCTAATTATCTGAATTGCTGACCATTATAAATCCGGTTGGCATGCAATTTGCTTATTTTTAAAGTTTATCCAAAATATCGTATAAAATCATGTGTAAGAACACTCAATGAACAAGAACTTCAAAAAACAATTTTGTGGTCATATCATAAAAATTGCAAATAGTTATTTTAAGATGCAAATTTATTAACAAATAGGACATCATTCTGTTTGCAAACTTGTATTATTCATAACCAATTTCTAAACAAACCATAAAATTTCCTTCTCATCTAAAATTATATTGATATGATTTTAATTAATATTTGAGTCTTGAATTGATATATTATTATCAATCTTCAAAGTACAATCTGTCGGACTGAAAGTACATAAAGCAACATAATACAAAAATTATTCTGAATATGGACCTGTACAAATTTGCGTCTCATTTCAACAATATGAGTAAATGGATTTGAATATTGTTTGCAATGTGAGGGCTTTTGTCGGTCAGTGTTATTTTAACCATATTTCAATAATTCCCAACTAATTTACTTGAAGAAACTTGACAAACACAAAATATTTACTAAATTGCTTTGCATGCATTCAATATTCTACAAAATTGGAAAAATTCGAATATATAAGTATTCTCGTATAATTTAATAATTGTGTCTAGAATCATGGTGTGAATACTTTTTGCTATGCAGCAAATCCAATTCAAATAAGACACCATGACTGTGTTAGAAACTAATTACTCTCTTTTAGAGCTATGTAAAAATTTCACTATTGTAACATTTGTAAAACGTACATTACACAATTCACGAGGCACAATTTGAGATTAGTTTGTAAACTTTAGCTTATTCCTTAATTTTGGAAAATATTTTACATTTTAGTATACAGGAAGATTTTAATTTTACTACGCTTCTTCATCTATAACTAACTCTCGTCATACTCGTTTCTGTCATCCAATAATACCGTCAAACTTACCAAGGCAAAATAAAGTTAAACTTTATGTTAATATTCAATACAATTACAATGTAAAAGTTTTTCACGAGTGTTTTGTTCGTTGCTTGAATATTTCACCCCAGTGCCTAAATCTAATTTATGTTAAATGTACAATGTACTTCAACTACTCTTTTGCTACAATTTAATGCATTTTAATGTACATGTAATGTAATGTACAATTTAATGTAGGTATGCAACATTTTGAAAGCAGGTCAAAAAATAAGACTTGTATACGTGATAACTAATACTGTGAAGTTCATGTGTTGTCAAAGAGAGAAACTGGCGCATTTGTAAACTTTCCAAATTTGTAAAATTTTCCTATGTTCAAGGATAATTAGATTCATTTAAGATTAAATCCCACCCAGTGATTACGTCTATAAGTATGTCCAGCAGACAACTCGCCATCACGTCTTTCAGCGTACTTGATTTCCATTAATTTAGGAAAGAATTCCCAAATGTTAGACTTTCCCAAGTTCTCTCTGTGCGAGAAAAACGCAACTTTACTATTCATCTCTAAACTGTCGTTATACTCATCCTGGCCATCATGATACACACTCAAACTGACAAGGGCTTTTGACAAATGTAAAATAAAATCTAGACAAGCAAAGGATTTCATTTTGATTCTAAGATTTTTTAGATTTGGCAGCTTCAACGGTAACTCAATTTCAGAAACAGGAACTGGTGAATGTATGCCAAAGCTCAAGTCTGTGAGTGTTTTAGACCACCGAGCGTCAATCCAACTAAACACTTGGATTACATCAGGAACATCAGGATGACAATAGAAGGTGAGGTTTTTTAATGGCCATTGAACTTGCAAGTTTAGCAATTGCAAAAAGTCTTCTACAGTCCAAAAACCCAAAATATGAAGCTCCTCCAAGTTGGGCAATGGCGTTGTAAGTAGTTCTAAATGGTTAGAGCCAAGCTTCCATATCCTAAGCTTTCTTATGTGAGGATTAGTCCGAATTAACTGAGAGAAAATTGGTTGTGCCGTTTCATCCTCTTCTGACACAAGCTGTAGTTTATTCAATTTTGGCAGCCGATTTTCGAGCAAAATATTATGTAAATGACGGATATGTGCGTAATTTTGACGGCACAAATTCTCAATCCTTAGCGTTTGTAGATTTGGTAGTAGCCCCAACAATTTACGAAAAATTATTATTCTCTCTTTCATCTCCTCTGTACAATTAATACTGTACCCAAGGATTACATAACATTGCCAAATGTTGTAATAATATGCTTTTGGTCGTGCAATATTTTGACGTTTGCGGAGCGGATAAGGGATGGTGAGACGGAATAACTGATAGTGGACACAGGAGTATTTAATTAATTCTTTATTAGTTAAACGTGTAGTCAGTTGTAAGCATGTGCTTATGGCTCTATTGCTAGAGACGGTCTGTTTCAGACAGGCTGGACTACAAATCTCATACATGCCCACTCGGGCTCTTTCCGCGTGGACAGACACGCTCACAGTTTTAGCTTACAATCTAGTCGATAGAATGCAGTACAAGTACAAATCATCACAAATGTGATGTCCATATATGTCAAAAAACGTGTTGTGAACTTTGGAGTGCTTTGCCTTTCACTTTGACCACCCAGGACTTCATTCTCCATTTAGATCCATCTTTCAGTTTCACATTCTGCCAAGTGAAACCTATGCTCTGCATTCTTTTTCCTCCATACCCCTGCACCGTGATTTTGTTGGGAACAATGTCGTTGTGATCCAGGTCGCCAGTACTTTCTTCATACTCATCAATTGAGATTATGTTGAATGGGGATCCTGTGTCAATCACATGGACAACTCTCTTTCCACTTTCCATCATGATGATGGTCTCGGTCTTCTGGGTCGGTCCACTAGAGATGCTGAAGATATGGTTGGCATCCTTTTCCTCTGGCTTGGTGCTTTTCTTTTTACAACATTTTGCAAAATGGTTCTCTTTGCCACAGCTGCTGCACTTTTTACCCCAAGCTGGACACTTTTCCTTCTTCTTCTCGTGCTCTCTACCGCAGAATCTGCACTGGATCATGACCACTGCGTCTTGAGTCTCCTGCTCCTTCGCTGGTCCTTTACTTCTTTGCATACTTGACTTCCGCATCTGGCTCACTTGCTCCAAATCCGACGGTTGCTGTTGGATTTTACTAGCCTCTTGACTAGCAGCTTCGAAAGACCTGACAAAATTAATCACTTCGGATAAAACAGGATCTTCTTGTCTCAGCAGCTCCGTTTGTGCCTTGGAGTCTCTCATTCCAAGCACAATCTGGTCACGGATTCGTCGATACTCATCGACACAGTTGCAATCTTCTGCCAGTTTCCTTAGCGCGGTCACGAACTGGTCAACACTCTCTCCTTGTCCTTGCACCCTCTTCCCGAACTGGAATGTTGCAAACAGTACACTTTTTCTCGGATTACAATAATCCTCAAACGCCTTGACCACTTTGTCCCATACCCACTTGTCAGCTGGATCTTGCCACTCAAAAGTCCTGAAAAGGTCGGCTGCTTCATCACCTATTATCGTCAATAGTGCTGCTACTCGAACTTTGTTTGACTTCAGATCAAATCCAGATGCCACTTCATAGAACTCGTACTGCTGTCGAAACTTCTTCCAGTTTTCAGCAGTGTTTCCGGTGTGGATTTTCAAAGGACTGGGGTGGGGCACACTAGATCTCGAACTAGTCACAGTTGTCATCTTAGTTGTTTTCAGTGGTTTTGTATCGTTGGTACTTGTACTTGTACTATCTTCTCCGTCAGTGTTCACCATTTTTTGACTGATTAAATTCTCACTTTAACCTCTGTCACAATGTAATAATATGCTTTTGTCGTGCAATATTATGACTTTTGCGGAGCGGATAAGGGAAGGTGAGACGGAATAACTGATAGTGGACACAGGAGTATTTAATTAATTCTTTATTAGTTAAACGTGTAGTCAGTTGTAAGCATGTGCTTATGGCTCTATTGCTAGAGACGGTCTGTTTCAGACAGGCTGGACTACAAATCTCATACATGCCCACTCGGGCTCTTTCCGCGTGGACAGACACGCTCACAGTTTTAGCTTACAATCTAGTCGATAGAATGCAGTACAAGTACATATCATCACAAATGTGATGTCCATATATGTCAAAAAACGTGTTGTGAACTGGAAACGTTGTTCGAATATCGACCAGTATTGACCTTGAGGGAAAAGGATTGCTACCGGTGAGAAAGTGAGAATCGTGAAAAAATTCCAAAACTTTGTCCAGTTTGTTGTTGACGTAAATGTAGGGTTGATGTATTATATGCAACTGATTAAAACGTTTCCAGTCTATATTAGTTTCACTGAGAATCTGGTGAAATGTGGCGTCTACTCCACGTCTCCAAGCTTTACAAGCTGATCGACATTTCAAGAGAGAGGTACACGACCCGTCTGTCAGAAACATGGATTTGGTACAAAGTGTGATAACCTCTGGAAATAAAATGCGGGTTCGAAGTGGCAGCAGTAGTTTGTGAAAATAGGGTGATGCGGCATAAATACAATGATAGTCTTTATAATCCTTCAAATAGTTGAATATCAGGAGCCAAACCTTTTAAATAAAGAATTAGTATAGCTCAGGTTTGAGCAGGCAGATAATATGATTTTCCTGGTTCATAACGATTTGTTGAACTCACCTCTTCAGGGAAAGTTAGTTGAAGCTTGAGCTCGTCCAACGAATATTTTGTGGTGTTGAATGAAAATTCCTCCATTATTCTTTCCTTAACAATAAAAACAGGTTTTCTTTGTAGATTACTTGGTGAGCTTATTTGCGACTTCTCAAAACGCGGTTAGTAAAATAATAATAATATTCTACTTTATTTCAACACAAGCCGGGCGAGAAAATTGGTTGCTGCAACTCTTAGCAGAATATGAGAAGTGCTAGAAAATTCTTTCTGCAGAAACCAAGAGGCGTACAATTTTTGAGTAGCTTTTTTAAACCTAATTTTGCATTGTCATTGAACAATAAACTGCTTACAGGATATTTGCTTAATCTTGAACATACGCCTTAGGGCAATTAAAAAATAAAATGGACTTTTTTATTTGTATATCTGAATACTTTATGCATATTATGAATCTTGAAAGTACATACATTCGCATTTAGGTATATGAACAAAGCATACAAATTATTTAGAATTTGAACTTGTACAAAATGCGTCCCATTTCACCAATATATATGATGATGATTCATCATTGATGATTTTTGTGTGAACTAAGAGTGTTGACTTTCGGCAAACAAAAAACTCATTGCAAAAACGCTGCATCATTTGTGCGCTTCAGAACTAAGTGTTTGCCCTGTTTCATTTTGCTTATGCTGGTGTTAAGAACAGAGACGACAAAAACACGTATTTTTCCCTGCCGCCGACTATTTGCTGCTAATAACTCAGCATCTTTCCTGTTCTACAAGTGTTGCGCATATGAAATTCATTCATTCCGTGTTCATTTGTCAAACAACCATTATCAATCAGTTAAATAAATGAATCTAAAAAACGTTTTTCAGAAAACATTACTTTGCTTTAAATTACTTTTTTAGAATTTACACTATACATTACAATTTTGTCGAATATACGTGTTTGGGAAAATGTATGCCTCACAATTAATTTGTCCATCTTTTGGTAAATTTCAACAAACTTAACAAAAGATTCAAGACAAACACAAAAAAATCACTGAATTGCTTTTCATGCATGTATCAATCTTGGATGTATTTGTAGACGCCATTGATATAATATAAAACATTTAAACGTAACAGAATTAGTTTATAGAGCAGTTTGCGATCTTATTTGTAACTTTAGGAAATACTTTCTTCTAAATTTCTTGGATAACTAGACTCCTTCAAGTTCAAATCCCACCCAGTGATTACGTCGGTAAGTACGTCCAGCAAACAACTCGCGCACACTTTTATCAGCGTACTTGATTTCCCTTAATCTGGGAAAGAATTTCCAAATGTTCGATTTTCCCAAGTCGTTCCTGTGCGAGAAAAATTTAATTATACTATTTCTCTCTAAGCTATTATCGTACTGATCAGTGCCTGAATGGTATACATACAAACTGACAAGGCCTTTTGACAAAATCAAAACAAAATCCAGGCAAGCATAGCGTGCCATTTTGATTCTAAGATTTTTTAGGTTTTGCAGCTTGAAAGGTGATTTAATATCTGAAACCGGAACTGATGAAGGTATGATTAAGCCCAAGCCTGTCAGAGTTTTAGACCACCGAGCTTCAATCCAATTTAACACGTCGTTTAAATGAGGAACATCCCTATGACACTTGAACGTGAAGATTTTTAGCGGCCATTGAACTTGTACACTTAGCAATTGCAAACAGTCCCTTGCACTTTTAAAACCCAAAATGTTAAGCTCCTCCAAGTTGGGCAATGGGGTTGATTCAAATAGTGCTAAATGGTTACGATCCAGTTTCGATATCCACAGCTTTTTAATGTGAGAATTATTCTGAATCGAAGGAGAGAAAATTGATCGTGTATCCATGGAATCCTCTGACAAAAGTTGTAATTTAACCAACTTTGGTAGCTGAATGTTAATTAAAATGTTTTTTCTGTGTGGTGTATGCCGATTAAAGCTGAAGTTCTGAATCCTAAGCGTTTGTAGATTTGGCAGTAGCTCCAGCAATTTACGGATTTTTGGCACTTCCTGTCGCATTTGCTCTGGACTATGGTACGAAATCATTACAAAACAATGCCAAATGTGGTGTCCATATATTTTAAGGATGTCAGAAAGCTTGTTGCAAATATCCTGAACAAGAAGTGGAATGTGTATTGACCTTGTTGGAAAAGGATTGCCGCCGGTGAGAAAGTGAGAATTGTGAAAAAATTCCAAAAACGTATCCAGTTGTGTTTTATATGTTCGTTTGTAAATATTGTGTTGGATTAGCATACGTTCCTGATTCCAATCCATAATATCTTTTGAAAAGCCATCACGTTTCCAATCTGTGGAGTCTGTATTAGTTTCACTTAGAGTCTGGTGAAATGTGGCGTCCACTCCTTGCTTCCAGGCTTTGCAAGCGGATCGACATTGTAAAAGAGAGAAAAACGGCTTTTCTAAGAAAACCTTGTATTTGGAGCATTGTTTGATAACCTCCGGAAATAAAATGCGGACTCGCAGTGGCAACAGCATTTCGTGAAAATAGGGCGATGTCGCATCAATACAATGGTAGTGATCAGATTCCTTTATGTTGTCGAATATCAGGAGCCAAACCTATTAATTCAAGAAATTAATTGTTTACATTTTATGCAGTAAGTTAATATTTATTAATAGTTTCGAAGGTTACTGAAAACTCACCTCTTCAGGGAAAATTACTTGAAGCTTGAGCTCATCCAAAAAATATTTTGGGGTGTGGAAGTTATGCTCCTCCATTTTGGTGTGCTTAGCAAATTGGTTTTGTTTGTTTTTTGATAAATAATAGTTTTTGAATTTTTGAAATCACGTTTTGCAGATTTTGCTCACTACCACACACATCAAGTATATCTGGTGTATTTAAATGCATTAAAAAGTTCCGTAGCCCGAAAAACTTTTGACTTTCAACTTTCTCTGCCTGTCTACGCACAATGTTGTTTTGAGTAGAAAGTATAAAACGCAATTGAAAACCTTTTATCCAACAGCTGGTCTATTTGGTATTATTTTTGTAGCTAGACAGTCTTTTTTCTGGCATAATTTGGTTTTCGTTGTGTACGTTTTCAAGCTGAACAGAGTGGATTGTGGAGTACACATTCTGATGTACGAGATGTTTTTATTATATCTATTAGAAGTAGTGTTAGCATTTTTTATGTATAATTTTTCTTTGTTATTTTTCTCAAAATTCCCCTATAAAAGTGTCGGTTGGCCATCTCGCTCGCGGTGAACACGCAGTCTGGCACGGTGGGAGCGGGATACCATGCAGTCCTGGTACGGTGGTAAGAGATGACCAAACACTTTCATTCTACTTTTCGTTCGCTGAAAAGCACTCGTCACTTTTTGACTTTTGTTGAACTTTCGTCAGGTAGCCAGTTCTGAGCGTAAAGCCTAATTTGCTAATTATTGTTAACGGTGTAGCTCCTTGAGCGAGATAATTATTGCTGTAAAGTGGTGATTTATTATTTTGTCATTTGTTCAATAAATCACAGATTTCTATTAATTGTTTTTGGATAGTTTATGCTATCAATAGTCACTCGTCATTCATTTTCCTTGCGTCACTGGTTCAGTTCTTAGTGAAAGTAATTAGCCACACCGGTCTGCATTTGAACACGTCTTCATTTTCGAAACTCTCGTCAGTTTACGCTGACAACCAGTAGCATTGATAGCGGTTAGCATCTCTGGCTACAACAATATCTATTGATTGTGTTAAATAGAGGATTGAAAGTTGAAGTAATTACTCCAGGTTAACAGTTAAAAAACCCCCAATTGAAAGCAGTAAATGAAACTCAAGTTGACTACACTTGCACCATCTGCGAATGCATAGTCTTGTTCCGTGCATACACTCCTGGACACAGTGAGAAAAATATTGTTTACCAGGTTTGTATTGATTTTTTACGCTGAGTGTCCTTGCTGGCGTGACGTAGATTTTCCTGATGCTGGAATCCTCTCACTTCTAAAAATATAAGAAACGTGAGGCAATTAGATTTCACACTAAGGTATGTATTAGTACATATCCATGAAAAGTTTATCTATACTTCACAGTGTTTATTACATATATCTCACATTCTTCACAATAATAAAGAAAGAAACGCAAACGCAGAATCTTTTCATATAAACGAGTTTAAATGATGTAGTATGTATTCTGAGGAGATGCATCATAGAAAGAACTGTCTACTCCTGTATGTATGTGAAATGTGAAAGTATTGATTCTCATGCTGGATTTTATACGTTTCAATTATAACGGCAAAATAGTTTTTACTGTGGCATTGCCAATGCTATGTATCTGATTTGCTGACCATTTTATATTAGTAAGAAAATATACTTATTTTTAAATTTTACTCAAAATGTCGTATAAAGTGATCTGGAATACAATTTAATAAACAGAAAATTTCAAAGCGTCAATTTTACGTCTACGCTATTCAAAGTTCTGCATTTCTTCAGGTTCACGAATGTGAGCATTTTTTCCTATCGTAATGATGTGTCTGCCCGTTCCTCCGTCAGTCTGACCCTCCTTCCCTGCATTAGCTGTTTACCGGATCATCATATTTAAACTCTGTCCTCCGATATTGGTTTCAGCATCTGTTGGAAGGAGTCCAATATTTTTTCTGCAAAAATAATATCTGTGTCCGTTTAAACTTTTACTACATAGAAAGAGTTGACAATAATCAGCAACTTTCAGTTTGGCGGTTTGTTGCTGCCGCTGTCGTTGTTGTACACATATTAGAACTGTATAAACATCTGTAATTCAAATATTCAAAGTAGTAGTATAAAGTTCGGAGAAAACGCATTCGGAGATTACGGGTTAAGTGATTTCTTTCTCCGAATGCATTTCTCACATGGAATACCCTGAAACGGTGATGATGATGTATGAAATTGTTGCTTGTGTGTTTGTGTATGGTGTGTCTGTGTGTCTGTGTGGCTGCTTTGCTTAGCATTGAGCAAAAGACTGTTTGTGGGAAACAGCGAGAGACTTTGTTCATGCGTCAATATTATGTTGGCGCATGAACAAAAGTAGATGGTGCGCATGGCCCTTCAGGCACGCTACGCTTTTTCCATTTCTTTGCTGTTTAAAGTAGAAAAGGAAAAAAGCGTGTGGTATACTATGTATTCGTGATCATGACTTATGAAACATGATCACGGATACCTGCAATCTTCACTAGCTTTAAAGTGACAGGAAAAATGCGTGAAATACATTGCACTTCCCTGTCAAACTTTGCAGCAGCTGGACCAGATTGTCCTCATCATCCGCCTTCCTCCTCATTGTCATCAACTCACCAAAAATGGTAAGTTTTGGAGGATTTTTTTTTAAATTGTGGAATTCCCAAATTGGAGCAGGGTGTTTTGTGCGGTGGATGTGGTGATCATTTTACCTGACTGGCTGCTAATTTTGATGATGATAATGACAAAGTGGTGGCAGCCAGTCAGGTAAATTTCTCAGTGCAAAATACCCTGCTGCAATTTGGGAAAATTATATAATGTCATCATTGTCATCATCATGATCATAATATTTTATTTTTCTGTTGCAGGTACCCTGTTTTCTGCTGACAACCTATCTCCTTTGTCTGACCAAAGGGAATGGGTGCTATTGGGTGGTGTGGGAAGAAGGAGGGGAAGGACGTTGCCAGAACAGGCGTGATGTGGTGGGAATCCCGCACATGGTAAATTTTATAAAAATGTGTGTGCGTGTGCGTGCAAATGGCTTTATATGCCAAAAGTAATTAATTGTTTAATTAATTTGCAGCTACTTAGTGACGGTCCACTGCAATATCACTGATGCCATGCTTTGCCTGCACCGCAGACTTCCCAAGCCATATCCGTCAGTGAAAACGTGTTTGACGTTTTCTACAACGCTCAGGGTAAATTAACCTAACCTATTCTAATTTTAACCTAAACCCTAACCTATTTTTAACCTAAACTTTAAACTAATTTTAACCTAATTTTTTATTTTAGCAAACTACTACCGATTGTTTGTGGGGTTGTTTGCTGGCTTGTGCGTAGCTGCTTTGGTGCTATTAGGCATTGGAATTTGTTGGGCTTGGAGTCGTTTCGGGCCTCAGCAACGACAACAGCTGCAGCAAATGCGCCAAAATCAAGCTGACGGAGAAATTGAAGGAGCTTTTGCCCGGGCTAGGAATTCTCTCCTCGACCTATTCCCTGAATCTCGCCAAGCACACTTGGGTAATTACGAGAATGTGCAAACTTTACTGTGGAGGAGTTTCTAAACAACTCCAATCAACCTGGAACATCGGCTGCTGCTGCTACTAATAATAATACTACAAAAACTACTACTACTACAACAAACACAGAAGAGAGCGTAGAATGTATTAGATTAATAGATTTTGTTAATGATACGGACGATGAAAGCTTATTTAGTATTAGTGTACTTTAATTGGCTTTTTTTCAAAATTTAGATCATGTAGAAGTACGTCGATCGACACGTGTTAGACACCGTCCTGTTTATTTACACGAACAAACGTAATTGACAAATTCAAAATTTAAGTTTTTTTATTGGCATTCAACTTCAAAATTTGTATTTTCAATTCGCATTTCCAAATTTAATTTTCTAATTGGCTGTTATCATTTCTTAGGTTAAGAACATTATACATTTATTATGTTAGCTTATATACTTTTATTTATATATGTTAGTATTGTGTTCAATGAAATAAAAGAATGAATATGAAGGCTGAAATGTTGAAGAAATAAAGTATGTATAAATTATGGCCCAAATATTTGTTTGCTTGTAGTTTTATAAAAGTTTATGCATACAATCATATAACACCTTTTACTCTTTATGGTCAAGCTTATACTAGCATTTTTTCTCAGATATCATGGAATGGAATGTTATCGCTTTTTTCAGACGCGACAGGAAACATTAAAGCTGAAACAAGCAACTGTGCAAAAAATGTCCCAAATCGTTCATGCTTCTGCTTCTTTCGTTTAGTCGCGTTTTAGATTTTGTCCTAATCACAGTTTAAGATTTTCCACGATATTTTACACATTTTCAAGACAGTGTACTTTATATCTGTAAAAATGATAGGGTTTGTAGCTCTGCTTTTGGCAGGAATGGCTTTTGCTTGCCAACAAGATTGGCCGTGCTCCTTGTGTACCAGATAATTCTGCGAATCCGTAATTACAAAATAAAATACCTACATGTGTGTTCAGGATTCAGATAAAGTATCCAATGTAAAAGCCGTTGCTTACAGCTTACGGGAATGCAAAATTGCCAAAAAAAATTGTCAAGGGTATGTAATCAAACATGTTTTCTATAATTGTGTTCAATTGTAAAATATAAAAATTTATGACAGTTTAAAAATAAGATGATTGATATTAGGAAATGGGAATCATGCCGTTGTGGCTAATGCAAGCCTGAGAATGCCAGATCGCTCATTACTGGGGAAGCCAACAGCATTCAGCATGAGAGCAGCACAGAAGCAGAGCGTAACTCCACTGAAGCCATACCGACTACTAGCGCACCATTTATCACACAACCTCAACATTCCAAAGTGCCGCACCCAAAAATTTAACAACGCTTGTCCAGCCATGCCTTCATGTCCTCCACAAATAAGCTGTCTTCCACCAAACACCAAGCACCGGAAACTCCCAATACAATCTGCGCCATATCAATTATCTGTCCCGTACCTCCACCTCCAGTATCCTGTGAGCCCTGTATGTCTCCGTGCCCACCTCCCACCAAATACCGATCTTGCTGCGCGAAAGCATCATCATCGGGCTCAGATAATCTCATTTTCTTAAATTGTTGTGGGACAATTTTCCCTAGACCATGTGCAAAATAACTTTGATTTTTAGAGTAAGCACCGGCATGCGTACGCTTGAATGCCGAGCTACCCTGAGGGGGACGTGGATAGTAGCTGGTGGTTTTATCAATGGATGTCTTCCCCATTGTACTAATGTACACAAGACAACAAAGCTATAAACACTAAAATCTTAACCACTTTAAAACCTGTTGCTTTATGAGCAACACTATTGTAACTTTGACAAATAACTGTAAAATTGTACTGAGAACGCAACACGTTATTGCATAGTTCACTTTTGTTTACTTCACTTTGTGGTTCGTTTTAAATGCATGCACAGTCAAGCAGTGTGCATGCTTGTTTTATTAACACTGTTCCTAGAAAAGAAGTCCTCAAGAAAATTTTAATTTTTTCCACGCAAGCAATGTACTTAAGGATAAGAGAAGGGCTTATATCCCGAGGCAAAGCCAGGAGAAAAATAAACACCACCTTCTTGAGGCACGACATTTTATTTAGGTCGACACGACCTACACGGTGTACAAACATGGGACAGCATTCTTCTAAGATCCTTTATCATCCGTAAGCTGTAAGCAACGGCCTTTACATTGGATACTTTATCTGAATCCTGAACACACATGTAAGTATTTTGTTTTGTAATTACGGATTCGCAGAATAATCTGGTACACAAGGACCACGGCCAATCTTGTTGGCAAGCAAAAGCCATTCCTGCCCAAAGCCTTTTTTCAACGTCTTTGAGTTTATCGTTCGCAAACACTAGATTGTATTGGAAGGACTTTAACTGTCTTTTCTCACAATTTATTAATTTGTCGGTCTGTTGTTTCTTTACCGTAACTGGAGATTTTGGCAGAAAAAACGGGGATGGTAATACTTGGAGATAAATACTCTGACAAGTCAACAGCCTTCTTTTTAGGCTTTTTTTGCACAGATTTTTTGAAATTTTTCAAACTCCATTTAGTGGATATTTGTACACCATTTAGAAATTTAATAGCCATTTTTAGACCGTTTGGTATTGCAAGGTTTTTTCTGGTTAATATTTTTACGACTGAACACTTAAAACTTTGCTCACTAACTGTGACTGAAGGAGCGATTGAGAAATAAAATGCAACCACGAAAAAATATTATTAGAATGAATTAACCCACTTGGGTATGGATAGGTTGCATTAGGGATTACAAGGGTACATAATAACCCTTTTTTTGCTGCGACAGTGCAGCAAGATGGAAATATTTCAGCCGCCAAACCTCATATTTAATAATACCTTGTCTACATTTAGTGTCTACCTTTGAATAAAATATACCCAAAAATGCCAACGTGTTTTCTTTGTATGCTTTAGCTGCAAGCAGTAGCATAGCAAGGTACAACTTTTTGATGGTAGCACCAACATGGTGCATAGGTCGCTCCTTTTATTTTTATGGCTGTCTGAGGGGACTTTATTCATAAAAACCTTCAGATATAAATCGTATATGCGTTTGGTGCATGCATAGTAATAACATTTGACGAAACGTTTCTTGGTACGCATGACGGAAAGATTTAATGTTACTGTTGCCAGCATTGTACCATCACCACCACCACCGCTTCAGGGTATTCCATGGGAGAAACGCATTCGGAGGAATAAATCCCTTAACCCGTAATCCCCGAATGCGTTTTCTCTGAACTATACTACTACTATTCAATTATTATTTCATTTTCTAGGTTTAATTGTCAGTAACCTCCGCTATAAAATCAATGTATTTGAAAGGTGTGAGAAGCTTGCAATTTACAAGGAGGAAGAGAATTCTAGGAATCTAATTTGCTGGGAACTTGACATGCTGGGAACTGCATCTGCAGGTAACTTATCAAGCTGGAAACCGGGTTTGCTGGGAACTGGCCATGATGAGAATCGGATCTGCAGGGAAACGATCCTATGCTGGTATCATGCACAGCGGGTAACCGGCCTAGATCCATAAAATGTAAATATAAATCTTATGTGACAAGTGTGCAAATACAACAAAGAATTTTGAAGATATTATTATTATTTTGCTATTTTGTTATTGTTAGTAAGAGTATCTAAAGTAGTTTATTACTACAATTTTATGTTTTCAAAAAACATTTACTGGACGATTCTGTGGCGATTTTAAAAACATATCTCATTTGTGTAAATTTCTAAGCGTACGAAAAAGCGATAATGGTTTAAAGTTAAAGTACTCTACTATCTTTCATAGTGAAGATTAGTCTACAGTGAAAAATACAAAATGTTTGGAAATTGTTAGGAAACATATAATGACATGTATTGCTTTTCTGCACCCTCCGGATTGGAAGTACTGTGGCGCTTTATTCTTCAAGTAGATGATTTTGACCATGCTGAGCTTACCTGATGATAGCGAGCACACACATTATTATTTCCAACTACCGGTATACGGTTCTAAAGCTCACACAATATGCTTCAAAACAACGTGTCAAAAATATTTCCTGTGTGACCAATGGTGACTTTGTAATCACTTGCATTTTTAACCAAAATTTTGTAGTTCCTTTCCATAATTTCGCAAAATTGAATACATTTGAACTGCCGCTAATATCTATCAACTCAGTTGAATCTTAAAAGCGAATAGGCTATATTATGCCGCTTTTAGTGGACAAGAACTTTATATATCAGGATTGCAATTCTCTGCTTATTGGTCCAAAATATTCATAGGTTTCAATAATGAAGATAAATCTTGTGAAATTTAGAAATAATGAAAAAATTCTGCATTTATCAATCTTCGCCTACATACGTTGTAGCAAATTTTTAAGAGGGAATCAGCAGTGATTCAACATTAAATTAAACACTACAATAAATACATTTACTAACATTGCATAATTCCAGTTCTCTGGGCTCATATAATAATAAAAAAATTCTTGAATTTAATGTCCATTATTACTCAACATGCTTTACTAGTTCTTTGTCAGTATTACATTTTGAACAAGGAGAATACTCTATTAATGTAATTTGTAATCGTGAGTAGGCTTAGTTTTGAATTAAAGAAACCTTTTATAAAAATACAAGCGAAATTAAAGCCTGGGGTTAACAAATTAAATATTTGGGATTTAAAAGAGCAAGTATATATTCAAGCAAAGCTCCAATACATCAGCGCGGAAAGTTATGAACAAAACCTTACCACATCTCGGGATTATTAATGTATTTTTTATTTTAACCAGGTAATAAAAACGCAAAAAAATTCATTTTAAACTTTGGTATGTATACTTTTAAATTCAGAGTAATACAGAAAGAATCCTGTTAAGACAAATTGGTAAGAGTACAAAGCGAAATGTGCGCATGATCTTTTTAAAATATTCATATATAATTTTTGTTCAATAGGGTATACATAATATTATACATAAAAAACACTTTCTACTTGACAATTTACATTTCAAGCAATAACAATCTTTATAATATAGTTGAATAGTATAAATAAATTATAATAATAATTATATAAATCGTCGTATCGTCCGACATATTTTCTGAAGTGTTGAGTGAATGGGCATCCTTACTGCTTTGCTTATCAATACAACCACCCATTTTTGATTCTCACTCTTGTTTTGATAATCAAAATTTTGTAAGGTTTCGTGTTCTACAAACAAATAAATTCCGACAGCTGAAAAGTCGAGGCGCAAAGTTACTGTTCGGAACTTGTGAAATATTTCTTTCATGTATAAACTTGTTGTAATTTGAATCACGGGCATAATATGCGATTGCTAATGAAGAAAACGTTTGGTTGTTGGAAATCGCAACATGTGACGTTGTAGTTAACAGTTTTAATATTAGTATTATTGTTCCTTGAAAACATTACTTTCTGCTTGTTTTGCATGTCAAAATACTTACAAATCGATTGCACCATTGAAACCTGAGCAGAGTCCGTTGCACATTCATGTATCATGATACTATTAAATATATACAGTCTGGTTGTGGATTTGTAAATAATGTGTTTACAAATGCGTGGGGTATGGTGTATTGAAAACCGTATGTCTACTGTCCACATCGAATGTGGAAATGTTTACGCTTGATCAAGATAATTTTTCGTGCTGGCACACTTAGTGTAAATGTGTTTGCTTTTGTGAAATTTTGGCTTATATGTAAGAGAGCTTGTCGATATATTATTATGCTTTTGTAAATAAACAAATTACAAAGCCAAACGCTTTACGTAGGCGTCGTTAGAACATGCAGTGGAAAGTCCTTTGGTGTATGTAGAACAAGGGCAACTCAAGATTTGCAAGCTATATTGACTGAAGCAAATATAGAGGCTGGATATTGGTTGAGTGCAAAATTCAGTATAATTTACAATTTTTCTACTAGAGGAAGAGTTTCAAACGAGAAAAGCTTGATAAATTGACTCTCAAAATATACTACATAACCCCAGTTGTGATGTCAATAAAGCTATTGCCAGCAGCAAAGTTATTTGGTTAGCAGGCACCTTTGGATCTATCAATAAAACTGTTGATATTCTGTAACTTATGACAAGAGGTTAACTGTGGAATATTAAACTTATTCTTTATTTAAGAATTAGCTTGCAGGAATTGAGAAGAGCATTACTGACTTCAACAATTTTTACTAAAAATATAGGACCGTGCACTCACATAATGGAATTAGTTAGCAGAGGGAACATCAACATTATGTCAAATCCAGAGTTGATTTGATTTTGAGAACTGGTGTTGTAATGCACATCCTCCCAGTTAACACCGGCACATACACACAGAGAAATGTACTTTTTTGCTTCCTGTCCGTTCAAACGGGTGTATGCTTGCTCATAGAGCAACAAGCTAGCCCCGTGGCGTAGCCGCGATAAATCCCATCTATAATAGAATTGAAAACTTCGTTCTGTACAGTGTACCGTGCAGTCTATGTGAGCTAAGCCTCGAGAGCAAACTTGATTACCAAAGTTATTATACCAATTTTATTCCAATAATAATTAACCATACATTGTGTGTGTGTCGATCACCACTCACCTGTCAACATGAGAAACCCCAAATCTGCTCATAGAGATTTGACTCCGGGTCAAGCCCAAATAACTATTCGAAATCGTAAGGCGACCTCAAGAACATGAATCCGAAAGTCTGTCAGTGCGATCCAAAAGAAAAAAGGACGAGCATCTGTGACGAGGAAGAACCGGATAGGGGAACACCACCGCTACCGCCACCAGAAAGAGTGCACGAATTGAAAAGGGAAGTAAATTACTAATTAGTTGATCGTTGTTGTGCTTAGTGTTCTTTTTAGTGTTTGTATTCTTCCTAAAATTAATAAAATGTGGTTATTTTTACTGTAGAAATCAACTACTGCCCGGATCCCTGGAAGTGACCATGAAGAAGCGGTGGAAGATACCGGTGTGTCTCCGTTACCTGTGGATTTGGGGTTAAACGGTGCAAAGACTCCGAGCTGTGCTGAAGTAGAAAATGGCGACGTCCAATCAGAGCACGGTGGTTCTTCAACCCAAGAGGGTCAAATCCAACCTAGTATTTTGAAGGTAAATTAAACTCCAAATCGCAACGCTTGCATTTCAACAAAGATGCACATAACGATTAGTGTTTTTCAAAACGTTGTCGCTGCTCCTTGAAGGTTTTAAAACTTGTGGGAAGACGGCACAGGGAGCACCACTTGATAATCCAGCCTGCTTTTACTGCCTGAATCTCCCATTTTGTACTCGTTTATTAAAAGAAACTATCGGTATGGTCCAGGTGCAAGCATATGAAAGTACTGCAAACGTGGAGCAATATTTTCATAATTTAATAAACCGATTTAATGATCATTACAAATACGTAGCTGAGCTCTAATATGTAGGTGGAGGCTACACCAACTCCCGACACAAAACGCAGTCATCATATTCGAGTTTCATGAACTAGTCTGTATATTTATTGGCGTCAAAATGCAATTTCGATGAATTAAAAAAATTGGCTATTTTGGAATATTCATATACAAGTAGAGGAACAATTTGCGACATTAGAAACATCAAAAAGTTAATTATTTTTTAAATTGGCCTTTTAACGGCAATTATCTTTTGGTCGCCACCAAGTCTAAAGGAAATACAAATGTCATTAAAACCAGCACCCTCTAAAGTACCAAAACAAGTTGTAAACAGGCTTAGCCTTGGTGGCGACCAAAAGATAATTGCAGTTAAAGTTAACAGGGCAATTAAAAAAGTTCGAACACATTTAAACTTAAATGGTCATTATCTTCCTTACGTTTGGTTTATTGAACTTGAATTTTTTTGTGTTTCTATTAGATTGACACTGGTTATCAACCAAAGCACAAATAATGTCGTTTTTCGTAACTTTGAAATATGGCTCTCGGGAGTTGGCGTAGCCTTAGCCAGTTATATTAGCCCATGTGAAAAATGAGAAGTCTTAAATGTTTTACTCGAATTTTCGAAGATAGCATTTGACTAAAACAAATAAGTGAATGTATTGAAGGCTAAATGTCTTTGTGCTTTATATAAGGAAACAAAGCAAACAATGCAGTAAATTTTTAAAAATCATCTAAAAACGAATTTCCCATAGAAAGTAAGCCAGAACGTTTTCCTTCCTGATATATTGTATACATTGTTTGTGTTAACGCATACGGGGACATTCAGAAAATATATCAACATAAGTTGTTTATCATGCATGTTAAACATGCCAGCTGGATTTATTATAGCATATCAAATTTTTACCATTACACGTTGGACCTTACTCTTCGTAAGTGTGCGAAAAACAACAGAATAATTAATTAGTCGCTCGTGCGTGACCAAAGAACTAAGCAAATCATATTTCAGATATTTTTCAGTAATGACACAAGTAAAATAGTCAGGTATTCAATAGTTTAGTTAAATTCCTATCACCTACACGTCAAAAACTTTATCGTGATAAATGTAATTACTTCAGCAACCACCACAAAATTTAATAATAATGGTGGCAAACATGTTTTTAATATTAATTACCCACGCGCGTTGCAGATTAATCCAATGAGGTATGTCCCAAAAACAACATGTTTTCGTTTTGTCAGTACGACGTAATAAAATTCTTGTCTGGGTAAAAAATCTCCAGTGGTTTTAAGCCCAGAAAAAATAGTCTGGGTTCACTGGGTGTGGGGGCACTTGTTTGCGAAGAAACCCCCGTTGAACGAAAGAAAACACTTAACAAATACGTTTACAAACTATAAGGGTCTAATTCTTGCTTATACCTCAACCTTTTGAACGTGGTATAAAATGCGTGGTTGTGACTACAAAATTAATTATGAATGATAATTGTGTTGGCGAAAAAGCAATTTACTAAAAGGCTACCTTATTTCCTTTCCTGATAAACAAGTATTTGTTGTGACAGTTTTGCGAAAAACATGTTTTTGTGGTTATAGTTTCACGGTGGACAGGAAACTAGTCCCTTCACTCTTGGAGCCTTCCTAGCAAATCACATATTTTTTCAAAAATTTAAAGCCATCCCAGTTTGTTGTAAGTTTGTTTAACGTCGTACAATGTTCCAGCACGAGAAAGCAAAGTTTAGTAAACTTTGATTTAGCAAGCTGACAAACAAAACAAATCGGTTAATAGAATTGCGTTGATACAACAGTTGTAAGTTGCATTTTTAGACAATACCACTAAAGTTTGCTCCAAAGGTTTATAAGCAACAAAGAGACAAACTGCGTAGTTTATGGAATAAAATGTTTCCTCTTTTGAAAATAAGACTAAAGAATCAGTAAATTACATTGACATCGGTAAACAAGTGAAATTTTGTGTTTTTAAACATGTTTTTTAAAAGCATTTTATATCCTGTTATTTATTTCGTATTATTTTTTAGCAACGCAGTTGCTGTTTTTAGAAGCTACTTAGAAATAGTTAATCTGGATAAAGTTTTATCCCCATATTTTAGTGCCAACTGCATTGTTTCAATCCGAAACTTTCAGCATATTGATTTGATAAAATTACAGGGACCTACGCTATTATTGCGACCAATTAACCAGGCATTTATAAACCGTGGTAACAATTGCGGTTCTAGGTTTAATCCAAAGCTAAGACGAAATTTGGCATGGGATTTTTGTTTGACATTCGATCACTCAATGTTCACAATGCGCATAAAACCGTGGAACTGCAAATTGGAGTTGTTTATTTTTCCATACATTTCCCCTCGAGGTTTTAAATTCCTTCCTTTCACCTTTTACAAGGGGGCTTATGAGAACAAAAACTTGTACAAAATCCAGAACTACTTGCCTAGTACAGCTCCAAATGAACACATCGTTATTCCGCGGTACATAGATCAACGCAATGACAGCCAATTGTTGCGTTGGATTAATTTTGACTTTCGTTGGACAGAATCTAACGAATTCCAGCATTCTTGGCAAACAACCTACAGAATTGCCTCTTCTGAACATATCTGGTCGTCAAAACCTTAGAGAAATACGAAGCGTTAATATTGTTACATATTGTTCAATTCAAAAGTCATGCAGCCTTAAAAGAAAAACTAACATATTCTTTGCAAACAAGTACAATCCTTTTAGCGAGACTCACAAAGTTATTCACAATATACTAATGCATGATGGAGAGTTGCTTACTATTGACCCATTTTATACTACAGTTAAGCAGTTCGTTAGAAGCTGTGAGAAAGACACGCAAAAACGCCGCTCATCAATTCATGGAGAAATGCGAGTTGCATTTCGACTGGCACACTTATGGAAGTCGGTTTTGAAAAACTACACTTTTTACAAAAGAACGTTAGACAACATTGTAACTTATTGCGTTCATGGAAAGACAATTACATTGAAAAACACTGCACCGGATTACAATGATGCACTGCAGCTATTTGCGGAGCCAGCGTATCACAAACCGTATAGCGGGTTTCCAATTTATTTGGATTTTGCAGCTAAAAGACTTCGTTTTGTTAGCTGTGGTCGACGCGGCGATAGTTCAGTCTCATTTAGTAATTTTATTATTGTATTTGAGTGGCCAGTATGGACGTGTGTTGCCGTGTCATTAGTTTTAACTGCTTTCAGCTCAATGTTTCCTTATCTGTTGAATCAACGCCAGTTCTGGTTATACCAGGTGCTTGAACATCTATTTCGAATCACTAAAATTGTCCTTGAACAAGGAGATTTATTCCGTAGAAAAGTTATTAGTGACTACAAAATTCGTGTACAATTGGGACCTCTTATTCTAATGGGCGTCGTTTTAAGTAACGCATACAAAAATACGAACGTTTACAACATGATAACCAACCGAAAACCGCTTTCGTACAACTACATACATGAATTGATCAACGATTCATTTACGGTAGCTGCAAAAGTTGGTTTTATAAAATACATGGATTTTCCTAGATTTATATTTACAGAAGCAGAGCATGTTTTGCAAACGGTGCATGAAAATGTAATCTACAGCCTAATATCAATTGTAAATGGTACGTTGTACATTCAAGATTATTTCAATTTAAGCTTGAGTGTTGAGGATCTACAAGTTGATAAACAACTTGGCTTGGTTCACTCGGCATCTTCACTGCTCCCGGAGTCGAAGGATATATTTGTAGACTTAATGCAAACTTTATTACCATTATATAAAGTGGATGAATTTCGAAATGATCCTGCTCTGGAACACTTGTATGAATTGATTTTACGTGAATATGCCAAACGAGAAAGCACTGCTATGTTTAAATTTTTGAAAGTATGTAAAAAGCGCGCCTTGATAGTTCACCAAGGACAGGCAGAGGAGTTCTGGCTGAAATTAAAACGCCAGGGTTACAGTGATGTGTTTGTGAGCAAAGAAATTTATTCCAGAGAGTTTGTTACGTTCCGTATTGTTCGACAATCTTCAATATATTTAATAAATAATATTCGATACATGAGTGAGTCTGGAATTATTGAGAGTATTTCTAAAGAGATGAATCAAGTATCGATACAACATACAAATGAACCTCCTGAGAAGCCGCGAATGGGTGGAAACGTTTTGTCAATTTTTATTTTACTTATCTTTGGAGTTGCATATGGTGTCGTTGTTTTTCTAATGGAGTTTTACAACAAGAAAAAATATTCATTAAAAGACATTGCACGTTTCTGGTTTCTTTATTTAAAGGTTATTCCAAAGAAAATTAATGCAATTTGTAGCAAACTAAAAAAATTGAAACTATTTTTGTATATCTTGCAAGTTTTAAACAACCGTGCACTATATTGCAGTATAAATAACATTTTTGTCAAAGCTAAATTATATACTTGTAAAACTAATTGGAAGGAGCCATAACTCTAACTTAAATAAGCTATAGTACGATATAACGAAAAAATACCAAGTTTGTAGTTCAGTGAAGATAGCGTCCTTGTGTTGGGAGTTGCCAAGCTTTGAGAAAAGATGTCATTCCCGTTAAAATTCTGAAATTCATTTTTTTAAAACTCAATCCAATTTATAAACCCAAGCGTTAACAGTTCAAAAGCGTCAAAAATCGCACAACAACTAAAATGAATTCAAAAACTCCGAAAAAATGACGACATCTTTATTGTTAAGGCTGACAAAGGGAACTCAATCGTAATAATGGACAGACCGGATTATGATTAAAAAATCAGTGACGTTTTTCAAACTGGAGCTTACAAGACCATAACCAAAAATCCTACTGCTAGCTACCGGAAATCTATTTTGGATTTTTGCACACTGCTTCTCAATGAAAACAAGATAGAGAAACAAACAAAGCAATATCAATCCACCAATAACATCATAACACCGATATTTTATGGCTTGCCCAAAGTGCATAAAGAGGGACAACCATTAGGGCTTATAGTTTCTTCATACAACTCCCCTACACAGAAACTAAACAAGTTTATCCATGACATCTGACATCTTAAGACCTATAATTGGTAACAAGTACAATATACTCAATAGCGAAGACTTGGTCAAAAACTTAAAAGTTTCCAGATAAAGCCAGGAGAAATTCTGGTTTCATTTGATGCTAAGAGTCTATTCACCAGCATACCACTAAAGGCAACTTTAAAATACACTAAAGAACTTCTCTTCTCTGGCAAACGTTTACACGAGCATTTTAAAAAGTTGAGAATATACCATTAGTTTTGTAATTTTTAATTGTGATTAGGTTTAGTTTTGAATTAAAGAAACCTTTTAAAAGAATACAAGCAAAAATAAAGCATTGTTTTAACAAATTAAATATTTGAGATTTAAAGAAGCAAGTATATATTCAAGCAAAGCTCTAATATATCCGCGCGGAAAGTTATGAACAAAAGCATACCACATCTCGTGATTATTAGTGTAACCTTGATGTACCCTGGGAATTAAAAAACGAAAAAAAATTCTTTTAAGATTTTGGTAGGTATAGAATACTTTAAAATTCAGAGTAATACAGAAAGAATCCAGTTAAGACAAATTGGTAAGAGTACATAGCGAAATGTGCGCATGATCTTACAAAAATATTCATATGTAATATTTGTTCAATAGAGTATACATAATATTATGCAAAAGAAAAACACTTTCTTCATGACAATTTACATTTTAAACAATAACAATCTTTATAACATAGTTCAATAGTATAAATAAAAATTGCCTTAATTTTAATACAAATTAAAGATTTTATAACTTGGCGGTGTGTGAATATGATTTCAAATATTAGAGCTACCACTGCAGGAAGAATTCCAATGGGCAGTATTGTAAATAGCACGTTTATACTTCCAAGTAGATTGCTAGGTTTGAACTCTCGATTCTCTGGAAAATCGTTTAGCTTTCCTGAAATCTTTTCAAAGTTGCTTCTCCACTGCATATGCCATTCCATTAATCCGGATGCATATAAAGCCTTCATTCTAAATAAGGGTTTTATTGGGAGAAACCCGGTCCATAAGAATTCATAATGTGAACTGGCAATGGGCTTTTTTCCAAACGACAGTGGTGATTGAAATTGCCTATAATGCATATTATATATAATTTTAAAACCATTGGCTTTTTCTCGATGTGCAATCAGTGCATGACGGTTACTCTTTGTGCATTGCATGAATACTTTCAAATTTTTCCACTTGGTATAAACAGTAATATTATTGAAAGCAGGAAGGGCTTGGGTGTAATCTAGCAAATATTGCTCATGTTTGGTCAATTTTGAACCAGTACAATTTCCATCAGCCTCATGCATTCCGAGAAAGTTAGCTAACTCTGATAGCAATATAGTATAATAGGGTAAGCCATTCCAAGCAGTTCCATTCCCATAAGCTACGTGACAGTGAACTCCTTTATGGTTTAAAATATTGTCAGAATCCTTTAGAAGTTTCCACCTTTTTTCATGTTCAAGTTTATACGGAACATTTGTTCCAAACAACGGAGGGGAATAGATTATGTAAGAGTCGTGTACTAATTCTTGAATTGAAGCGTAAGGTACCGGTGGTATTGGGCCAATCAACTTTGTCAAATTTTTTCCCTTGTAGCCGTTGCTCAAAACTACGGTAACTAAGAGCGTTGGTATTACAACTAACTTAAAAAGTAAGTGTTTCGTCGCTAGCTTTCTATCAAAGTCGGTGAGTAATCCATGTTCAACCAAATTATCAAATGCAAATAGAAAGTACCGAAACAAAAGTTTACGCAGTTCAGAATTCGATTTGTAAATATTTGGATGAACGTATTTTAATGCATATAAAAATGCAACCCTTGTCACACTAACACCCAATATTACAATCACCACAATGCAAATCCACGAATACATATCGTACGAAGTAATCAGTTCCATAAAAGCATTACTTCCTTTTTTCTGGCCACATGATACAAATACCAGTTCATTATTAAAGTAGCGAAAGTGTGTTTGCCCGTGTTTTGAAATCCCAAGGAGAACTGTAGGCAGTAATATTCTTTCAGATTTGCAGGAATTATTTTTCACACATTCTGTCCAAGCTTGATAGTGCTCAAACGTTGCATTACCAAATACGTGGTAGAATAGCTGCTGCGTTCTTAATTTAGTTTCTTTTGAGGCAGAATAGTACAATAAATATATGTTTGGACTTGTTGAATGCAATTCCTGAAGAGGTTGGGAGTTCAAGAAACGACCTTGCTGCCCTGGATAAACCAAACCATACAATTGCCATTTCACGTGGTCAGTGTCCTTTTGCGCATTGTGAATAGCTCGGATTAGCCAAGTGTACTTTGAGACGAATCTCCACTGCAATGATACTTTTTGTGTGCCGTCTGATTCGCAAAGGAAGCAAAACATTTCCACACTTTTCACCTTTTTGTTTTCAACTTTCCAATGAAACCAGGCATGTGACGCTGTGGACACCCACTGACCTGGAATGTTTTTGTGGAAAATACGGCTTCCAAGAACCCATTCTTTTTCATTTTTATAAAAGGTATTGGCAACGAGAACTTCAATCTGCCATCCACTACGAATTAAGTACGTAGGTCCAATTGCTTGTGCTAGTTGTAAAGATTCTGGAATATGTTTCCAAAATAAAACGCTTTCACTTCCAACAGAGAAAATTGTTTGCCCATGAAAAGTCCAGTAGAAATGTGACGTAATTTTAATATTGTAGCGTTTGTGTAAATAGATCATCCATATGCGGGGCGCGTTTGATTCTTGCACTAAATACTCGTCCCGTGGTAAGCTAGTTTCATCCCCTTTAGAAGGCGGATATAGATAAACGTGTGCTTCGCACAGCCACGGCTTAATTCTCATTAACCTATTATACTCTATTTTGTCAACTAGGTAATAGTCATTCACTATTGTGAAGTTATCAACTCGGACCTTTTCGTACGGTAGTATAAATTCTTTCACAAGTCGGTCTCCAGAAAAGGCAAAAACAACATCCAATCGTCGCAGCAGTAGCGGAATCTTAGGAGGAGCGTAGAAGTCGGCACCATTGAAATTGAGTATGTTCAGCAGACACTGCGAAAATGGTAGCAAATATTCATTGAAGTCACTGGGCGTGGCTTTATATTTGTAAGAAGGATTTGTACGATACTGTGAGAAAAGATACCAATTTTGTTGGGTGTGACAGCCTGCAAGCTTGAACACTAACAACAATATTGAGAGCATATTTGTAACAGCCCGCAGAGAAATCGTTTTAATCAAGTTTAATGTGTCTAAGTGGAGAATACTATTGTAGTGAGCTTACAATGTTTGAAGTCTTTACAATTGTGTATTTGGCATATCATGACGATAAAAAATACTATTTTTAATACTCGGCATTCTAGCAATAACAACAACAGTCTTAGGTTCTAATTTATACCAAGCACGTGAGTAGAATGTAAGGGGGGGGTTGCGGACGGTTTTCCGATTTTTAACATGGGAGTGTATTACCGCTTAGCATTGGAGGTATTGGGCCCGGTTGTGATGATGATGATAGGTGAAGGGTCTATGTACAGGAGTGTACACCCTATACTATGATGGGTATTGTAGACTATGATGATGATGATGTAAGGCTTATGCGGAAAAGGGTCTTCATGTGAGCGAAGCCCAAAAATATCCTAATCCGGAAAATGGAAATTTAATGCAAAAGGGTTTGCAGAGTATGCAGAGTAAATACAACTTATACAAAAAGGATTATTTTTTTCTTTGAGTAAGATTTATGCAGAGTAAAAATTTCAACTTTTACAAAAGAAAGGATTATTTTTTAAAGGTAAAAAGGTAAGATTTATGCATAATTTCTTTCATACAAATATACAAACTTACACTCATATTTACATACAAAAAACTTATTCTAGCCGAATACGCTTTCGTGCATTGGCAATCTCTCCCACCTTCTTTAAGTGAAAATCGTGATTGATACGATCGTACTCACACATGTTGTCCCGGATTCCATGCACGTAAGGCTCAAACATGTCCCTGCAAACGCCTTGATCCCTATCATCCAAAGCGATATCTTCACGATACCCATACCATCCATATCCACGATGATGGCTGCTCTGGTAATTCCCCCATGATCGCCAAGATTCTCGGTTATCAAAAACTTTGACTGGACAGTAAACCCCTACTTTGTCGTAGTCTGGGATTTCAGCTGGCATATTAAAATGCCCATCATAATACCCAGGTATACGACAGGTAGGGTCAAACCGTTCCCACTCCATGCTTCGGCGAAGGTTGTAATATACTTGAGTGGACTCGAGTAATGTTTCCTTACTCAAAGCCAAACTAAAGTTGTTTGGGAAGACGTCATGTCCAAAGCTGAAAAGATCAGTGGCTGTGGGCATATGTCTCTTCATCCTACGAACGGTTTGGTGGCATCCGTGATACAGGTACTCTGAAAACAGCCATGCAGCATAGAGGGAAGTTCCTTGAATAATCCTGAAAAGAAAAAGAAAAGAAAAGAGGAGATTAAGTATCGGGTTTATGCACATTACATACACATTTCTAAAGCTTGAGTACTTACGGGAGTCTTAGCTGAACTTTTTGTATACGGTTTGCCCGATCCTCATCCGTGCTTGTATCATGTTGTACTACACGGACATGGAACCCATGAGAGCGAAGGAAGTCTGCGATTTTGTTGGTATACAACTCACGCACGGTGTTTCTGTTGTCTATCCGATGACGCATGTTATGTCCAAAGATGGTGGCTCCCTTTTGGATACTTCCATCGTCACGCGTCAGAGCTCTTGTAATAATCAGGTTGCAGTTGGTCCGCGCCTTGGTTTGGAAATGATAACTCCACATAAAGAAGTACCCTGTGCGGATCTTGTTGACTCCATCATCAGCCAATGCGAGGAAGGGATACTCAGGACAAGGTGTGGATTCTGGATGATTGCAGCGAGAGTTCATTATGAAATGTCGACTTCCATCCATGCCTTCGTCCCGCTCAGCATCCGTTCTCAGCAGTTTCCTTTGAGGCTCATAGAATTCCATGTATGGTTGATCGTGCATCAGTCCGGCAATAACGTCACATTTTCGGTTCAGCTTCTTGCAGTTATCCGAACATTTGTGACCCATTGGATGGTTGGCAGTTATCTCTGGAGCAATGGTAGATTTGAGACGAAAGCGGGCAGCTCGATTGTTGCGGACAGCGTTGTAAATGTTGTCCTCAATTTCCATGTCGGACACGGGAAGATAACCAGCTTCCATCTTGCAGCTTGTCGATTGGAACAGTTTCAAACTTGATAAGAACTTCTTTCTTGTAGTCAAGTAGACGAGTGAATGATGTCCACTTCCAAAAATTCTTGGGGTTTATATACGCAGTCAGACATGGGACGGACGTAAACGTATATCTACATTCATATGCACAGAGACTCAAGGAATATTAAGGTACGTGACTTTTTTATTTTTTATCAACCCTTCTAAAAATGCATAAAGGATTAAAGTATCCAAACTGAAAAAAAAATATTTTCTTCCGCGGAAGGGTTATTGTTTTACTTAATCCTCATTGTGCATTTATACACTTTCAGCGAAAAATAAGTCCAACCTTCGACCGTCCGAATATTCTTAAAGACGGTAGGTACCTAAAGAACATTTTTTATTCATTAAGTTTTTTACCAAGTTAAAAAAGTCAGAGACCATTCAAGTTTTGACTGTTGATTCGCTCAGTTCACTCTCTTGTTCTCAGCTCTCGACTCTTACTCAAAACGTGTGTTGTGTGTTAAGTGTTGGCATATGGTAGTGTGTATACCTATACCACACTAATAAATCATCGTGTGTAATAAGACTGATACTTTAAAATCAAAGTTCCAAATTTTTTTAAAAAATTCTAAAAAAAATCTCAATTTTTTCAATTTTTTTCAAAAATCTCTACAAAAATCAATAAAAAAATATTTCAAACAACTTATATCAGGTTTTTACCTAGTTAGAAAAATGTCTGGACACTCATCCAACTCTGTTTCGGGTGGTAGCACCCCAAACCTACAAGCTTCGGTTCCAAATGTCAATTTGAATTTTCAAAATCAAATATCTCAGAAACCGTTGGTCCAATCGACTTCGGACCGCGAAAATCCTGTTCTCCATAACGGTAAGTACTTAGAAACAACATAAAATTGAATCATTTGATGTTTTCATGAAAAAATTCTAAAATTTGTTTGTTTGTGTTTTTACAGAGATTTTCCTGTCCCAAGACAATGCCTTACTACTCCAGGCTATGGATCAAGTTATGGAAACTGATGGTGATGTGTCTGGCATGTTGGACGAAGATGATGCCATGATGCTAGGAATCAATGACGACATTACCACCGAATCAATTCCTCTTGGTCAACGTACCCCTCCACGTCCCATGTCACCCCTAATCACTTCTACTCAACGGGCGGGTGGGCGTCGCTGGAAACCGTCCAGTCAATCATCAGTACTTAGTGCAATTGAACATGTTGGTGATAATAGGAACGTGCAAGTGACTGTGACTGAGTTTGGTGACGTCGAGGGAATGTCATCTCAAGATGATCATATGTTCTTCACCCAGTCGCTACCAATAATGGAAGAGGATGAACTACGTGAGCTTGGTGCCAACTAAAGTGATCTTTATGCCCCTTGGCCGACACAAAGCTTTATCCGTCCGGTCCTTGCCTCCCCAGAATCGTTACGTCAACTCGTTGACCCGATAACTCCTCCTCCTACGAACAATGACGCTTCCGTACTTAGTATTCACGGTGCTCAGCCTTCACCCCGGCGTGCACGCCAAATCACTCATCCAAACATTATGGACTTGGTGAGTGGCGGGGAATACATATCAAACTATGACGTTACGCACTCTCAGTCCTCCTCAGAGTTCGCAGGCTATGACTATGGTGAAAACGAATGCCCTCTAGTCCCACCAGAAGACTTGGTTCCACCTACACAGGAATCATCGCATAATGACACAGAAGAGGGTGTTATTCACTCATCACAAGAAAGTGAATCATCCAATAGCAGTCCGACTGACCAGTCTGAGTCACCTGACGAGGGGCTAAGTGAGCATATGAACATGCGATACAGCTTCCGTAAGCAAATGAAGGAACCATACGAACGTAAACGTGCTCGCCTGTATGCTGACCAGCCTCTACGTGCTATCAATCCTGACCGTGTTGAACCAAACGATTGTCGTAATCAGTGCACTGAGAATGACACCACTGATGAGGAATGGGACAACTCTCCACAACATTGGGTGAATCAAGTCGGTGCTGGTCCTGTTCCATCAACTTCAGCAGCAGCACGTCAAAGACTTCAACAGCAGCAACAAGAAGAAGCCAATCAGGAGGCCGAAGAGCAACGGGAAAACATGAATCGGTACGTGTGTGATATTAAATCTTTAAAACAACGTAAATGCAACTTTTGTGGTATGTCAAACTTTGCTAGTGCCGGTAGGCTACTTGATCATATAAAACAGGAGCATAATGCTGCATACAGAGTTTTCATAGACACTTATCAACAAGGAGAAGGGGTAGACCTTAGTGGGCTACCAGAGTTTGATATTCGTCAGGTTGGTGCATCTACTGACGGTTTAGTTGTAATGTACAGACTTGATACAGAGGCTGTACAAGGCGAGCATAATGAGCAGTTGGTAATATGGTCTGATTTTCTGGAATTCATAAAAACCATACGTAGGTCTTTGCATGAAAAGCTTGCTGCTTTGTTAAAGTCGCCATTAAAGCTAAACGGGCAGGTATTCCATCAATTCCGCATACAATTCCAGCAAGGAAGCTTGTATGAAAAGGATGATACAGAACAACATTTCGGTATTACCACACCCATGATGCTCATAAGAACAGAAAGCGACATTTATGATGTTCTTACATTGTTCACTTCATATTGTATTCAGCGTCACGACGAGCATTGTCAAAATGGTTCAGGATGGGCGAATAAAGAGGTGAAAGATTTTCGATTTACCATATATCGTAGTAAGCCCATTACAGGAAGCGATGCTGCTAATCTGTTTGAACTTCCACCAAAAATACATAATAAGAGATTGTCGTTACTGCAGGTTAAAGATCCTAAGGGACAATCAAACAAATGCTTTGCACACAGTGTTATAGCATACTTTGAGCGCATGAAGGCTCGGGTTGAACAGAGATTTAGGTTATTAGAAGAGAAAAAGGAAAAGGAAAACCCAAAACCCAAAAAATCCAAAAAATCCAAAAAATCCAAAAAATCTTCAAATGTTAAACCAGTTAGCATCGAAGAGCAAGGGGAACAAGAAAGAAAGAAGGTACAAATTATACCAAACATAGGTTGCACACATTGACCACGGCTTCAGCTTATAAAAAGCTTATTGAAGATGCAAGAGGGCCAAACGGATTAACATATACCCGTGAACAATTGCTTTTTGAAGAGGATGCATTGTTTCATGAAATGCCCGCTAGCATAACTATAGATTTCTCAGGCATAAGCTTTCCAATGGCAATGCAGGACATGAAAAAATTTCAACGTCAAAACCCAAACATTGGGCTTTGCGTATTAGGGTATGATGATCAGGATGATTATGAAAAGAGAGAAAGGCTTAAGGCAAAACAGAAGGTTCATATTACCCCTGGTGAAGAAGCACCAACATCAGTTCAACTTACTGAACAAGATGATGATGATGAGGTTGATGATGAGGTTGAGGAATTTGATAGTGAGGGTGAGATTATTCCAAAACCTCCTCCACCACCACCACCACCAAAGCATGGGTTTAAAATATACAAAAAACGACAAATAGAGTTAAGAAAAAGGCTTCACCCCATGTATGTTACTCCATACAAAACAGACTTTATGATTGACATTTTATACATATTCCGTGACGATTACGGGCATTTTGTGCATATAAAAGATATGTGTAAGCTGATTGGTAATGGCAAGGATGCTCAGGATGTATGCAGGTTCTGTTTGCATTTTAAAGATAAAAAGAATATTGCTGAGCATGTAGAAAACTGTAGTGCTATAGGGAAATGTAAAACGTACATGCCAAAGGATGATTTGAGGTTTAAAGATTATCAAAGAACTCTTCCAAGTGCATACACATATTTCCTAGACTTTGAATGCATTCTAGAAAAAACAAATGAGAAAAAGAATGAAAACTTGACCATAGAAAGTAAGCATACTCCGTCAGGTTACACCTGGACATGTTTAGACTGGGAAAATAATATAGTAGATAAAGCGATTTGGCGTAGGGAACCTGGTGTTGAGGGGAAGGATGTGGATGTAGGTACGCATTGTCTTAGTTCATTGTTATCGCATGCTGAACGTTTAAAACAGCAAGTAGAAATTTACAATCAAACTGCACAGCACACAATGACTTTTCAATCTGAGGCTGAGCGTGAACGCATAGAATCGATGGTTAGCAATCCAGACTATGACTTTAGCAAAGAAAACTGTTGTCTTTGTCATAAGCCGCTTAAAGACTTAAAGTATGCAGATTTTGCTGAAGAGAAGGAAACTGAAAGGGCAAAAAAGAAAAAGTTAATCACATAGTGAAACATAATATGCATTTACCTCCCTACCCATTCATTGGACTTGCACATTCTTCACCCTGCAATACTACGGCTAGAGTACGCAAAACGTTTTCAGTCTTTTGTCATAATTGGACTTCATACGATAGTCATATTATCCTAATGGCAGGAGAGAATGAGGATTTAGTTCAAGATATGCAGATGATAGGCTCATCAACTGAAAAAGTTACTGCATTGACGGTCAATAAGCTGCTTAAGTTTGTTGATTCCATAAGCTTCTTTGGTGGGGCATCTCTTGATGCTACAGTACGAAGTTTAGGTGATGAGGACTTTGATCTTTTTAAGCAAGAGTTGAAAACGTATTGCGCAGAACGAAGTAAGGAACTAAACGACAGAGGAGAAGAAGGGATATCATACACTGATGAACTCTTTAAAAACATGAAAGACAAAGGCGCATATCCATACACATACATGGATTCATTTGCTAGGTTTGAAGAAACATCGTTACCTCCAAAATCAGAATTTTATAATGATTTGGGGGAGTGTGAGCTTGAAGACGATGTGTATGCAAACGCACAATGGGTATGGCAAGCCATGAAAATTAAAAACTTGGGTGAATGGCATGATTTGTATTGTTTCATCGATACCCTTCTTCTCACAGTATGCTTTGCTAAACTTCGTAAAGTCATGTTGGCATCATTTAACTTATGTGTTACGCATTACTTGTCCCTGCCGGCATTCACATTAGACGCATGTTTAAAATATACAAGGGCAAACATTGAGCTTGTAAAGGATGTAGACGTGTACATGTTTTTGGAGGCAGCTGTATTGGGCGGCTTATGCACCTTAGGTGATGTTAAAGTGGCATCAGCTAACAATGAATTTTGCCCCGAGTATGATCCATCTAAACCCAAGTCTTGGCTTATGTACATGGACAAAAATAACCTTTATGCAAGTGGCATGTTATCACATTTACCAGTAGGAGAATACAGGTTTTTAAATGATAAACAAGTATTGTCACGAAAAAAGGACCCGAATGCATGGGTTAACAGAATGGGTGATACGGATAATTATGGTGAAATATGGGATGTGACTTTGTTTTATCCAAAAGAAAAGCATGATTTTTTTAATGCATACCCGCCTGCACCAAGCAAGCGGGGCGTTATGACAAGTGAGGTATCATTTCATCAAAAAAGTTTGCACCATTTTTTAATGTTGGGTGAAACATCATGGAAGTGTGAGAAAATGGTTGCATGCTTGAGAACAAAAAGAGTAAAATGTCATTACAGAGCATTAAAATTATGGGTGGAATTGGGTGTGGTAATCACCGATGTGCATAAAGTTCTTCGATTTAAACAAGCTGCATGGATGGCGGATTATATAAACTTTAACTCTGCTGAACGTGCAAAGGCTAAAAGTAAGGTAGAAATCAACCTTAGGAAGTTTTTGAACAATTCATTGTATGGCAAACAAATCCAAAATGCAAGGAAAAGGGTTAACATGGTACTCATTAATAATACCGAAAAACGGATTAGGTATTGTAAGAAGCCTACGGTAAAGCATGTGCATCAACTCTCTGAAAAGCTTACACTTTTGGTAATGGAAAAGACATCAGTCACATTGAATAGTAATATGGGTAGTGGTGTAACCATCTTAGAAGAAGCTAGGAAAAACATGTACACATTTTGGTACAAGTTTGTAAAGACAAACTATCCTTCAGCTAACCTATTGTACTCTGATACAGACTCGCATGTGATTAAGTTTGAGGTAGAAAATATATATGACGAAATGAAAAAGCATTCAGAAGAGTTTCACATGTCTGATTACGATCCTAAGCATGCTATTTGGGGTAAATACTATGATCCTAAAAACAAAAAGGTGGTCAACAAAATGAAGGATGAAATATCCAATGGTGTGCTTACAAAGTTTTGTGCATTAAAGTCAAAGCTGTACGCATATGAGTATGTAAAGGTAGATGACAATGGCCAGATTATTTTTCACTCGGTAGAAAAGAAGGCCAAAGGTGTACCAAAAGTAGCAAATAGGAAGACAAAGTTTGGTGAGTATGTAGACTGCATTGAAAAGTTTAGTACAAAGCAAGCTCATTTTAAAACGATTCGTAGCTACAAGCATCATTTGCATACAATTAAGCAAACCAAGCAATGTCTTAACATGTTTGACAATAAGAGGTTTGAAATCAACCCATCAGAGTCATTAGCATTAGGGCATTGGAAAATTAAAGCTGATCTTAATAAGTACTATTCTTATGATTGGGTTGACTTAGGTTCCATCTTTAAGAGGAAAAAAGAGGCAAAAATGTTTCGCCGCATGTGTGCAAGGGACTTTGCTAGGGAAGAGACGCATTATTATAACACTGTACTGAAGGATAGGATGGTTGAACAAAAAATTCCAACGGTTGATGATGATGATATGATGATTGTAAATTAAGTTAAGGTATTATAATATGTATATTTGTATGTAAATTTAATAAAAATAATAATAATGAGTATATATGATCAAGAAAATGTAAATAAAGTTGTTCGGCTGTTTAATCGGCGTAAAATCTAACCTCAATTCCTGTGTTTGTTTGATTATTTGTGTTATATACTGACTAGTTTACTTGCATTTGTTTCATTCATGATTCGTATTCACACCTGATCACAAGCATACTAAATCATTGTGCATACATCCAACATGGCTCAGTACACAAAAGCCAACACCAAGACTCGCATGCCTTTAAAAAATAAGGAAGCCGAGTACTTTTCCGACATTTCCAGTGATGATGATGATGATGACTACCAAACTATACGCAAGACTGGTAAAGCAATGAAAGCATTGACCATCCCTAAACGAAAAAGGCGAAGTGTATTTGATACACCCTTACGTTTGCCTACATGTGAGGAAGGTGGGTGTAAGGGAACAGCTACAGCTCCTGTTGTGGATGAAGAGTATATGCTTGAAGCATTGAAGGACGAAGTCAAAAAGGGAACTATTAATGCTCAAAAGAAAAAGAAGAAGCGGAGTATTGGTACTCAAACTGACTGTCGTACCCGTAACAGTCGGGGTCCCTTAAAGTATAAAAATGGAGTTTGATCCTACCCTCAAGGCACCCTTTTGTATGATAATAAGCGGAGCTACTCAATCTGGAAAATCAACGTTGACTAGTCGTATTATTGAAAGGCGGCTTGATATGATTGATCCGCCAATCAACGATGTGCTGTACTGTTATACTGAATACCAACCAAAGCTGTTTGGCGACTTGAAGCAAAAGATACACAACATCCAGTTTCACCAGGGATTACCAGAAGAAGTAGCAGACGAAAATAACAGACACAGGCTTGTTATTCTTGATGATTTGATGACTGAGATGAGCAAAAGCAAGGATGGGGTGGAGTTGTTTGTGAGAGGAAGCCATCACAGGAATGTTAGCGTGCTATTTCTTGTACAAAATTTCTTTTTTAAAAACCTGCGTACACTTACAATGAACTCAAAGTACATTGTACTCATGAAAAATGTAAGAGAAAATGGGTTTGCTTCAGTTCTTGGACGACAAATGAACTGTGGTAAACGTAATGATACTTTGGAGTATGCATGGAAAGATATTATGACTAAAAAGTATGGATACTTGGTTATTGATTATGATCAAATGCAAAATGATAAACTCGATTCAGGAGTAGTATTTTTCCTGAAGAAATGATTGTATACATGTCTTGATTTTTTTTATAAAAAAATAAATATTTATTTAACTATAATTCATTCAAAACTTTTACAATTCCTGTCATTATTTTTCCAGTCATTTCTGGATTACTATTCATCAAAGCCGCCAAAAACTTTGGAAACTTTGAAACTGAAAAGGTTTCTTTCTTCCAAGTTTTTAAATTCTTGTCATATTTTTCAATCAGCATAAAACTATCCCTTGAAAAGCTATTTCCCAATAGCTCGCATTTCAAAAGTCCTGGGGCAACTTGGTCCTTGTCATCCTCACCATTACGTTTTCTCGAAGGCTCATCCATCCCTTCAAAGTTCAGTTTGCGCTTACAGCTGGCTTCCATCATGTTTGCATATGAAGCAGGCTTCCCTCGTAAAGGCGCGTTGGGTGCGTTGCCAAGTGGTTCAGGCTCACGTCGAGTCAGGGGGAATTCTGTAAAAAAGAGAAAATGAACTATTTAGGTTGGTGGTGTTGGTGTTGGGGGTGCGTGTGCGCGTTACCCCTATGGCTATGCCATATACCTATGCCCATAAGGCATACATACGGCTATGCCGTAGCCCTACGCCCCATAAGGGCGTATATATACACTATGTGTATAGGGACTATGCTTCGCATATAATATGCACTATGTGCATAGAGGGGACCCCACCCCCGCAGCCGCCGCCGCAGAGTAGGAGATGTGTGAGAGTGAAGGTGTGGGGAATATGAGAAAAACTTACCAATCAAGTCACTAAAGTCCTCTTGCTGTGTTGAGGTGATGGAGGCTGAAGAGTTATGCAAATGGTTAGGGTTGCCGCAATCGCATTGTGTCCTGTTCTGGAGCTCGATCCACCACTGATTCTCCTGCAGGGGGCCATTGAATGCTGTCCTGTCCGGTTCCATTTCGAATAGCCTGGAGTATGCTTGCAATTTCTTGGTTGATGGCGTTTTGATGTTGGACTTGGATGGTCAGAGTAGCCACTAAAATGACAAGGGCAATGATGGTGATGATAAATAAAAAGAAACAAAGTACTACTGGTCCCTGTTCCTGGTCGACTTGCTCAATTTCATAAGCAGTTTCGAGTGAGTTGCTTAAAGAGCTAGAACCAGAGGGTGAAGTAGTAGTGGTGAAGGAGAGAGATTCCATGGCTGAATGATGGATGTTGAAAATTCGGTCCCAGTTTTTATACGAAAATGGTTCAAGTACCCAAAACCAAGTATTTTGGTGAGAGTGTATTGTTAAAGTATAGCAAGGATATGAGAGGATGACTCGTGTTGCTCAAAAGTACTGTAAAGTACTGTAATATGCTGGTATATTATGGTAATATGCTAGTAATATATGGATAATATATGATAATATGCAAGTATATTATGGGTAATATATGCTAATATGCAAGTATATATGAAACACATGTAAAGTAAATGGAGGATTAAGTCAAAAACGTTCAAAAAATTTTTTTTTTTGTTAAAAAAGTACAATAGTTTTTATTTTTATCCCAAAAAATAACTTGGAAAAATTTTTACAACAAGAAAATCAAGACATAAAATAATAATAATGGAAAAATACAAAAAGGTTTTTTAGTTTTCGTCAGTTTCATCATCCAACTTTTGCTTCTTAGTTGAAGCTTCTTCATCAATAACCATACCATCCTCATCATCCCCTTCTTCTTCTACCATCTCCCAACGATTATCTACATTGTTTGCTATAAGACGAGTCGCCTTTCGTTTGGTGGTATTAATAGTCTCATTGTACTGAGCGACACATTTCATGCCTTCAGTCAAACGCCACTGAACGTACTGCAACGCATCATTTTTGTCTAATGAGTTGAGATAGAGTCTGTACTGTGGATTGAATTGAGCATACCTAGTCAACTTCCCTAGCAGAGACATTAGGTAGCGAGGTTCAATCTCGTAATGTTGGTCAAATCTGGGCTGAGCATGAAATTTTGAAAAATATTGAAAAACTATTTTTGGAGTTTTAGCCTTATCATTCCCGTCGTGAAGTAAAATTGTAAATGACGGGCGTTGTTTCATAACACAAGCAGGATACTTCTTACGTTCAGTGAAAAAATATTCGCGCCAATAAGGCAAAATTTGAAAACTATCTACTGGGCCCAAGTTAAAATCTTTACGAGAAGGTTCGTGGCCTTGGGATGTATTGTAATTAATCTGAGCTTTCAAAAACTTTGTCTCCTGATAAATCTCATCAAGATTGGTAGCGTAAAATAAAACAATATCTATCAACTCGTCCATGACGTGGGGCAGATCCCACTCAAAAAATGAAAAAGAGCCTGACTTGTTTACAGAGCTAGTATACTTTATATGTTCTTTACCCTTATACATTTCGTTTTTGTACCAAGCCTTAATCTTGGATCCATCGTCTTTGAGTGGGATGGGTTTATCAGCGGTTACTGATAGCGGCTTCATGCTAAGACAAAGGTCTCTAAACTCCTTCAGCTTCTTCAGATCCCTCCACATTGAGTCCGCTCTATGGTAAAAGTCCAGTTGGCTTTGCGACGGTTTGTAGAAAACAGCAGGGTTGGTCCTGTAGACGTTGGCGAACATTTTCCAACACGCAGCCAGCTCAAGGGGATTGTATTTGGGAATCAGCCCGATTTCGTTGTCAGCATACTTTTCGTCAAGGTCCAGGGGTTCTTCATCTTGCAGGAGGGAGCAGATGAGTTCGCTGTGAGGGGGTACCCGTAAAGACTGCTCAATGACCATGTCCACAATCTTTGCATTGTCTGTGATACCCTTGAGACTCTCCAGAAACGCCGCATTTGTTAGTTTGTGAGTGTGGACATAGTAGGAGAGAGAAGCAGGAACTCCTTCTTCCATTTCAAAACGCGGAGTCTTCCCAGCAGCCATGATAACCTTCTCCAAAAGATGATCCCTCAATCCAGTGGTTGTTAGGACTTTGGAGCTATTGACAAAGTTGTGAAAAAAGTCGTTGACGTTGTCACCGCGCTTGTGATGTCCACGCTGGGGAGTCCAGGGTAATGCACCATCCTCCAAGACAGAGGGCAGGGCCAACACCCCATCAACATTCAATATCTTCACAACTGCATAAGTCATGTCAGATCCAATCCAACAAGGATTGTGCTTGCACAGTGCAATACGGGGTGATGCCGTCAATCTTTCGAAGTATGGTGACCCATAAGGAGCCATAAAGTCCAAAGCCACGGGACGTCCTTTTTCAATGTCCTGAACATAGGTGGCACATCCGCTGAGAGCATTTTTAACTTCGGATGCATCGTAGACGCAATGGAAGAATGGACAGTCAACGCTACGAGCGGAATGATCAATTTCATTCAGCTTTGATCTTACTGCTTCAATTCGATCAGCGGTAACCGGTGGACGACGTTTGCTGGTGATGACAGACTGTTCATAAGTCATTGAATACAGTATTTCGTCAAGGGCAGCCTCTACCTCGGTCATGGCTTCAAACTCCATGTCCTCTTGTTTTGGTTCCGCTTGTACAAAGGTGGTATGTGTGTCGTCAGGAATGGGGTCAGATTCATCGGATACCTCAGGATCAAAAGCAATGACCCTCTTTGGGGGAGGGGGTACAGGAGATCGGCTGGTTGGAGAAGCTGGGCTGTCCTGATTATAGTCCATGTCAGTTGGAGTTGGTGGAGATGGAGGAGAAGATACGTCGTTGGCAGGGGTGGCAAGGTTGGCTTGAGTAGAGTTCATGATGACGAGCTTTCGTGACGACTTTGTCTTGAAAAAGACAGTTGGTTTTTAGCCTTGAGAAAGACTGGTTGATTTTTCAAAGAGAAAATGAGTTGAGAAAAACTTGAGTTGATGAGAAGAGCTGAGGTAAGCAAGTGATGATGGTTCTCAGTTTTGACTTGGCTTTTATACCAAAGTTGGACAAGACTTTGTACACGAAGGATAAGACTGCATGCATAATTGCTTTCGTTTGGTGCTCACACGAACAATACGTTTGCGTACTATTGTCCTGTATGTTGTATGCATACTACGTCTATAGCATGTAAAGGTGTTATTTGAACAAATGCTAAGTCTACCTTTTTTGGGTAAGGGACAAAGTATTTTTAAAAACTCAAACACCGCCATCCTGCTTTTTAGGTACTTGGACCAGTTCAAACTTGTACCAGCTTCCTTTTATAATCTCTCCTTCAAGGGACTTGAGTATGTAAGCGGTCGGCTTTGTTTTCTTTACTTTGTGTACAATATATGGAGTTTCCCCATAGTTTTGAGCATAACCCTTTTCAAAAATACCCTTCTTTCTCGGAATTAAAACCCAGTCGCCTTCCTTGATCTGGTCTGAACTTGTATTTTCTAGTTTTTTAATCTTTTTAGAATAAATGTTTTGCCATACTTCAGGCACTTTGTCCTTGGTAACTTCATTAGGTGAGCATTTGATTGTGGAATGGTAGCTGTTATTGTACTGACGTTCAAAGTCCTTTAGCTTGTGAATAAATCTTTTTGATTTTACATGAGTCAAGTACCGTGCCACCCTCTGTCCAAACGTTCTGTTGTACCTTTCGTTAATACAACATTTTGTAGAGGAGGCAGTGACAAAATGCTTAATACCCAATGTATCAAAGTAAGCTCTGAGTTTGGAATTTACAAACTCCTTCCCGTCATCTGATTGGAATAGTTTACATGTGCGTTTTGTACGCGTAAATATTCTCTTAATGGATGTAAGAGTTTCATCAGCAGACTTTGTCTTCATCCCTTCCATCCATGCATTTCTTGAAAAATGGTCCATTACCACAAGTATATATTTTTTGTTATAGTTTGAACGTGGATGTTTTACTTCAATCAAATCAGCACCAAACTGATGGTTAATAGTAGGAACAGACACAAATCGTCGTGGAAAAATTTTCCTCAGAGGTTTGTGTAATACATTGGCAGGAATCTTCCTCAATGCAGCATCAATTTCTTTTGTTTTAAACTTCTTTCCTTCTTTAGACTTTTTTACAGTGGATGTGCTTGTAAAGGCACAACTAGGCCTTACGCCTGTGTAAAGTTTGGTTATTTTCTCCTCCATTGTGAAACAAGTACTGACTGGATTTGGCTGGCAGTGGGGATTATATATTTCATGTGCGTACACCAAACATTCATTTAGGATTTACCCTTTGACTTGAACGGACGTTCTTGGACATGTGTTTTTAATACCTTTCAAAATGCCTTCTCGTCGTATGCAACAGAACAAAAGGTTCTTACAATACTATTTAGAAGCAGATAAGCAGAGACGACGTAACCTGATTGCAGGAGCTAGAAAGGATCAGATTGACTGTTTGTGTGAGGCTACGTTGAACGTATTAAACAAGAACATACCTGTGTCGCAGTCTGTTCGTGATCAACTAGCCAAGCACAAGAAACATTTGAATAAAATTGCTTTTCTAAAAGCACCAGCAAAAGTAAAAAAGAATATAATAATTCAAAAGGGGGACGGATTTCTTCCTCTTATACTCTCAACAGTACTTCCACTGTTAGTGGATCTCGTTAGAAATGGTTAAAAAGTTTAGGCTGATTCCTGAAAAGGAATACGAAAAATACCTAAAGTGGAAGGAACAAAATGAAAAGATTGACATACAGGTTGAATCAGAAGATAAAGAAGAGGAGGTCCCTGACGATATCAAAATTAAACTATTGCAAGATGCTCAACGAATCAAAATCTTTGAAAAGGAAAAGGCGGAGAAGTTAGCTAAGATGAGTGCAGCCAAGAAAGCAGCTGAGCTTCTTGCAAAACATACAAAGAGTGTGGAGACACAGGCATCAATATCATCCGATGAACGGGGTACTTCCCCGATACCGATGGACGTTGCTGATCCTCCTCCAAGAAGAGTCTCATCCTCATCATCAGCATCTACATCTACATCATCAACTAGCACTAGTACCAGCTCTGTAAGCACAGAGACACCAGTACCACCATCCCCTTCCACACTTGCTCCAGATGCAAAAGAAAAAATGCAAAGGGTGGCGCGGTTTTTGTTTTCAATCGGAATCTCACATCAAAACGGAGTGGTATTTATGGATAATGCCCTTGTACCAGGATCAAATTATGTGAGCTGCATTCAACAGTTATCAGATGCCAGATACAAACGGACGGATGCCACAATGAAGATTATCGAAAAGCTGCGTACCCTTAATCAAACATATGATGATATATTTCCAGATGCAATAGTTAATGTAATATCAAATTCCAACAATACATCTCGTACAGAGTCAAAAATGTCCAATCCAAACAAGCGTGTAAAATGGGATGAATATAAATGAATCAATAAATAAAATTCAACCAAAACCCAAAAGATAAATTGATTACGTTTTATAATTTTTTTTATTAATCATGATCAAAATAAAATTCATATTATACATATTACATTTTTGTTGCACGTCTTGGACGTTTGCGAACAACAGGCTTTAGATTCTTATGTAAAGAAGGTCTAAACATTATCATATTTACAAATTTTTCTACTTGTTTGTCATTCTCATAGGGAGTATGACGTCTATACTTGGCATAAAACGTTGAAAAGGTAGAGCCACATGCTCTGCTATACAAAAAATAAATTGCATGTTGTCCACACACACTAGAGTCTATGGACTGTAAGTCAAACTTGCATTGATTAACCGACAAGTCATGTCTGACAGCAAAGTCATTAAAATAATGTGGATAGGTATCGATGCTACGACCAAAACTGCAAAAAAATTCCATTGGTCTCCCCGGTCCTTCAATAAATATAGCCACCCAGTGTTCCCCAGGTTGCCCCGAAGGTTGATTGTTTACAACATAGCAGAATGTGTAAGATGTAATCTTGGTGTTTTGAAGTACATCGCATGGAATGACATCGTACTGAATGGTTGGGTTGGCTCGTAGTAATATTTTGAGTACATCCTTCACTTGGGTGGTGTCCATTATTGCTTTTGAAACTGCTTAGAGTTTACTCTACGGTCACTATGAACGTACAGTTCAGTATCATAGTCAGCATAACACAATACGGTCAATGCTTCAGTGATTCCCCTTTTAAACTTTAGTCGTATATTGAGTCTTCCAAACTTGGGTAGTACAGCAGCATTCACAATATGGTTGATCTTGAATGCAAACAGTGCTTTACACTTTTGAAATTCATCCAAAGTTAGTCGCATGCCCGAGTCACAGTTGGCAAGATTCAACACATCAAAAAGTCTGTCGTATGCCTTCAATGTACGAGTATCAGCAAAGTCCACCTCAATCAGGTGGGTAACGGTATCCTCGCTATGGCTTGTAATTTCAATCTGCGTTAGTCCGTGATCCTTAAACACAAATGGGTTGGTCTTGTATGTACCATGTAGATTTGTTTGAGGGACAAGCACAACTACAACACGGTCAGGTAAATGGCCCTGGAACAGTGAGCTATTATTTTCTTCCTGTGTTCCAATCTGTAGATTGTAGGATTTTAATCGCAAGTCGCGGTAGTCAAAGTCAAAGGTTGTTCTTTTTAACCATTGCTAAAGTCGTGGGTTTGCAACAGTGTCTCTAAGAATGTGCTTTTACACTTCAAAGTTGGCTTCCAAGCACTTTAACTGAAGTCCGTCTAGTGGGTTTGTGCCGCCACTGACAATACAAAAAGCATCAGGTGCTCGATTAAACGTTAACTTTATATCAGTTGAAGGAGGGATCAGCTTTGATTGTTGAAAAATGTCCAAGTGAGGGCGAGCGTTGAGTTCAAAAACTTGACTTTTATCGCACAAGTTGATACGAGCTACCCATCCTGCATCTTCAAAGTTTGACTCGTCACTGGTAGGAAACCAGCCGTCACTTCTGGCCTGGGATTTTTGAAAGTCTTTACCTGTGCACAAAATGGTTTCAAGAAAGGCACGGTAATGGTAGTAGTGGCTGTCTGCGTTAATTTCCGTTTCGTTGATTGTTACAACCACATTACTAAACATTGAGTGAAGGAGGTTATTGACAGGAGCATAAAATGTCTTTTTCTTGTCTGCTTCATGGGGTATATCATTCCCATTCTTATCCACAATTTTAAATCGCCCGTATAGTCTACTGTTGTGAAGATCGACAAAATGACGGTCATTCCCTCCAATGTGAAAAGTTAGAGGAGCGCTTTTGTTTGTAACAGAGTGAACAGGATGGTACTTTTCCATAAAGGTAGACCTGTACGTGGTATCATAGCATTTTTGTACTCCGAGCTCAACGTCAGAGCTTGTACATTGGATTACTGTACCCCCCATTTTCTTAGTCAAACAATGTTACAAAGTCACTCTTTTTAAATGAATGCTTCTTCTTGCTCGTATACTTTTTTGCCTTTTTGGATTTTCTGAGGGAAGGTCTAGGCTTGCGTGCCTTTGATGTTTTCTTTTTACTAATCCTTCGTCTCTTAAATCCGTTTCCTTGTTGAGAAGCCATACCCAGTTTTCGTTTGTTGCTTAGTCGACAGCCGTTCCCGTTCTGGTCCAAGACTTGACGTACTACGCCTTTAAGTACCCCCTTCGCATTATCACGAACACTCTCAGTAAAGTTTGCACCGTTTAGCATGTCAGAAGCAATATTTTTTGCTCCAGTTACTACGTGAGGTAAAACGTATTGTTTTGCTACAGGTAAAAGGGATCTGAAAAGTCCACTCAAAAATGAACCAAATCCATGTCCGTGTTGACGTTGTACAGTCGGACGGTACATTAAAAGTCCGGGCTTTAGTGAGCCACCAAACTGATTACTTATCACAAGTGCTCCTGCCATTTTATATTCTTCAAAATCGTTTTCTTCGGAAATGAAGTGTTGCCGTGAAAGTTCCTAGCTCAAGTGGAAGATAGTCTCCTGTTTCGCTCCTTATATACATGTGGATTTGATCCAGACCCGAGTTACGTAACGACATGTAGTGATTGTGAGTAAATTCTTGAGTTGTTGTTGTATCTTCCGCTCCTTTGTAATCAGCAATACGCAAAAGTGGGGCCACTTGAGACCCAATAAATTGGTTTTCAATAAGGTCACAATAAATGTACATCTTTTGTTGGCCGACACCAAAGAATGGACGATATGATCCTCTGTGTTCCATGTGCAATGAATCATCAGCAAATCTTAATGCTATATAGTGAGGCTCAACACTAAGTCCAAGAACAGCACAGATATTTTCACGAAACTGAAATCTACACCGCAAGTACTCTGGTTTGGTAATACGCAATGTTAGCTTGGTATTATCATCTCTCCATAACATTTTCAAAGGGGCAATGTCTCTATTTAACTGATCAAGTAACTCGACCAAATTATTGGCATCAGTAGAAAGCCTTAATTGGTAGTGTGTTTCAGTCATAACCTCGTCCTTTGGTAGTTCTTGGTCTACAAAATCCTTGTGTTGCACTATCTGTGTAGAAATAGGGCTTTTTGAGTCCATTTCAGGGAATAGTCTTTCTCTGTATCTATACTCCTCTATACATTGAACAACGCGAACTTTAAACAAAGTTGGATCGGTGGAAAATGACGACTTGTAATTTTCAAATCGTGTTAACGCATTTAATCCGGCTCCATTGAATAGAATATAGTTTGTCACTTTACCAAGATCCAAACTGAACACAAATTTTTCAAGGTGATTATTTAAGAATACAGATTTGTCCTCTGGATTAAAAAAAGTCTGCATCCCAAAAGGCTTTAACTTTGAGTTTAAAAGTGCAATAAACGAATCCATAGATTCTGGGACGTCCTTGTACATGTAGTGGAGTACGCTTTCTTTGACCCTCAATACAGGCTCACGTTTTGCCAACACATAATCGATTCCGTATATATCCGCCTTAATTATTTCCGCTCCTTTAGTATCAAAATACTCTTTTTCATCACTCTTGCGCATGTAAAATGTTTCAGTACTGTGTAATATAACATCCGACGATGGTTGAATGGTGCAGTATGGTGTGGTGGAGGAGTATGTAAGATTTCTCTTTTCATGCTCCGACTCTTGCACGTGTATATCTGCTAGCACGGTGCCCTTTTTGAACGATGGTGCATTGTACACATAGCTACATTGTACTAATGCAACCTCATAATATTCGGAATCTATATCAATTCCGTTTATCTGATTCCGAAAATCAGATATTGTATTGTTGGGAAAGAATTCTGCGGAAGAGTCACTGTGTAAATGTACGAAAAAGTTGTCCATCTTGAGATTGGTGTGGGATGATACTAGGTGTAAAATCAAATTACGACTGAGAAGAAGTCACCAGTATCATCCCGACTATATATAATTTTGCCATTTCGTCGCTACAGCGACGGCACTCCGGGAGTGTTCCTTTTTCGTACACACTCACTGCGTGAGTGCTATCGTGTCACATATTTTGTATCTCACTACGTGAGATACACACTCACTGCGTGAGTGGCACTCTGCGAGTGCTTTGCTCTGTATCCCACTACGTGGGGCACTCTGCGAGTGCTTTTTTCCTTCGTTTTCCGGTACAATAAAAAAATCAAGTGTTGATCATGATGGTGTAAAGCTTATGCGGAAAAGGGTATTCATGTGAGCGAAGCCCAAAAATATCCTAATCCGGAAAATGGAAATTTAATGCAAAAGGGTCACTAATCCAAAAGGGTCGCTAAGCCAAAAGGGTCATCATCATAGTCTACAATACCCATCATAGTATAGGGTATACACTCCTGCACATAGACCCTTTACCTATCATCATCATCACAACCGGGCCCAATACCTCCAATGCTAAGCGGTAATACACTCCCATGTTAAAAATCGGAAAACCGTCCGCAACCCCCCCCTTACATTCTACTCACGTGTAAAATAATATGACGATAAAAATAGCAATATTTTTAGTGCCTAGTATTCTTAATAAACAGCATTTCGTGACCAAAACTCCTTTTCGTTCCTTTATCAACCAAATAGTTTTGTTTGATGCGTTCCGAGCACCCATACATTCGTCCAAGCAAACACAAACAGAGCAAGGAAGGCAGAAAGAGAATAAATGAACCATAATAATTATTCATCCATCTACTATACTTATGTGTGGATTTCGTTTCTAATTTTTCTTGCGACAAGCAATGGAACCTGTCCATCCAACTGCATCACTTATTTTGACTTTAATTTGCTAGACCATTAAGTTTCCCTTTGCATACAAATATGGTTACAGTGCTAGGCAGAGTACTTCCATCTCCCAGACAGCGACATCATCCCCAAGCCTCTAAAAGTGGAACTTCCAACCCATGTGCAAAATAAGCATTTTTAAACTGCACCATGGTGTTTTTACAGTAATAAAGGTGACCCTTTCTACGCTCTAACAAAGGGCTATTTATACTGGTTTCGTGAGACTTGAATACAGTTATACCAATATGCTCAGCTAATCAAAAAATTATTTAAAATATAGCAAAGCATACCACGATATTATAGTCACTTAAGAATATTTTGTTGTTCTACTAAAAACAAATGAAAATTGAAGCTTGGAAACACTTTACATTATTATTGTTTTCATTAAAATGTTTTGTTGGCTCCCTTTACTCTGTTATCCCAGGAAGACTACAAATCAGCATCAAAATCAACAGGGTTGTTTCTCTGGTCTGTGTCCTGCTCACACTTATCAACATACTGCGTAGTGCGTGTAGACAAACATGACAAAGTTAATACCAGCTTCACTATGCTCAGCTATGTATCATGTATTTGTTGAACATATAAAAAATCATTTGCACACGTTTGTTTGCTTTTATGTTGTTTCTCTTTTAGCTACAGCCTTCTTTGTGCGAAATAATTTTTTAAAGCAGAACAACACTTATAATTAGTTGGAATTGAGAGGAAATAATTTATTTTAAAAACATATTTATTTATTTCTAATTACCGTTTATACTAATTAAACTCAAATATTAAAATAACATCAGATACACGTTGAGTAAGTGCAAAACAGTATTCCATCAAGAAATCGTCCGTAAGATGAACAAAAGGACTATATTTCAGTCTTTTAACTGATAAAGCCATGCTTTCTTTCCACAGAATTAGCGAGTTTGTATTTTTCCTCACAAGCCAATTTTCTCTTGCAATTTTTCTTTGCTGATTTAACAATATTCTAAAAGTTGTAATGTTTTGAACATATTTAGGCAACAATAACGATGCCCAAATAATAACAACTATGCACCCACACACTGCAGAAGTGCGGATAGTACTTGAAATTTTTTCAGCGCCTCTAACATTGATCCAAATTGTGAAGACAATGAACCAAAACAAAGCGTTAAACATAATATAACACGTCGTGTACAGGATTGGTTCAAATATCCGAAATAAAATTGTCAACTGTTTGTAAAGATGCAGCACACTTGACAAATTACGCACAAATATATAACAGATTTGCAATATATTAAAAACTGATTCGGCAAAAATGGTTACTATTGTCATAACAAACAAGGCACTACGTAAACCTTCGAAAAAAGCCGGAGCTATCAAGGTTAACCTCATTACTAAACTACAAATATTTTCAAAGTTGCTCCGGTAGAATGGCTCCTCAAGAACAAACTCTTCCAAAAAATAATAGAAAGGGTCATATTGAAAATATAAAGCAAACACTAAAACCAGAAATGGGGCTAATGGCGTGAGTAGTGAGGTGCACAAAAGGCACTGAGCAATTTCTGCGTTTTGACTGGTTATTGCAGAAAATTCGTTTTTACATAGTTTTAGTTCCAGTTCCAGTATTTCGTTGAATCGAAACACGTATTGCTTTGAATCCTTTAAAAACTTTACTAAAACGAGTATTCCGGAGAAAGCTATTACAGAGGTGCTGGTCATACCTATCATTTGCATTAATCCGAAGTCCGGTCTTGGTTGAAATATAGTAAACATTATTACTCCAGTAGCACAACTTATGAATCCAAATACAATAGAAAATGCACAAAGGAACCAAGGTAGGAGCCCGAGAATGTTTCTGCCGCTGAAGACTAATTCTGTGTAATTGGCATTCCACTGGATGGGAAATTGTGGCATTTGGAAGAACAACCGCTTTTGCAGTTTGAAGGCGGTTATATGCGTTTTACTAATCATGACATGTAAATTATAATAAGTCAAGCTAGAAAATGTCAGAGTGCCGCACGCAGAGTGCAAAATTATTCTTTTGTATACAAGCCTGTCAGAATTCTACTTCTGGGAATGATTGTTGCTGTTTTTCTCTTACTTGGCGTTATCCTTAATACTTGCGAACTACTGCTGGTGTTGCGTTGCAGGCATTGTAATTGTAACTATTAGTAAACACTTTGATAGCGCCAATTTTTGAAATTCAACAAAATCAATTAAATTAAACCAATAATGGGTTTTGCAATCAAGCAATTTTAAGTAATGTTTGATGTAAACAGTTCAAAAACAAATCGAACATGTTTTTTATCATTAAGTTGTGTAAGTTAGTAGACCGGTTCAAACGCTTTCGTACTTGAAAGTTAACAACTAATTATGCTGTGCCTTTGAAAGCTTACAAACATTACTTTGTCCCTGAGTATAAAGTTTTTGGGCAATTGCGTCGTTTCTAAAAGCGCATTTAGCACATTGTTTCAAGTTATAACTATTATCATTATCGCTACATTTTTAGAAATTTGTCGCACGTGTTTACATTTAGATAACTATTTTATTCAAATTGTGAGTCACTAACATTACAAATGCAAGTGCTGATGATAACATTACGTTGTTTCAAAAAATATGAAACATACAAATAAATCTATTTTACATGGTTGAGTTATAACCTATATTTTTTACTTTTAATTCTAATAAAGCTAAACATTTATTTCTTTTTCTATAGTAACTGATTTTACTACATGTAGCACATTTCTATTTGTATTATTCACGTTTTACTGCATTTTATATACAGAGTTAATCCATTTATTAGTAATAGTAAAGTCAAGTTGACATATAAACACCTAATTGTATGACTTATTTTGTAAACAATACTTATTACGTCCCATAATATGCGGTATGGTCATTACACACACTTGGTGTAACTACGTTATTCCTAGGACAACTTAAATATTAAAAAGCAACAAAACAGTAAAACATTGATTTGGATTTGTATATATGGGTGATACTGCCATAAATTGTTGACAAACATAAAAACACAGACGACACATTATACAAAGTTCTAACGTGTTATGCGTTTGATGCTGTTTTGTTTTTCAAATAACATACTTCAACGTGAGGTATACTTTTTATCCCTAATGATCCGCTAATTTTATGATACAGGTCTGCTAATCCTATATTGTACGTAACTGACATTGGAAAATGTTTTTTGATACGCAAAAAACTGTTTAAATAACAAAAAATATTTAACGTCTGGCCCCAACGATAATTTGCATTGCATGCAGTTAGAAGTTTTAAAAGACTATGCTTTACTGGATTTATTAAGGAGCCGCACGTACATTTTATTTAAAACTATAATGCCTTACCATACAGAACATTTGTAATTTCAAAACCATCTCTAAATGTATTGAGTTAAAACTCGTACTGAAATCAATTGTATATAAATCTATTTATTGTTTGTATTGAATAATTTCAGACTTTACGAGTTAGAAAAACTCTCGAAGCTCACACCAACAAAGTGGCAAGCCATGGCTGAATCAGTTTCGTCTGTTCCAATACCATTGAGAGCGTCTAATGCCTCTCGTTGATTACTCTCATTTAACGCCGCTTTGAGTGCCGAGACTATCCTTTCCTCGTTTGATTTCAGTAGAAACTGATAGAAAAGTAAGGTCTGTTTAATTCTTGCCAGGTCGCCGGTGGTGTGCTGTTAGTAAAAAAATTCAATAAAAATTTTACATTTATTAGATTCTATATAGAAAATAGAAACTTACTGAGGTGATTTTCGAAACGTGCTCGTCGTTTAAAATCTTTTCTTCCATGAAGTACTCCAAAAAACCCCTTGAGCAGGTAGTGTGCAAGACTAAGCGGAAAATGTTTTTAATTATGGCTTCTTTTGAATTGGGATCCATGTTTTCAAGTTGTGTTTACAATATGAACCTTCCCACTGGAATGGTACTTTCACCAAATTATCTGTTAATTTATACTAGTACATTTTACGCAGTTATCTCCATAAATTTTGTTTGGTAGAGAGGATATCACCAACTTCAATCAAGTCTGGTTAGCAACTGAAAGTAATCTTGGTAAGCTCATAATCCACCCGTTTGACGCAAAAGGAATCTACTGCCGAGCGAACATGCTTTCGATATATATGTGATTAAGTTGCTTTATCTCGCTTACATTATTTTGCTTTATTGTTTTCCTCATTTTATAACAAGTAGCGTAAATATTGCTGTACAAATAAAAACTGGAAACAAAGTAAGTTTATGTGTACCTGTTTAATTTTGCGTAAACTACGCTGCACTCGGATTGGTTTTAAAAACACGCAGACGCATATGTAGTGATAAAATCACTAACAAAACAATGCATACGAAAAATCCGTAAACCCATTTGCCCAAATACCCACAGTCACTTGCTGCGAACGTATTGTTTCAAACAGATTTACACCCCTAGTAATACGTTTCAAAATAATTATTTGCCAAAACGTCAAATGTACATTTTTTAAAATGCTTTATACAAATTTATCTTATTGACAGACCACAATACTTACACAGAAACTCTGTTGTAATGTAATACTTCAACTTATACCTGGAAATGTACGCAGCAATTTTTGCTACCAAAATTTTGCTGGAGAGTAGGAAAACCCATCACCAGTATTGTAATGCGCACTAAGGTATGATTTTCTGTTAGTTCTGTCAAAACTGTACACGAATTTTTAATTCAAGTAACCCAGTGTTACATACGATTCTATTGGAAATATTATGTAGTGGGCGTCAACAACATGGCATAGAACCAAATGTTTTTGTTTGCCCAGACTAACTTCCATGTTAGCAAAAAAGTGTATATAAGCATATATGGTCAAAAGTGTCCACGTTCTATACAAAACAAATTAATATTTGTAGATATTACTTTATAATAACAATATTATAATATAATATATATTAAATTAATATTAGTTATTAGTTTATAAATTAAGTTAATTCCGGATCTGCATATGCTTTCTAAATGAAGGCTGGTTGGAATGAAAGTGTCGCCATATAGTTCATTGTAGTAGCATTACCAAAATCGTTGCTTATCTGAAATCAAAACCCAAGGCTACTCCAGATAAACAAGGAAGATACAAACTAGCCGAATGGTATCCGAATAGACATACAAAGTAGCCGAATTTTTATCCGAATAGACATACAAACTAGCCGAATAGTATCCGAATAGACATACAAACTAGCCGAATTTTCCATCCGAATAGACATACAAACTAGCCGAATCTTTCGGCCGAAAAATATACAAACTAGCCGAATCTTTCGGCCGAAAAATATACAAAGAGATAAAAACTTGGAATATAAAAACAGTATACATATTCTCTGAGTTACAGCAGCTAACGCAAACTCTGTAAACAGAAATGCTAACTCAGCGTGATAGGACATTTGCGTCTGGTTAGCATTTAGGCTTTGAATGACGCGACACATCATCCTAATATTTTCATCCAGTTCACCAGCAGTAAAGTTAAAGCATAATTAAAATGTGACAGAGTGCAAATGGGCTCAACTGCGTTGTGAATCCTCAGTGATACTACCACATTTTTGAGAGCTACATACATCAGCGGAACATGATTGGTTGTAAGAAAAATTGTTTAAATACGCTTCATATATTTTGAACTTGTTCATGAATACTATGTTAATCTTCCAGGCGAACATTACCTATTATATAGTAAGCTTTAAAATTCCTTGTTGGTACAAAAACAGAAGAAAAAATCACACATTAATCACACATTAGTCACACACACACACAAAAATCACTTGTTGTGGAGACATGCATGCAAATAGAGATAATATGCAAATGAAGGCAAGTGATAAGAAATCCAATGCATCATGCAATAGCTCATCTTCCGGGGATAACATGATGCATTTTTCGGTTTTCCGAAAACAACGCATCGCCATGAGATCCCGGGAAGACGAAGCGTTTGCTAAACGGGTTATATCCTACTTCGAAAATTTCGCTAATAGGTCAAAGATTAAAACCGTTAACCACTTTGTAGAAGAAGGTAAGCGCCTGACAGGTATATACAAAATAATTTAGGGATATAAAGCTACAAAAACACCAGGGTGCAAGTTCTCTGAAGGACGTATTGTAACGGTGGCTTTCTTAGGAAGCTTGAAGACGACTTCAATGTTGTTCCGCAAGAAGCCTTCCACCTCAATTAGTGTTGCAGCCAACAAACTCAACATTAGTCCACAAACGCTAGGTCAAATTAAAGCCCTGAAATTGGGCATCAAAACCTGCACTAAGCTAAAAGTACCAACCATCAGTCAAGGATCAGGAGCAGCGAGCAAAATCTAGACCCCAATTTGTTTACAAAAATAACTTTCTAAGATATAGACCGAAATCAAAACATGCTTCAAATATTCCACTGGCAACAGGCATCAAAACTTTTTGGAATTTCTGTAAGGCAGGGTAGTCCAATCTACAAAACCCACACGATTTATCCCAAGGTTTCATTACTATTTGGAAAATTATCACCACTGAAGTAGCAGCATGATCGGGAAAATCGGGATATGGGGTTCGAGCATAAGCCGAGTAAGAACTTTACAGCACTGGATACAAAGGCACCAATGAATCTTAGTTTATGTGAGTATTGTTAACTATTAGTTGTACTAAATGTTATAAAAACTGTAGTTTAATAAAGCCTAAATGTTCCGAGATATCAGAATCTCAAAAATGTCTCCATAACAAGTACACGCCCCTTATTATAATATGTTAAGCGATGCATTACAATTTACAATATAAATGATTTCTGCTAAAGAGAAAAATTTCCATGTGAAATTAAAATGTAAAATTTAATAGTTTTTACTGTCTCCTCTGGCACAAATTTAAAATAAAAAAATTTACATGTTGACATTTAATAATCCAATTATAAATAACTACTATGTTTTAGAAAGTAACATGAATAACTCAACGTAAAATGTGTTTATCCTTTCTTTTCTAAAAGAGCAAGTTTCAACATTTAATGATTTCATTTGGGGGTACTTAATATTAAGTTTAAATGAAACGTTTTCAAACGCGGGAGAACTTAAAATTAAGTTTTCGCAGGCAGGTGGTTGTGGCGGGAGCACTTAAAATTCAGTCGAGTCAAAAAGATTTCGAAAGTGGTAAAACTTATTTTTCTGCAGGGCTAGTTCACCTCTCAAAGTGGCAGATCTTAATAATCAGCTGTTTGTTGCTGACCTGTCTGTGGGAGAACTTAATATTCAGTTAATTTCCCCTGTATTTCCAACAATTCCCACGTGAACGGTTATTACCGGTGTTTGAAATCCCCACATTGTAGACAACCTACTCTAAGGAAATTACCACGTTACCCCATTGCTACTGAATTATAATTACCACATTGACCTACGTAATAATTAATTTTTTAGTCCACTTTAACTACTAAAATGGTGTTTTTAAGTGCCATTTGAAAGGGTTAAATCCACTTTTAGAATAACCAAGAAAACACGTATATATCTTGTAAAAATTAAGAAATGTATTAAGTCGTTTAGTTAGGTTGCAATACATTCTTTTTCTAAAACTGTTTTGAAAACATGTTTTGAAAATACAAACCAAATCCAAACTATAACCTATACATTGAACAACATTAAATTTTTAATAGAACAGTAGTCAGTTTTTATACAAAAACAAACTCTAAAATAGAACAATAATAGAGTTTTTATGATAGGATAGCTTAAACGTTTAAAAAATATCGTTCCTATTGAATTCTACGTTTTACGCTGCTTTCCGATACCTTGACAACTGTTAGCGCAAGCACACTACACCGAACTAAACAAACCTAAACCTTTTGAAAATCTACTCTGTTGCTATATAGACACAAGTCTACATTTAAAAACTACAATGGCTGCCTTTGATCTGCCTTCTTCCATATTTAGAACATTTTCCCTGAACGAGAAAGGTTCCCACCTACTTCATATATCTCAATTTCGATATGTGGCTTGGAACTCTGAGAATTTACAATGGGAACTGAAAAGTACTTCTAGAAAGGCATTTTGGATATATGGTCTTGCAGTTCTAATCAATACAACAGTTTCCATGGCGTTGTTGCTAATAACATTTTGTAACTTGTCTGTATTCTCCGATACTAGAAATATTTTAGGATGCGTATATGTGGCTATGAGCTTCTTCGTAATAATATGTGATCAGTTCTGGATTTCTAGTGGATTTGAATGGATCCAAGCATGCAACTGGATAATTTTGCAAAGTAGAAAATGTAATGTAAGGAACCCTCAGAGAAACGTTGGTGTGATAAACATTGCTGAGGTTTTTGCAATTTTGCTAAGAGCTGCTGTGTTTGTGTATCCACCATTAGGTATAATTTTTGGAATTTTGTCTTCATTTTATGAGTTCGATCCATTTGCTCTTGTTTGCAAACAGTTATGTCCGGGCCTATCAAGCAGTTATTTATTTAATTTTTTTCGATGGATTTTTGTGTTCTGGTTTATACAAGTTATATGCCAGAATGCACGAGACGTTATTTTAGTTTCATGTACTGTTGGATTGTAGTTTGCTTCAAGAGTGTCTGCTTTACCAAAACTTTTGCTAACAAACTGGAACAAACGCTTTAGCGAGTACAACCGTCTGCAAATTTTTCTTCGTTTGTTATACGCATACGCAAACGAAACAATTGGTAAAGGCATGGCAGTAGCAAGTGTTGCGTGTATTTTACTCTTCTGCGGTTGTATGCTCTCAGTCAAAAGTGGAACATTTCTTCTGACAGTATGCTTGGGTTGTACAGCCTTGTTGGTTGTGTCCTTTGTTCACGTGAGTCTCTCAATGGGAACTTCTATATATACGCGTAGCAATAGATTTATTATTGGTTTACGAAAGCTTTTAGGGTTTGCTGGTGTTCCCAGCAAACCTATTGTCACAAGAAAGTTGCGTGCCATGCAAATTATATATTTGAAAGCATCAAATTTCTCTGTGCTTTGTCCGGAGCTTCGAATAAATTATTATCAAACTTTAATCGTAAAGACTACTGAAAATCTTATAATTTGGCTTTAGTTGTAAAAATGTTTTAGTTTTTCCTTGTTTTAACTTAAAACTGCCAACTTATATTTCATAATTCGTATTTAGTGCTTTGTGTATTTGTAATATAGAATAAACAACACAATATAAACTAAGTATTTTCCAAGTATGTATAGCATTTGTAAATTGACATTCGGTAAATATATGTTCGGTATTATACTGCTATGATAGAATAAATCGATAAACTTCTTCGATTATCAAGTTGTCAATGTAAAATACGCGGCTAGGTTTAGAATTTGTTAGGTATGTTTTTATCTTACTGGCATTACAAGTAATTTTGCCTGATATTGCGCAGTTGGGATGGAATTTTGACATATATGCAATAATGTGCTGCTGAAATATAAACTCTTTTGTTTTCGTCAGAGATAACATTATAGAAACGTAAATAATTTGCTGACTTTTTATCTTGTCCAGTTGCTAAATGATAATGATATGAACATCATTACGTTGGGTTTGAGGTGGTTTTACAAATATACACTTTAATCAGACAGAGTCAGGCTACAACTGAAAATGCATTTACAGTAGTTATTATCTGATACGCAAAATTTAATATAACATATTACTTCTTCAACCGGCATGTCAAATACTTTTGTCGATAAAAACTTTGATAAAAAATAAACTCAAAAATGTCAAGAGCGTCAACTTATCATTCTGCGTAGTTACAGGACCTGATGCTTTCACAGCTTTTAGCGCGTTGAGTCGTCCATAACCAAAATGATTATTTGGAAAAGTGGAATCTAAAAGCCAACAAAATTTGATTATAACATTTTATCAATTTGTATGGAAAATACTATTTCACATTCAGACATCCGCTCACCAATAACTCCACCACACTCCTTTCCTTGGGTTGCTACGTTAGTATCCACTGTTTGTATAAGTATATCACGAACTTCTTCATAAGTCAACTCATTTCTTTTTGACAGAATTAATGCCACAGTACCAGCAACATGAGGGCAAGCCATTGAGGTTCCCTGGGATAAGGCATACTGCGTATCCGATCCTTTCCATGCAGATTTTATGTTCCTTCCTGGTGCACTTATATCTAAAGAAGTTTAAAAACGAGTAATGACGCGCGTACAAATACCTTCAACATTTGATATTTCCTTAAGTTTTTACCCGGTTTAACACGTCCATCCGCTGTAGGTCCAACGCTTGAAAATGAAGATATTCTATCGTCTAAGTCAACAGAGCCAACACCAATCACTTCGGCCATGTCTCCTGGACTTCCGTTGGTTTGGCAAGCTGGTCCTTTTTACAAGAAACAGTGTAAATTAAACACCATTCAAGCATCCAGTCAAAATCAGTTAGTAACATACCCTCATTTCCAATGGCAAATATTGGAATAATTCCCGCTTCAACCCAGGCATCAGCAACCAGTTTAAACCAATTATTGTTTCCTTCAGTAGAACCCCAACTATTGCTAACTAGATTTGGTGCCTGTAACATCATTTGAAACAATTATTTACCATCTAATCTCTCAAACGCAATAATTTACAAACATTTAGAACAAGCTGATTTACAACCTTAGAACAATCTGGTTGAGTGCCATCTGGTTTTGTAGGACATAGGATCCACTGAGCGCAAGCAATTATAGCCTTTGCAGCAAAAGATGACCCACCAGCGGCGTTATTTTGACCGCCTTTGCAGGCTATCCATTTTGAGTCTAGAGTACATAGGCAACATTGTTGACAAATTTATTTTAGACTGCTTTTGAATGTTGCTTATACCTGGAGCCACGCCAATTCCATTTGACCCAGCAATAGTACCCATTGTGTGCGTTCCATGTCCGTTATCGTCATTTGGCGTCAAAGTACTGTTAAATATTAGTATTAACTGGAGATAAAAATTTTGACGCGTCAGATGACCTAGTGGTTCATGGTATAGTTTGTACATACTTGTCATATGGATCAAACCACCCGTATTCTGACCGGTAGTTGTCCCTGAGTGCTTCATGTGTATAACGAACTCCGGTGTCAATGTTTGCTGAAGTTTTCAAAAAGCATTTTATCAAAAAAATTTGTCTAGGAAATTTGTATGAACATTAGAAGAATATTCATTTCTTACCGACAACAATACCAGTTCCGTTAGTAATCTCCCAAGCATCAAAAACCTGAATTCTTTCTAGTCCCCATTCTGGCCTTTGCTGCTGCTTAGTTTCCGGTGAACTGGAAGTAATATTTTTGAAAACAGTATCTAGTACTATTACGCGCTCCTCTTCTATACTAGTTACTTCGGTAAAGTTGGCTATTAAATCTACTAATGATTTGGTAGCCCCAGAAATGGAAATCTGGTTGGTAATCCAAAAGCTTTTATAATGAATTGATTGAGTGCTCAGTAAGTTAGCTACATTTTGTTGGGCAGTGAATGCTTGATCTTGCAAACTTGTTGCAAGAAAGTTGATTTTCTGCGCGCGGTTGTTAAAGGATCGAGTTTCCATTAATTTGTTGACGCTTTGGCTAAAAAATGTTACAGAAATGTTGGCTGTTTCCTTAGAGTTGAAAATGCGTGTCAAGCCTGCGTCTATTTTAGGAGATGTGCCTAGCACACTTCCTAGTAGACACAGTAGAATAACAAATTTGCACATTTTTAATTCCAATATTTTCTAAAAGTACAACTTTGTCAAGGGTATAATGAGGAGTGAAGTTCAACATTGAGCGAATGACTGATACGCAGTAAATCTTCACTTTTGTGCAATATCATGCTCTACGTAAATCAATTTGTACACTTAAAAATTCAATCTGACATGACAAGATAACTTTTCAATTAATTATACGGGATAAAGATAACATGTATGATTTTATTGAAAATCAGAACTGAGTAGGGTGACGTGATGGCGTGGTTCCATTTTGCATTGAATTGATTTAGTGGTTATCTATTTCAATTTATATTCATCAAAGTGGTCAGATCCTGGATACCAGGTAATTCCAGCAAAAGCCTGATTTATCATTTAATCTAAATGCCTGTTTTTTTATCAGAGCATTCTGATTTTGATCCCCAATACATATTGCGTAATTCGACCATTAACATTCATATGACATTCATAAAAAAGCTGTGGAGTTTGATGACTTTCTTGAGATGAGCGTATAGGTAATGTGATTCTGACCATAACTCTACATACTTATGTGACTTACTAAAAATGAGCTTGGACTTCTTCAGGAAAGCAAATTTCAGTAAACTGATATCTTTAAAGCGCAAAAACGTTTTTAATAACAGGAATATTAAAACCAACGTAGCTCATAATCACTTGAATTACTTATCTAGTTTTAATTGGTTTTATAGTTTGGAATGATAAGCTTGATCAACAATAAATATTACATTACAATTAATAATAAATGTAATTCAAGTCATTTGTACCTTACATTATAAATGATTTAATTAGTAAAATAAATTCAAACAACAATTTTTAGCTTATACATGTTTTATATTTACTGATCTTTGGGCAATGACCTTGGTGTGGTCGAAACTTCATAAATTTCGTTATTGAAATATTGGGGCAGTATAGCAGGATGTGGCTGGCCATCCTTTCGGGTAAACTCCAAACATACTTTCATTCCAGACGGCCTCACGTGCAAATTTGTTTCATAGTTCATGTATACATCAATGGTTGCCGTTCCACAGTCACATTGAAGCATTCTCTTGATATGGTTTTCTAAATTTAGCCATCCGTAACCCCCACGGTTATTAACATTTCGGTTTAGAAGAGGAGTTTGTGGCACCAAATTAAAATGCTCAGCAGGACCACAAAGCTGACTTGCTAGTATGTGTCCTCTTTCGTCATACTGTGGCCAATTTCCTTCAAGTCTAGCTCCCATTTCTCTCATCCGTTGAAGTTCGGGGCCAAAGCTCGTCCGTTCACAATCAGCTACTTCGTGCCAGGCGGGTTGTGATTTAACGTGCATAATAATCCATGTACCAGCTCTTTTATCGTACCCGACATAACGAACAGGACTAATGAAATTGCCATTCTCGTCTTGTACCTTGCTTACGGAATGCTCTTGATGATATATTTGATATTCCCTGTCTATGTCAGCACAGCTCATTCTTTCCATTTCGTCGTGTGGCTTACGAGCACTGGCGTTCTGATATGTTGCAGGGTCAAAGCTTGGAATGTCATTCTCAATATCGTCAAAGATCCTTTGACACTCACATTGTTCCGGCAAAACCCTTGCAACTGAAAATGTTGCCGGACCTAGAAGAAAATTAAAAACAAAAAGTACAATGAAAAATTTAGGGAACTGCATTTTACTGCTGTAAAATTAACCGGTCAAAAGTTATATTATGTATGCCGTGAGATTGGAACCCGGGCTGTATTTATATACCTAAAGAGCCGCAACTGCTGAAGTGTTATTGTCATTCAAAGCCGAACGAGAACATTTCTTAAATGTTTTAATCACTGGAAAACTCAAGCACTAGGTCAAGTTTTTGCACATCCTTAATCGTTTTACGAACAGAGCAACAAGCTTATCAGTTGGTGGTGGTGTGAGCATATAATTTTCGTATTAGAACAAGTCATCAATAATATTGTTGCGGTGATCCGTTGTAAAAAATAGATACTTGCTTTCATGTTTTTATTTGATCGATTTCAGCGCGTTTCGCAATCATATGTCACATGTCAAGGTTTTAATTAAAAACTGACAACACCAGAATACAGTTAAAAATAAATACAGCGACGCAATTTCATTACTTGGAAAAGCAATTTACTTGAATTAAAAAACAAACCACTTGAGTGATTAAAGCGCATAAGTTAATGGAACAACATTGCTGATTTCATTGTATCAAACTTGCAGTTAATTTATATAGCAGTGCTTACATATCGTTTATAACCGGAAATTGGGTGTGTGGTTATTGCTTTTAATTTGTGCTCAGAAAAGCTCAATGCCATTAAGACGGAATTGAAATTAAATGTTGTAGAGCTTTCTTCGTTAGCAGTTTCTTGGACGGATACATGGCAAATTCTAAGTTAGGTACCTATTGCTGGTTGTAAATTACCAACTTGGTAATTGCAGCATATTTTATAAGATGCGGAAAGTGTATTTGTTAGTACTTGTTACGGCATTTATTTGTTAGACATAAAACTTCGACACACAGAGAAAAGTCTTGTTGTTGGCCGATTTAATATAAATACAGACAACACAGCTTTGGTATGAAAAACGCAAATTTTTGTATCATTTTCTTGCGTCAGTAATGCATAAGCTTTCAAGGTAACCTTCTAAGTCAAAAAGCTGTGGTTAATCCATGGAGCACGCCGAATACCAGCATGAGCAGCCTGGCATTAGATGCCAACCACAGAGTGCATCCAGTCTCCTCATGACGCGACAGATCATCTGATACACATTTAGATATAATTCGTGCAAGTGGGTGTTATGGCATAAAATTTAAGTATGAGTCTGAGCACCGGTAGCATATTATCGTTTTCGGAACTGCAACAGGTTATTTATTTTGGCGCATTGTCTTGTCTCTGAGAACGGCTGCATCTATTACATCAACATGCACACACCTATTGAGCATCACCACGGGTCCGTTGACACCTAAAATTTTTTTTGCTTGAATTTTCAAAACTTTTATGGTGTTATAATGTACAAGTGTCCACAATACGGTTTACCAAGTTTCAGGTCCATATGTCGTTGTGGAGCGGCTAGGCAAGGGTTTAAATTTTTAGTGTCCGAAATATGAAAATTTGCTAATATCTCGGATTAGAAGTGAAACAGGCCAAAAATGATTTTTGCGGTTGTTAGGTATTCTAAGACCTATTATTCTGATGGAACCATACGCGGTGACTATTCTTGGCATTTTTGCAAAAATTCAATTTTTCGAAATTTTTTGACTTTTTCCAAAATCTTTTGAAATATTTTTTGTATGTCGTTTTGTTTTATAGTGTTTTTTGATAGATGTCCATCTTAATATTTGTCTGCTCTATCAACCACAAAAAACTGCATGCAAATATATTGCAATTTGCAAAAGTTATGGCGAAGAATGTACAAAAACATGAATTTTTTTGGAAATTTAGGGACTATTGGCACTAAATAACTTCTGCAATACGGATTCAACTTTCAAAGTAAAATGTACACTAGAAAGCCAGACGTCTATTCTACGGAATATTGTAGAAACCTGTCAAATTAAAGCAGTTTTAAGGTAGCTTAGTAACACAAAACAAAAAAATCAATTGCAAGCAAAAAAAGTCTCAAACCTAAAGAATGTGCCATAATTTTTCTTAAAAGCAGAATTTGTAAAAACTGAGGAAACACCTAATTTTGTATGTTCATTAGCAACAATTTGATACCATGTTTACATATGCCGATGCATGTCAGGTGGACGAAAAAGTTGCTGACATTTTTGCAACACGAAAAATCACAAAATTTCATGAAAAACTTTTGCATAGAAATTTCGTTGATTATGACGTAATTTAATCTCTGGAGCACCAAAACCAACAAAATAACAGATTTTTTGAGTATTGGGATAAATATTCTCGTCAATTTTCAAAAACGCGTTATTTTGAAATTTTGTGATTTTTCGTGTTGCAAAAATGTCAGCAACTTTTTCGTCCACCTGACATGCATCGGCATATGTAAACATGGTATCAAATTGTTGCTAATGAACATACAAAATTAGGTGTTTCCTCAGTTTTTACAAATTCTGCTTTTAAGAAAAATTATGGCACATTCTTTAGGTTTGAGACTTTTTTTGCTTGCAATTGATTTTTTTGTTTTGTGTTACTAAGCTACCTTAAAACTGCTTTAATTTGACAGGTTTCTACAATAATCCGTAGAATAGACGTCTGGCTTTCTAGTGTACATTTTACTTTGAAAGTTGAATCCGTATTGCAGAAGTTATTTAGTGCCAATAGTCCCTAAATTTCCAAAAAAATTCATGTTTTTGTACATTCTTCGCCATAACTTTTGCAAATTGCAATATATTTGCATGCAGTTTTTTGTGGTTGATAGAGCAGACAAATATTAAGATGGACATCTATCAAAAAACACTATAAAACAAAACGACATACAAAAAATATTTCAAAAGATTTTGGAAAAAGTCAAAAAATTTCGAAAAATTGAATTTTTGCAAAAATGCCAAGAATAGTCACCGCGTATGGTTCCATCAGAATAATAGGTCTTAGAATACCTAACAACCGCAAAAATCATTTTTGGCCTGTTTCACTTCTAATCCGAGATATTAGCAAATTTTCATATTTCGGACACTAAAAATTTAAACCCTTGCCTAGCCGCTCCACAACGACATATGGACCTGAAACTTGGTAAACCGTATTGTGGACACTTGTACATTATAACACCATAAAAGTTTTGAAAATTCAAGCAAAAAAATTTTTAGGTGTCAACGGGCCCGTGGTGATGCTCATTATTGTATGCAGAATTGTTTATTAGCAAAAACAATCAAGTTTTGAAGGTCACTCATTCATTCTGGACCAAAATAAGAACCTCAAGAAATAAGTTATGCTTAAATGCCCGAATTGCAACTGCAGTTTTCGCAAATATGATACACTCAAAATTATAACCATTGAGATATTTTGAATAGTCATCTAACTTTAGAATTTTATGGATTCGCGACGTAAATGAAAATTAGTGCAACTTTATTTTGGCAAACTAACGTTTTATTTTAATATGGTTCTAGCTCTAGGGACTTTATTAAATGATATTAGCGCTGAAGGTGTAACCGGGAAAAAATTTTGGCATTGCACGCATTTCTGGTTGATTATGAAGTACATTCAAATTCACACAGTAACAAATACAAATGGAAGTTTTATTACATAAATTTAAGACAGTGTACCTATGCAGCATGCATATGTGGTTTTCACAAAATTTATTTATTATGTTAACATTTTGCATTTGAAATTTGTGTTGCTCTAGGCTGCACTGCTGTGGCGTTTTGATTTTGCGAATGTTTTCGAGTCAGCAACTCGATGCAATTTCTGTGCCTCTTTTTAAGTGCTCCCTTCAGTGGATCATTATAGGTATCGTCCTGGAAATGAGCAGACTCTTCCAACGCTTTCTTAAGGGACAAAAGTGTGTACTTTGAGTTTTTTCTAAGAAGACAGCTATAAAGCTTTACGCTAGTTTTCATCCTGATTATCTCATTCCCAAGAACCAAATCCTAGAAAACAATTTTTACAAACATTTGTTATAGTTAGAGTGTAAATATCTACTTCTTAAAAATAATAGGGTGTTTGCTTACTGAACCAAGCTCTTGAACTTTTTCCTTATCCGCTGTACTCAATACTGTATCGTCTTCTAGGTACTTTAAGAAGTCATTGGTACATGTGGTGTTAATTGTTAGCTCCAACAAATGTGTTAGTATCAAATCCCTTTCGATTGGGTCCATATTTGCTACCTTTGTTGACGATTTTGATCTTCACAGTAAACTGTTTGATGCACCCTAATTGGAAGCTCTTATATATGATGCTTTATAATTCTGCAATGCCAGCAGTTTTGGTGGATAAATGTTATTTACACTACAGCTTTACCAATTAAATGTCAACCTAAAGCCTTGCGCGAATACCGGAGTAAATTTTAAAACCTATAAACATGTGGTCTTAGGTTTTACCGGAGGCTTAAAAAACATTATCATCAGTGTGCCGTTACGTGGGTTAAACAAACTAACCAAAACGCACCAACGACTTTATGTTCCTACATATATTTAAGTATTTAGTAGCTACATAAAGATAATAGGGTTGAGTAAGGTAATAAAAAGGGTTGGCGTTTTTAAGTCAGTACTGTAATACGGGCTTAATTTAATGTCGTATTACCTGAATTATCTTAAGTAACTATGCTAAAGTCTGATATGCTATGGTGGTGCTAAATTTATCAGGTGATGCAAATGGTGTACAACCAGGCAAGCTTTAACTATGATCAACAAAAATAAATGCATTATAATCTGCCTTGCTTCATATCAAATACTTTTAGTATTGTTATCATAAGTCAATATGTTAATGCCGTGTTTTAAATTTTATGTTCTTTGCAGCAAAGCTTTGATGAGCTGCTTTTGTAGGTGGAATAATTATAGAAATGATACAAATAATCTGCGTACACCTACCCGCCTAGTCCATAAAGTTATTTGCACATAACGATAATATTCCTCCATCCTGACTACAATTGTTCTGTGATCACTAAAGATTTTATTTGAAGTGTTCAAAATATAAATACCAGCGTGTACGACTTTATTTTCCCAAAGGGGGACATCCTAGGAAAACATGATACAGATTTAAGTTTCTCAATATTTTCTTATGACATTAATTTTTGTTCCAAAATTCAAATTACAAGTAGCATTTGTACTATCGTTTTCAGCTGTGAGCATTATAATGGTTTATTGACTGGTTAAAATACACTATTTGAATAAACTTTCCAATTCCTTTATTTTAATAATCTTGTAAGTGTTTGAAATTATTATTTAGGAGTTTCAAATATATCAAGATCTAAAAATTTTTCTTGTATAACATTTTTGGTACATGAAACTGCAACGGAAAATCCCGAGTTTTTTAATCCTTTAAGAATAGGCACCAGTCCTGTCACAAAAGTTGGTATTTTGTACTGGAAACGTTTCGTATTTTCTGATATGCATAGCACTTTATTTTTAATTCTCAATGTACACGTATCCCACAACAGGTAACCCATTCAAGCCAAAACATGTGTTGACTATTCAATTCACTTCATAGGATTTGAATACGCATCATATCATAAATCCTTCTTAGGCTACACAGCTGCACCTTTTCACGTAATGCTGCCATTTAGATAAAAAATATATTAAAATTTTACTGGACCTTCCTTGATGCGAAGTAAGCAAAATGTACTGCTACCAAGCCTGCAAAGTGTGAATTATCTACGCCAGATTCATAAATCTGAACAGGATATTTCTTGATAGAAATCCTAGAATTTTTGATTTTTTGGACCTCTCAAAACTATGCAAGGGTAATTAGGAAGTTGAACAGAGGAAAGAAGAAGATGGTTAGGTACATCCACGCGGTATCTCTTCCATGCTCTTAGAACAGTTTTATGCAAAAATGTATACAGATAAAACCCTCAAGCTGCTCAAACTATATGCAACAACAGTTGAGTATAGGAAAACCTTTAGCCATATGGGTTCAATAATCCTGATACTTTTTTTAAAGAAAACCATTGTATGTAATAAAATATAAAGTAGAGTAAAGTACCCTCAACAGGCATTGTACTGCATTCCCTCAAAAACGAAATTTTTCTTATAAAAAAGCTATAGGAAACTTAGGACGATTGAAACCGTTTGGGTTCTACTGGAAACAATTTTAGAAAAAACGCCTGATAATAATTTTAGGAAAAAACATTGTTTGTGTACAAAGAAACTAAGTTACAATTCTTGCTTGCAAAGCAGTCTTGCTTCTGAATCCCAGTAGAACGGAACTAAGGGTTGAATGGGTTTTAGTTATTAGAATATTTTCATTTGAAAACTTTGACGCACTTCATTGAATTTGAGACGCGTGTTGGCAGAACGGTCTAGTTCTCTGCAGTTGCTAATATCCACACAAATCATGGAAATTCAGAAACGGTTGGACAATACGTCATGGTGTGAGTCTGCTAGCAGTTTATTTGCTGGGGCCAGCAATGTGGAGACAGCTAAGCTTTTAACCATTTTTCCAAACGAAGCATATCACATTAAAATTAAAAAGTACAAAAAGATTTCCAAATTATATAATATGCAACTCATTTAATCAATGGAAATATTTGCTGTTTTAGATTTGGTTGCAAATTTTGGAAAGAGTTTTCGACCCAAATGATCTGCATCATCTTTACATATCCTCTCAGTTTTTCAAAAATTTGTTAAAAGCGAAGGCATTATTTCACCAAGTAATCAAAATACTATTCACAAAGCACAACAGCGCACCTGAGGAGACCTGTGCTATTTTGTTAAATTGTCGATTAGTTTGTCGTACTTGGGAACGAGGAGTGGACTCAATTCTGCACAACTTTTTTGAGTATCAAAACCTCTTAGACAGGCCCAACGTAAAAAATATTCCTAATAACGCAGCCACTCAACTTAGGATTAACACTAAGAAGTTTTTGCAACGTTTTGATGCAAAGTACGCCACTTCAAACCGGAATCCATTTTTCTGCAAGAGCGTTCGTTTGTACTACTTGCTATGTGGATTCAGCATTCAAGTCATTACACCCCAGGTTTTGAACATATTTGGAATGTACGGACATCACATTTCGCGTTTCAGTGTCACATACGCAAATACGTTTCCAACTACGCCTGAAACATTATCATATGTGTGGCTCTTTGAACAGTTACCTCAATTCTTAAATCTAATGCCCAATCTTAAGGTTCTGGAGCTAGGTTGTCCCTTAGAGTCGAATATTTCCAAAGACGAGCTTGAGGACTTGGAGCTAAGTATGCAAACATGTAAATTTCCTGCCCTAAATCATCTTCGGCACCTAAGTGTTCAAAACTTTCCAACGCCCATTTTTGATGTCTTGCTGCGAAATTACTCTCACGTAATAATGCTATCGTTATGTCCGATTATGACAAACAGTTTGTCATTCTACGTACAGCCAATGCCAAACTTGACCCAGCTTGAACTTGCAATGCAAAACAGCTCAAGTTTAATTCCACTGGAAATTACAAAAAATAAGTGGCCATTGGCGACTCTCTTGTTGCGGATTGAAGCAGCTGTATTTGACTGGGAAAAATTATTCCGGATTGTGGAAAATGGATGGGCAGCAACTCTAACTGAATTAAAGATTCACGCGGATTACTTTTGGAAGCGCGCCCCGCTGGTTTTACCAAGTTTAAGGTTGCCCAATCTGAAAGTTTTCTTAATGAATTCTAAACAAGTTATCCCGCTTGACTTTATTTTGCCCATGGCAAACACTTTAGAACGTCTAGTAGTTCGATACTGTTCTAGATATCAAGTGGAACCCGAGCTTCAAAATGAGCAGGTTATTAAATTTTTCGCGTTTCGGGAAAATATTGAGAATTCAAACATTTGGACATTGTTTCCAAAATTGAAAATTGTGGAGTTTTATGAGTATAGAGAGGTTAGGTATGTTCCACACAGGCAAATCCCAATTGTCCGCCGTATTATAAAAAGAATCAAGGGAAACTCCTTTAAAACAGAAACTATTTTTTCAGTACCTCATGAAATCACAAATTATGAAATCATAAATCATGACCTACAGTAAGTGGTTAATTATGGACAATCTGTTATTTTAGTGCTTTTTTTAAAAACATACTTTTATATTAAATGTAAGTGTGTTTACGTGTGCACGTAGAGCCTGCGTTGTTTTGGTTTGTCAAGGTCCACTTATTCTCCAAAAGTCGATTACTTGATCAATTTGCCTAAACTAATATTTTGAGTTCATAAATAATATTACTTAACATAGCATATAATATCTTATATATTATTTATATTAAATATTATATAGCATAACATATTATTGTAAAATAAAAACAAGAAATATATGAAAGAAGCTATAGAAAATATATGCAGCATAATATCATCAGCAACGTTGGAATGAAAGATTTCGATAAATACTGAAACAGACTGTTTGCGACTACATCACAGCATATCTACTACGTAAACAATGGAAATTTGCAATTTCCGTATTCAAAGTTACTTCTGCAGAGAAAATCATCATCATATGCTACTTAAGTGCAAATTGTTGCATTGCGGTGAAATGTAAATTCCAGTGTAATATGTTAGCCAGAAAAGGCCAAGTAAAAACTATCTGGTTTATCCGTGTGCTGAGACTTCAGTTCAGTAGTTGAATTACATTTCTCGCTTGTTTGCTTTTTGAATTATAAAATATTTTTCGAGATCAAATAGCTTTAGATTTTTATGCATCACTTCCATTTTATTGCATGAATGCATCAAAATGATACCGCGGTATGTACCTAATACTTTTCCGTACAATGAAACCAATGATCCTGAGAAGTGGGAAAAGAATCCTTTAACTTTTTGCTCTATCCCCTCTGGATCTTTTCATACCTTTCCAAGTAACGTTTTTGAATAGAAATACAAACACGTATCTTGTATAAAGCCATATACAGCATATACTGGATTTTACCAGATTAATAATCCTTTTCATAGCTAATCAACTGTGTCATCTCATAAAATGTAAATGTGTGTGCCTCCCCATGTTATTCTCAGTCACTTAAATGCTGAATTATTTATGAGAACCGAACCACTTAAACGGAAAAGTACAAAAGGGTTTCTCAAAAAACATTTTAATAAAGTTTAAACATGGACCTAAAGGTAAAACCGCAGGGTGCCTTACGCTTTTCTGAAAAATAAATGCTTAGCGTGCACAAAGTACACCGGCGATCAAAACTTATTCCATGAAACGCTACCAGTTGTGGTGAAAAGGGTTAATATACTGACTTCAAAAGGTATAAAATATAGGAAAGTGTATTTCTCAAAAAACCTGGTACATGTTCATACCATAAAAGGAATCATACACACACAACCCGTTTATTTTTTCTACTGAGAAAAACTTCTAAAGAGTCCTACATAAATGAACACTTAATCTGTTTGCCGCAATGTTTTCAATAAATGTACACACAGGATGCTACAGATTTATGGCCTGACACTTTACATGAAACCACGTCGTTTAAGTATTTTGTCAAGTAGAAATGTTTTTTTTTTGTATTTTAACGTTTTTCACAGTATCGTTTTGGAGTTCCTACAAACCAGGACTAAAACAACTTTAGACACCTTTAAGAAGTTCATTAGTTTCAGTCAAAAAAATTACCCGCTACATTAACTTAGTAAAAACGCGACAAAACTGCTCGGTTGTCTGGAATTGCTACTTGTTTAAAAAATATAAAAACAGTTAGGCAGTATTCCAAAAACGTAATCCAGCCTGTAAAATAATGGCTGATGGTGTTGATAACGCGGCAAATATGGAAGCAGCGAAGCTTTCAGCCATTTTCCCAAATGAGGTAGGTCGTAATGAATAGTGCAAACACGATTACAAAATATATATAATGCCAATTTAATCTGGTGAAAATCTTTTTTTAGATTTGGTTGCAAATTTTGGAAAGTATTTTTGACCCAATGGATCTGCATCATCTTCAACAATCCTCTAAGTTTTTTGAAAAGTTGTTTCATTTCATTAAAACAAAGGCATTGTTTCCCGAAGTAATCAAAATATTTGCCGCTGACCCCAACCGTGGCCATAAGGACGTTTTGCTGAAGTGTCGATCCGTTTGCCGAACTTGGGCACTTGGAGTTGACTTATTTCTGGACAGTTTCTTTGACTATCGCAATCTCCTTCAAAGACCCGATTCAAATCCCTACATCCCGCTCCCAGATATAGATATTACAACACTTCCACTGTTAGGATCTGATTTTGATAATGCACCAAGATTTTTGCGCCGTTTTGGTAACAAGTGCACCAATAAAAACCGGATTCCATTCATTTGCAGAAGCGTTCATATGTGTTGTACTGAAAGTACAGTGTACATGTCACCAGAAAATTCCAATCAACTCTTTGTTTCATCAACTTTGAAAATATTTAGCATCTATGGACATAACATATCACGTCTTAGCCTTGCATATGCCCCATCATCAGGTCTATTTACAAGTACTCAGTACGAAAAAATAAGACCTGTTTCATTTTTTGAAGGATTGCCTAAGTTCTTAAACTTAATGCCCAACCTTAAAGTTCTGGAGCTGAGTTGCTATATACAGTTCGATACAGCTTTGAAATACGAGTTTGAGGAGCTGGAGTTAAGTATGTGCTCATACACACTTCCTGCCCTAAAAAATCTTCGGCACTTAACAGTTAAAAACCTCCCAACACCCGCACTTGCTGCCGTGCTGCGAAATTTCTCTTACATAACAATGTTATCGTTATGTAACGACTTTATTACTGCTAACGATTTGGTACTCTATGTGCAGCCGATGCCAAACTTAACCCAGCTGGAGCTTGTGGTAGAGAATAATTTAACTTTGATTCCAATGGAAATTTCAAATGTTACTTGGCCACTGACGACCCTCATTTTGCGGATAAAAACAACTGTGCTTGACTGGGAGAAACTGTTTGGAATTTTGGAAAATCGATGGGCAGCAACCCTAACAAAATTACAAATTGACGTTGACAATTTCCGGGTGTACTGTAGATACAGTGATCCACTGTATGTTTTGCCAGATTTAAACTTACCCAATTTAAAAGTTTTCTTGTTTACTTCTCATTACGTTGTTTCGCTGGACTTTATCTTACCCATGGCAAACACTTTAGACCGTCTAGTAGTTCAATACATATCAAGAAATCAAGTAGAAGCCGAGCTTCAACATGAGCAAGTTATTAAATTTTACATGTTTCGGAAAAACCTTATGAATTCAAACATTTGGACATTGCTCCCAAAGTTGAAATTTGTTGAGTATTATGATAGAGAAGTAGGATTTTCTCCAAGTCCCAACCGACCTCCATTTCAAAGGCCAAATCAACGAAAACTCCTTTGAAAATGCAACAGCTGTTTAGCAGCAAAATCAATAAACTGCGCATTAGAGTATGGTAAAATTTTTGTTTATTTTGAACATTATTGTATTTTACAAAGTTTCACGTGTACTTTTTATAGAGTATTTATATTATTGATGCAGGTACTAGTAGTTCAGCAGAGCAGACTCTCCGCTTACAAAAACCTATAAAGTGTGTAGGTATATTATCATGCACATGTTAGACGACACCATTTACTGGTACATTTAAATAACATCGTCTTTTGTTTAAGTTAATTAAGGTTAGTAATATAGATCTAAACACTTATAGTAAGTTTATATGTGATAGCGTATTATTATGTTTGTTTAAGAAGTTTATGCCTGAAAAATTAAATACATATCTGGATTTCTGACTACATTAGATAAGTTGAAGTTTAAGTAGAATAATTTCATGTGTTTCTTGGTTTTTAGATTAATCTTAATTATGTAGGATGTGATTATGTAATTTGGTTGAAAACGAGTATTTAAATTTAACTAAGTTTGTAAGATTACAACAATGTAAGCTTTTATATTCAAAAGTACGCAATATTCAAATAAATCTCAATTTGTAAAATTTTTGAAGGCCATTGTTTTGTTTATATGCTGACTGAAAGCAAGAAAATTCCAGCAAGTTCTGAAAAGTGCTTGCTTTGAAAGGAGTAAATATTAAAATACAATCCTCCACAACCAGCATTGGCATTAACGTTAAAATCATCGGAAACATATCTTTACCATTTTAAAACAAGATTTCACAGAGTTTAGAGAGCTCACAAAGTTGCATACCTGCTAAAATATTTATTGAAAAATCTTGAGAAGTTGAAAAATCACCTCTTGATACATTTGGTGCTCTACTGTTCTTTTTACACGTGTCGAAGAAAAGTATGTGCAAAGAGGATTAAGTAGTCAGAAAGGACTGGGAAGCAAATAAAAATCGGTAGGGAAGGTTCAAATAAGTAAGTTGGCACAACCAACAAGAATGCAAGGTGCAAAGAATTTCTAACCACAAGTAGGATAACACATGCATATTATTATTGAAGTACATAGTTTTGCAGATACCTAGCAATGGCTGAATATTTCTTTATTCTTCTTGTAAATGTTTGAAATCATAGTAAGTTTGAAACCCGACAAGAACATAATTTCAACATCCAATCCTATCACAAAAGTTAGTACTCCTATATTTTCATATTTTCTTATAAGTATTGTAGTATATTCGTAGTTCTCAATGCACACGTATCTCACAACTGGTAACTCGTTCAAGCCGATGTATGTGTGGACTACTTCGTGCACTGCATTGGATTCCAATATACAATATCCTACATCATAAATCCAACGTAAGCTACACAACCGCACCTTTTCATTAAATACTGGCTTGTTGTAAATACTAGTAATTTACTGTACCTTCTTTAATGCAAAGTACGTAAACAGGTTAGCCAGACTTTTTTTATGAAAATAAGCTAGGTACACAAAACCGCATAGTTAAAACCTGAACCGTAACACGGCTTTTGATTTTATAATCCATAATGAATGCATGCTTAAGCTGAGTAATGGCTTGGTACAAAATATGTGTGGAGTACATATGAAGAGTTACAAAATGCAGCTATTGAGGTACAATCTTCCGATACATGATATCAGTTTGCCATTGTGGCATACTAAAAATGCAACCACAGGGGGTTCAACAAATACTAAGCACAAAATAATCCTAATACATTTTATTTAGGAAAGGGTGGAGAAAAGTAAAGTACACTAAGAAAGTATTGCACTGCATTCTCTTAAAAACGAAACTCTTAGTATTGATAAGACATAGGACCAGCATAACTGTATGTGTTCGGCTAAAACTAATTTTAGAAAAATCGTAATAATCCTTTTGGAAAAAAAACTTTTTGTGTGAAAGAAACGAAGTTACATTTCTCGCAGTCTTGTTTTTGAATTTTAATAGAACGGAACTGAAGCAAGTTGGAAGTGTTTCAGTTACTAGACAATTTTTATTTGAAATCTTTGACGCGCTACACTATTTTGAGCCGGGTTGTGGCAAATCGGTCTACATCTCTGGATTTGCCAATACCCAGCAAAATCATGGAAAGTCAGAAAACATTGGACAATGCGCCACAGAGTTATGTGGCTAATAATATAATTGCTGAGTATGTTGACAAAGCAGCCAATATGGAGTCAGCTAAGCTTTCAACCATTTTTCCAAACGAGGTCAGTCCCATTCAAAATACAAAAATTATTCCAAAATACATATTATATAACTCAGTTAATCAGTAATATCTTGCTGTTCTAGATATGGTTACAGATTTTGGAAACGGTTTTCGACCCTAAGGACCTGCAACATCTTCACCAATCTTCCCAGTTTTTCAGAAGTCTATTTCAAGACATAAAAACAAAAGCATTGTTTCCCGAAGTAATCAGAATATTCTCCGCAAAACTTTACAGCGCGCACAAGCACACGTGGGATATTTTGCTGAAGTGTCGACCCGTCTGCCGTACTTGGCAGCTTGCAGTAGACTCAGTTTTTCACAGTTTCTTTGAATATTGCAGTCTTCTTGACAGATCAGAACAAATAAATGAATATGTTCCTAATATGGCGTCTACTGAAATTAAATTATTAGTACACGATCACTATGCTACGCGGTTTTTAAGCCATTTTGATGACAAGTACGCAGCTTCCAACCGAAATCCGTTTCTTTGCAAAAGTGTTCGTATGTACTACTCGTTGGACATTATGGACGTTCAAATGTTTACCCCACAAGCTTTGAAAACGTTTCGTACATATGGACATTACATTTCGCGTTTTTGTCTCACGTATGACATTCCGTATGAAACACATCATTTAAAACCTCTCTCAGTTGTTTAAATTTTTGAGCAGTTGCCAGAATTTTTGAATCGAATGCCCAACCTTAAAGCTCTGGAGCTACGTTGCAACATGGACTCCCATATTATCTCATGCGATCTTGAGGATTTGGAGTTAAGTATGAAATCGATTGCATTTCCTATCCTAAACAAACTGCAGCACTTAAGCCTTCGAGACTTTCCCACTCCCGTGTTTGATGCCGTGCTGAGAAATTACTCCCACGTGACAATGTTATCGCTCCGTAACACTTCGGTTACTAGCAGCCATTTGTCCCTGTATGTACAGCCGTTGCCAAACTTGACCCAGCTTGAACTTGCTGTGGAGAACAATTCAACCTTAACTCTTCTGGAAATATCAAATGTGAAATGGCCGCTGACCACGCTTTTACTTAAGGTCAATACAGCTGTATTTGACTGGGAAAAACTGTTTCAGATTATGGAAAAATCTTGGGCTGACACCTTAACCGAATTAAAAATTGAGACTTATTGCTTCTGGAAACGCCCACCAAATACTTTGCCAAGTTTAAATTTACCCAATTTGAAGACTTTCGTGCTGGATTCTGAATAAGTTGTTCCGCTGGACTTTATTTTACCGATGGCAAACACCTTAGAACGTTTAGTAGTAAATTTTAATACAGTAGCTCAAATAGAATCTGAACTGCAAAATGAGCAGGTTGTTAAATTTTACATGTTTCGGAAAAACCTTATGAATTCAAACATTTGGGCATTGTTTCCAAAGTTGAAATATGTTGAATATTATGGCTTAGAGGTGGGATTTTCTCCAAGTCCCAACCGACCTCCATTACGTAGGCAGAATCAACGAAAACTCCATTCAAAAAACATACCAGCTGTTTAGCAGAATCAACAGCAATAAACTGCGCATTTGAATAGGGTAACAATTTTGTTTATTTTATGCATTGCTGTATTGACATGTAGCGTGTACTTATTATAGAGTATTTATATTATTGATGCAGGTACTAGTAGTTCAGCAGAAAAAGACGTCCCACTTACGAAAACATGCACAGTATGTAGGTATATTATCATGCACATGTTAGACTAATTAGACCACGCAATTTACTGGTACATTTAAATAACATCGTCTTTTACTTATGTTAATTAGGGTTGGTAATATAAGAGATCTGACCATTTATATGTGTATAAAAGTGATAGCGTAGTATTTTGCTTATTTAAGGTGTGTTGCCTGCAAAATTTTATATCTAATTTGATTTCTGACTATAGATAAGTTGAACTTTTAGTAATATAATTTCATGTGTTCTTTTGGGGTTTTTTGGTTAATTTAAATTATGAAGGATGTACTTATGTAATTTGGCTGAAAACAAGTATTTATATATGACTAAGTTTGTAGGAATAAAACAATGTAAGCTTTTATATTCAAAAGTTCGCAATATTTAAATAAATCTCCATTTGTAAAAGTTTTGAAGGGTAATGTTTTATTTATATGCTGGCAAAAAGCATGCTAATTTCAGCAAGTTCTGAAAAATATTTCCATCAGATGAGGACTTTGACTTCGACTACGTAGTGATATTTCATTTCTGCGTTTTTGTATTTTGAATTATATAAAGTTTCCAGTACGCATATAAACAAAATGGTAGTTACGGAGTAAATTTTAAACAGATAATCTTTTTCGCCCTGGGAAAATCTGCAATTGTCTATGGGATTAACGACTTTTATTGTGGGAGGTCAGAAATTCGAGTACTCCCCTATCCGGGAGTATTTTAGCAGGGATAAGTGAGTATTTCATCTTATTTGTGCAACAAAACTTGAGATTTTGTCCCTGTAGTGTACTTTTTGAGTAGATACAACCAGCAATGAATACTGAGGCAGTAGAAAACTTACAAGCCACCAGGAAATATGTGATTACTACTGTGTTTATGTCAAACAATGCAAGACAAAGCTGAAAAACCGAGAATTATCAAATGGAATGCCAGTATATACAGAATTGGCCTTAAGCCACAAGTGACTTACTTGAAATAAACGGGTGTTCAGTCTCGTTTTTTCAATCATTTCGTCACGAACATCATATTTTGTGGCATAGATAAAAACAACACTAGTACATTGTTCTTGGACTTATTTTACAGCTTATTGCATAACATCGTATAGATGAAACCCAGCAGTAGCAGCAGAAATTGACAACAGCTTTCCAGGTTTAGTGAATCCAGCATGAATTTCAGGAAATTTAAAATCATGATTCGTGCATTTCGAATGCACCAATTAATTGTTGTAGGTAATAATACCTGCTCTGCTAAATAATACTTCACTTCTGCTAAAAGCAACAATTGCAGGAAGTTTAATTTGGCTTGACCTCAAAGCAGCAAGAGCTGGTTTTGGAGTGTATTGTTAGTGAACTCACAAACCCAACAAACATTCTTATGACATTTAGGCTAAAAATATAACAATCATGTAACATGTATGTACTCTAAAACAGGCTTGGGTAATCACGGATTAGAATCACCAATCCTTAATCCGGGATTGGTGATTAAGTTAATCACTTAATCACCAATCCCACTTCAAACTTTTTGCATTTAATCACAATCACTAATCCCTAAACCAGCAGCCTTTAATCACCTCTTAATCACTATTTAATCACTGATGTCCTACCTCCATGAAACTGCTTTTATATTACCCTTAATTTGGGTACGCTTATGGGGGTTGTGATACACTGGTATGATAATTAATTGTGAAATTATGTTGAAATACTTAGCTGGGATATACTATTAATAAATTGCATTTGCTTGTTTCTACAATACTTTGTCGAAATGAGAAACATATAAAAGACTCAATCTCCAATCCTAATCCAACTTGCATTTTCGATTAACATTTAATCACCTAATCACCAGTGATTGGGATTGATTTTAATCACCTAATCACCAGGATTAGGATTGGTATTAATCACCAATCACTAATCACCTTTTGAAAAGGCGTCTTCATTTAATCCCAATCACTAATCACTTGACCAAAATGGGGTGATTACCCGAGCCTGCTCTAAAATTACACTACAGGGACAAAATCTCAAGTTTTGTCGCACAAAAAAGGTAGAATACTCACTTATCCCTGGAAAAGTACTCCCGGATAAGGGAGTACTCGAATTTCTGACCTCCCACAATAAAAGTCGTTAATCCCATAGATAGATGAGTATTTTTCCATAGACGAGAAATTACATGCCAATTTTAAAATGCATTCCTCCACAACCAGTACTCGACTTTAGGTTAAAAATGTCTGGTACATATATATACAATTTTAAAACTACATTTTACAGATTTACGGAGTACAAAAAATTGTAAACCTTTTAAAATGTTTATTGAAAGTTGCATGCAATTGAAAATGATGCCGACTTAGTCTTAATGTAAACGTGAAAATTCATGGCAAGTTGCAAAAGAACGCATTTGAGAAATGGATAACAGATCTTTTAATTCTTTTGTTGCTATAATGGTCTTTGTGTTTTTCTTTACGCGTTTCGAAGAAACGTATGTGCAAGGTGGAAAATAGTCAGAAAGCATTTTGTAGCAATATAAAATCCGGAAGCAAATACGAATACCGTCTCGTACAACCAACTCGCATGCAAAGTGCAAAGAAATTCTTAGGGCAGGTAGGCTAACACATGCATACTAATATTGGAATAAATAGTTTTGCATATATGTAAGCACTTGCTGAAAAATGTTTGAAATTATAACGAGTTTAAAACCCGACAATATCATATAACTATTTAAGTCTATGCAGCTGCAAAATAAACCCAAAATATTTTTTATAATCCTTAAAAAATTGACACCAATCCTGACACAAAAACCTTGTAGTACTTACTCATACAATTCAAAGTTTCTGGCATACATTGCATTAATTTTTATTTCCCAATACACACGTATCCAACAGCAGGTAAGCCATTAAAGCCAAATATTGTATGGATTACTCCATGCGCTGGATTGGATTCAAATATACATTTTAAACCCAACTGCACCTTTTCATGAAATGCTGTCTTTTACAAAAAATACCAAAAACTCATTGAACCTTCTCATATACAAAGGATACAAATAGGTAAGCCAACAAACCTTTATGGGTATCTACTTGCTTAAATCGTAGTCTTTTTTCCTTTTTATAATCCCTACTAATTGCATGCCAAAGGTCAGTAATGTCGAAGGAGAAGGTATATAGGTGTAAAGTACTAACGAATTGATACATATTGCGATTATTTAAAACTATTCTTCGGAAACGGGCTTCATAATATCAGGGAACTAATAAATACATAGGAAAAATTTACCAATGTGGGTTTGGCGAACCCCAAACCTAAAATAATTTTCACACTCTTTCCCAGAACTTTTTTCGTGTGATAAAAAGTTAAGTTAAGTTTCTCGCAGTCCTAATTCTGAATCACAGTAGTGCGTAACTCAAACAAGTTGGAAGTGTAGTTAGTTATTGGACTTTTGTCACTTGAAAACTTTGACGCACAGCATTAATTATGAGGCGCGTTGTGGCAGATGCGTGTAGTTCTCTGCATTTCCTAATATCCAAGAAAATCAGGAAATTTTCGAAATGGTTCAGCACTATGCCAGAAAATAAATGGGCTGATATTAGAAGTACTGAAAATGTTGGGAATGATGACATTATGGATTCAACAAAGTTTTTAACCGTTTTTCCATACGAAGTAAGTCACATTAAGTTATGCTCGTGTAGAAGATTTAAACGAAACAGATGGTTAGTTAATGTAATTTGTATGAAATCCTGTTTTATAGATTTGGTTGCAAATTTTGGAAAAAGTTTTCGACCCAAAGTATCTGCATCATCTTCAGCAATCTTCTCAGTTTTTCAGAAGCCTATTCCAAGATATAAAAACAAAAACACTGTTTCCGGAAGTAGCCAAAGTACTTGCCGCAAACCTCAACAGCGCACCAAAGGACAAATGGATTATTTTGCTAAAATGTCGGTCCGTCTGCCGTACATGGACACTTGGAATGGACTCAGTTCTTCAGAGTTTTTTTGAGTATCGCAAGCTTCTTGACAAACCCGAGCACAGAAACCAATTTGTTCCCAAGATGGCATCTACAGACATTCAGTTAGAACATGATCACCGAGCTAAGAAGTTTTTACGGCATTTTAATGCAAAGTACACAGCATCAAAACGGAATCCATTTCTTTACAAAAGCGTTCGTATGGACTACGAGTTTTGCTGCAGAGACATTAAACTGCTTACTACACAGGTTTTGAAAACTTTTAGAACATATGGACATCACATTTCGCGTTTTTGTCTTGCATATAACATTCCGTTTTTAACTATGCATTCTAAACCACGGTCACTTGCTGGGATCTTTGAAGTTGCCAAAGTTCTTGAAACACATACCAAATCTTAAGGTTCTGGAGCTATGTTGCTATATGGACTACCATATTTCTAAAGTCGATCTTGAGGATTTGGAGTTAAACATGCAATCGTGTGCATTTCCTGCTCTTACCAATCTTCAGCATATAAGCGTTAAAAACCTTCCTACGCCTGCTTTTGACGCCTTGCTGAGAAACTACTCTCATGTACCAATGTTATCTATATGTGACGATTCAGTTACAAGCAGCCATTTGTCACTCTATGCACAGCCTATGCCAAACTTGACCCAGCTTGAACTTGCTGTGGAGAAAAATTACACTTTAATGCTTCTGGAAATATTAAATATTCAATGGAAGCTGACGACCCTCTTACTAAAGGTCAACACAGCTGTATTTGACTGGGAGAAACTGTTTCGGATTTTGGAATGTCGCTGGGCTGACACCTTAACCGAATTAAAGATTGAGGCTGATTATTTCTGGAGACGCCCACCATACACCTTGCCAAGTTTGAAGTTACCCAATTTGAAAGTTTTCATTCTACATTCTAAAAACGTTGTTCCACTGGATTTTATTTTACCCATGGCTAACAACTTAGAGCGTTTGGTAGTATTGTACAAAGCAGTAAGTCCATCAGAAGATGAGCTGAAGAATGAGCAGGTTGTTAAATTTTACAAGTTTCGGAAAAACCTCATGAATTCAAACATTTGGACAATGTTTCCAATATTGAAATTTGCTGAGTATTACGACACAAAAGTGGGACTTTTTGCAGGTCCAAACCGACCTCCATTTGGAAGGCAGAATCTCCAGAAACTGCTTTAAAATGCAAATGTTGTTTAGCAGCAAAAATAGTAAATTGTGAGTATGGGTTAATTTTGTTTATGTTATGAATTTTATTTCACATGTTCTGGTTTTACATATACTAATACTAGGGTTTACTTTAAATGAAATATATATATAATACGGACGTAAGTACTACAAATTCTGGGATCACAAAAAAACGTGTACGGCGTGTGGTTATGTTATTAATCAAACATTACCTTGTAAGACGACCCTATTATATTGCCAGGCTAAAATGGATGGATTACATTCATAATATTGTCTATTGTGTATATATATTAGGATTATAGTTGGAATTTTAAAAAGATCTGAAAATATACACTAAGGAATATAATATTGTATTATTGGGTTTATATAACAAATTTTTCTTTGCTGTGTTGTATACTTATTTGTTGTTAATTTATTTCCTTAAATAAAAATTTAAATCTTAATTATTAAATATTATGGGTTTTATGCATTTCAAAATAACGTAAATTACTTAGAGTACATCATTTGGTAAAAAAAGTGTAAATTGGTACTTTAGTACTTTTTGTACGCTAAGTTGCTTGCTAAGTTGGCGGACAACAAAAACCCCAAATGTCCGTTGATAATATTTTGCCTAAATGTAAATAGGTTTACATTAAACCGGTTTAATATATTACTTATATTATAAGTTAATTCATTCTGTATGTTGTGCGGCATGTTTGCTTATGCTGCATATTTGTTTTGTGCTTGTAACTTGAAATAGTAACCGAGTAAAACACATTAAAACTTCGAAGTGTATTTTCGTATGACTGTCACACAACGTAATAGACCCTTGTTTTTACAGTTTGCCTTGCAACAATGCAATACTGACACCTTTATCTTTTCCCAAAGACTTCGAATACGCTGACAAAATATTTCACACGGTATTTTTGGACCTTGCAAAATTCTTATATAAAGACTCATACATTTTACAACTTCGTACGTTTTTCTGTATAAGGTCTTAAGAAAACAAAAAAATTGGCTAATTGAATATCGTTTCAGTTTTCTATGGATAAGAAGTTCATTACAAATACTGTCACACTTAGACCGAGCATAAATCCAAACAAGATAATTAGCGGGAGTAACAAAGTCAGATTTAAAAAGTCTGTATTTTCTTCTGTAGGCATGATAACGTTTACGATATTAGTTCTTGCGGAGGATGAGGAAGCCTTTCCCAATTATACAATATCCGGAAAGCTAGAATGCATTAATTTTGATGAAATGAGAACTGCGCTATGGACGGGTAGTAAGTTTGGTAAAGTAAGATAAATAATTTATTTATTTGATGAGTAAGCCCAAAGCATATAGCATATTATTTGGCATTTAAATAAAGGAGAAATTTTATCCAGCCTTTTTTACCTGACCACAAAGCTTGGAATATTCAGAAGACATTTTATTTAACCCATTGAATTGAATTGGTTTGATGTAAAGGCCATTTGAAGGCGTGCGTATGGTAGGATTTTATTAATTTCCGAGTAATTAAGAAAATGAACATTGATGCTTTTTGAGAATAGTAAATGAACATGTACGATTAAATGAGGTGTCTACAAAAAGGCTAAACTGCCCAGTTTGTAAATCGGTGTAAGTGTGTTTTAGGTCGTCCATAGGTGCTATGATGAGGATTGCGGAAGCAATAAAAAAAATTACGATTAAACAAACAAGTTCAGTAAAAAATAGAAGCTTCGTCAACAAAGCTAAAATTTAGTAAAATATTTTATAGCTTGAGAATTGACACTAAATATTACTAAAATTTTGTAAAAGCTTCTTAAGCGAACTAGAAATTCAGCAAAATTTTCAGAAGCTTGGTAATTGCGTTCAAGGGTCAGTAGAAATATTTTTAGAATTTGTAAGCAACTCCAAGGACAAATAAACATTTTTGAGAGCACACATAGGAAACTGTCGGGATGAAACATATATTTTTAAACCTTGATAAGCAACTATCATGGTCAAGCGTCAGCGCACTTCGTGCACTCCCGTGGGACTTTTAAGTAACTTACTCATTATGCTTTAATTTATGATAAACACACCGAAAGGTAATTGCGGAGGAGAAAAGCTGAGTAGCTTGTTTTACCAGACAAGAGAATTAGAAAAATTATTTTGAACGCATTTTAAGTTCGGCCGCTGAATATAAATTAAGTTGAGTATTGAATCCAAATAATTTTTAAAAATTGAGTCACGTTAATGTACTATAAATTGGTGAACGTTCTAGTGGAATAACTTATTAGAATTACTGAATTTTAAACGGCTTAATTAATGTATGTTATTCCGCACGTGGAACTGATGTTGAAATTGCTAATTGCCAAGATAATTAATTATTTAGCACGAATTGTGTAAATAGATTTTTTGTTGAGCAGTAATATTTTCATATCGATGGTTACTTTTCGATTGGTGCTTTATGAAAATCGTTATATTAAGATAGGTGCTATATGACTTTTCTCACAAAACTCAATAGGTGCTATATGACTTTTCTCAGAAATTACGATAGGTGCCATATGAAATTTTGGGGCGAAATGAGATAAGCTATAGAAAAAATCCGCGAGAAAATTACGAACATTTTGGTACCAAAATCTCATATCACCCCAAAAATGCATATGGCACCTATCGAAATTTGTGAGAAAAGTCATATAGCACCTATCGTAATTTCTGAGAAAAGTCATATAGCACCTATCTTAATATAACGATTTTCATAAAGCACCAATCGAAAAGTAACCATCGATATCAGATTAATACATATTACTAGTAACTTTCTTTAAAAGGAAAGGACCAGATCAAAGCCAGTGCCACGGGAGTGCACGAAGTGCGCTGCCGCTTAATTAAATACTACTTAAACAATTAAATTTAATGCCAGTACAAAACTCTGCTAAAGAGGAAAATGTAGTCTTGGATGGTTTGCTCATGTACACAGAATGACCTTACTTTGCTTCACTCAAGGAGCTTCTGCAATTTTCCCTTTACGTTAAACGCCTTTAAGGAATGGGAAGCCTTTTGCAATTACACTCTCCGCATAAACCGAGCCAGTCAAATCCTTAAGCTTTAAATGTGAGCAGTTTTCCTTTCAGGAACACGGTGGGGCACGGAGAGAGTTATAGGCTTTGCTCTATGCGCATTTTACTAAATATGCAGTCTGCCCTGGAATGCCTAGTGAACTGCTACCCTAGCTCTCGGCCAGAGAGTCAAGCTTTGTGCATATTTGGTAAAATGCGCATAGAGCAAAGCCTATCACTCTGGACGTGCCCCACGGTGTTCCTGAAAGGAAAACTGCTCAGAGTTGCTAAATGCACTTTGTATTGAAAAGAGAAGCATATCGCTGCGGCTCTGCTCGGACAAAGTAATCCGCTTAAATCTTCCTTTCACCGAAGTTCATGCAGGACCGTATGCAGGTAAATTTTTCTTCGGCCCCTGCTAATTTGCCTGTGTATAAAGACCATGGATAGATTTAGTTGGGATAACCTGCTTGTACTCATAGCTTCTTGCAATACTTGTTGTTGGCGACAAAATAAACAGAATATTTTAAATTGTTGGAAGTTATTTCGTGTTTTATAGTATAAATTGGTTTGGAAATAGTAATTCGGTGGTAAAAATAGGCAACCTTGAGGCTTGACCAATGAGTCCAGGCAAAAGTTTACAGGAAAGTCATATTTCTGAGTGTGTTATCAACTGGTTGTTATAATGCAAGGATACTGTAGTGTGGTTATATGTTTTATTAGAAGTCAAATATTATTCAGTCAGCAAAATTCAATGTATTTTTTAAACGTTATCACGAAGTAGAATTACTACTTAAGTATTTATTAATCAGAGCAAAAAATAAATTTTTAAATAAAAATGGGATAAAAATCTAAAACTAAAAGTAATCTGCTGTTCTAACAAAGTATACAAAGACAATAAGAACTAACCAAAGAGTAAATATAGTTATGGATTCACTCCAGACCAAAAAGTTCCCGAATTTCTTTCGGCTGTTTGCCCTTGATCATGTTGGCCACCGTTTTGCATGAGAGGTCTAGCAAGCCTTTAACGTCCAGGTAGTTGGCAGCCTGTAAGAATTAACAAACGACACCACAATTTTATAACCAACTTACATAAACAAGTATTATTAGGTAAGCCTTTAGAGTGCCTAAGCCAGGGCCCAACCTCTTATTAAAACCGTAATGCGTTTAAAATCATTCTACTTACTCTGGTTAGCGCAAATATTTCTTCCTTGTCCATCCTCATGAAATTAGCATCCCACTCACCGATGTCGTCGTCATTATTTGCCTCCTTAGCGTTTGCGTCATCCTGTTAACACAAAAGAAGAAAATTGAACATGCGAAATTAAGTACAATTTTTAAACGTTTTTTATTGGTAACACTAAGTATTTTAAAAAATTGATTGATCAGTACCTTGTGATGTGTCGCCCATTCAATAACCTTCCTTAAAATCGGCCCGGTGACATTTGGTAATGGAACGGTCTCGTCATCACCTTCCTCCATTCCAAGATCCTCTAACATGGTTTTAATGGTAAGGGAAAAGCGAGCTATTTCCACAGGCACGTTGAATATTGCCTGAGTCGTTTTTTTTGTGGACAGCATATCTCTAACACCAAATTGAATTTCCGATTTCCGTTTTCGCACAAAGGTTTCTGGTCACTGGAACCTGTGCACCACGGAGCCCGATTTTTGAAATTCGACCTCTAAGTTCAAAGGTCACGACGAATTTTAATGTTCCTTGAGTTATCTATGGTATGCGACACATGATTATAGGTCAGTTTTTGACCAAATTAACAAATCTTTTGTCAGTTTGCCAAAATTCGAAATCGCCTGACCGTTATTCGCATGTCAAGTTTTGTGGACAGCATATCGGTAGTCCAGTAATAAATTTTTGGAATTCTGTTAACGTAGAAAGGTTTCTGGTCACTGGAACCTGTGCACCACGAAGCCCGAATTTTGAAATTCGACCTCTAAGGTCAAAGGTCACGACGAATTTTAATGTTCCTTGAGTTATCTATGGCATGCGACACATGATTATAGGTCAGTTTTTGACCAAATTAACAAATCTTTTGTCAGTTTGCCAAAATTCGAAATCGTCTGGCCGTTATTCAAAGGTCAAGTTTTGTGAGCGCCATATCACTAGTCCAGTAATAAATTTTTAGAATTCTGTTTTCGCACAAACGTTTCTGGTCACTTGAACCTGTTTATGACGCAGCCCGATTTTTGAAATTTGACCTCTAAGGTCAAAGGTCACGACGGATTTCAAAGTTTCTTTAGTGACCTATAGCATGCGACACATGATTATAGGTCACTTTTTGACCAAAGTAACGAATATGTAATCCATTTGTCAAAATTCGAAATCGTCTGGCCGTTATTCAAAGGTCAAGTTTTGTGAGCGCCATATCACTAGTCCAGTAATAAATTTTTAGAATTCTGTTTTCGCACAAACGTTTCTGGTCACTTGAACCTGTTTATGACGTAGCCCGATTTTTGAAATTTGACCTCTAAGGTCAAAGGTCACGACAAATTTTTAAGTTCCTTGAGTGACCTATGGCATGCGACACATGATTATTGGTTAGTTTTTGACCAAATTAACGAATCCTTTGTCAGTTTGCCAAAATTCGAAATCGTTTAGTCGCTAGAGCTATGTTTCTATTTGCATATTATTCAATAAACTTCTTTGTTATGGGCAAGCTTACTGCCTACACACATGGTTACCATGTTTTATTAAATTGTGAATCGCCATTTTTGTATCACGTCTACCCAGAAAAATTACTTGCGTTAAATTAACTAGATTTGTAATTTGCAAATATTAATAGATTTTGTTAATAGTTGATGATTATTTTATAAAGTAAATTTACTTAACTTACAAAGCTTCAAGAAATGTATAAAAAAGTCAAAGGCTACATAAAATGTCATCAATAAAAATATTGCACATGCACCAGCTCAAATGTACTTCCTTTATATCTATATATATGTTATGTATATATACAAAATCCTACTAATCCCGTTTTTATAACCTAAGTATTAAAGTGAATGGGTTTTAGAAAGAGAGAAAAACTGGATTGCTGCGTGCGCTATATGCCGCTAAACCTTGTTCAGATCCCAAAACAAGCTTTAGGTAGAATGCACACCTGGGATTTACGGCTTGGGTTAGAAAAGTTAGAATGCATCATTTATTCTCTTGAGAGATTCTTCCAACATGAAAAGGACTCTGCTTGTCATCTTCTGCATGTCCAACGCAAGCAAAACCTCAGCATGGTGGAGTATTGCCCTATCTACTCCATGCATTCTTGGTCATAGTTGCACCAGCCTGAATTCTTTAATCAGCTCGGTTTATTTAAATGCACAGTTAATTATTTAGCAAACTTTCGCAATTAGCAAACTTATGATTCCTACCCAAACAAAAAGGAGCAGTTTTTTTATAGAAAATTATGTATGCTCAGTTTTAACAATGGTTTGCTCTAGCTAGCTTTCAATTTGAATGTGGCAATAATTAATTACACTGTCATTAACGGCCTTTAACCAGAGTTAATACTATTGATTGCAAGATTAGAAAACTTGTTATTAAATTTAAACATTTTTGCAAAAAAATAATAACCAGCAAGCTTATAAAAGGTAAGTGGTTTAACGCAGTTTAATAAATATGCGGTGAAAATTTATCTTATTAGCTTTTATCCATCGTGATTAATTAATAAATTAGTACAGACGCCTAGTAAATTGGTGTACGAGTTTGCAGAATTTGCACGCCACTCATGGAATTTTTTTTTGATGATTTGTAGCCAAGAAGGCCTGTACAGCTTTGGCGTCTCGTTTTCCGTGGTGTTTGTGTCCACATTTTTGAGATTTTATCAGATAAGTGAAAAAATTAAATACTTTTAGAGATTTTTTATTAATTATTTTCAAGATTACCAGATTTTGCTTGTGATTTGGTCTATTTTTTATGAATTTCAGGTATGAAGTAGGAGGAGTTCTGATAGCAATGGTGACCAGTGGTGGTCCAGAGGATGAAACAGTAGAAAATTGGAGAAAACTTTGCTAAATAGAGGGGATAAGGAGGAAGTAAGTGACATTGAATTTTGTGAAAGTGAAACACTGCTCATTTTATGTAAAGGTTCAGATTTTGGTGGGGGGATTCATTATTGGGTAAGGTTGACTGTAAAATAGTTGGATATATCTTTAGGACAAAAATGGAGGTATTGAGGGGAATATTGTAATAGTGGTGTCACTATTCAGCTCTCCAACTACAACTACTCTTCTGGCTCAGAATTTCTGAGGTTCGTTCAAGGTCATTTGGGAATCTACGCTCCGTTGCGACGCAAATTCTTGCTGCCGTTCCTTTGGACCTTTCCAGCATTCCAAGATATTTCATTTTGCTTGGTAGTAGGACTCATTCTTCTGGACAACTTTGTAGTAAAACGATAACTCCAATTACTAAGGAGTTTGATCAGTTTTCAAAAGTGGTAAGTGGTATCTCCAAGCATTTAAAGAAAGCCAAAGTACATGAGGGAAGCTGGAGGGTAAAAAAAGATTTCTTCAGGATTTTCAGGGGCATTTGACATTCTAGTCAAATGGTGACCAGTTGTGTCATCATGTTTGAAACGATTTATTTCATCCCAAAGCAAACTGAGGAAGTGGGAAACTGTACCGGCACAAAAGTTGCAAAATTGACTAGATTCTCATCCCGAATGGTGCCCAGAGAAGATAACGACGAAGGTTATGATAGTGACCAGCACAAACCAGCGAAAAAATTTAATGCAAGAATTCCTAGTAAATGCACGGATTGTCCAAAGGGACTAATGATGAATTTTACGTGAATTTGAATCGCAAGTTTTGCTACTTTGTTACCTCTGAAGGGGAAAATCGCAAATATAGCGTGGAATTATTAAGGGAATGTTGCGGGGTAACGGAGAAAGGGTGTAGTGGATTACTACTCGTTTTAACGTATCACGAAAAGGGTTTGAATAAGTATTTCGGTTAAAATAATGCAAATTGAAGAAGCAGGGGAGCAGGAGACATATCAAGGTTTTGTGAAGCTGTGAAGCATTAAATTTAGGCTAGTGAGAAAGACAGAAGAAATAAAGAGAGTATTGTATTGTATTGTATAGTTTATTTTCATGGGTTAACTTCGGGGTGCCCCATGATAACCCTTACAAAATCTCATTTGAAAGTACAAGTTTAATTATTACATCTGGTTTAAAATTTCTGGTTATAAACTGATTTTTTTAGTTTGCTTACAATATATAAAAAAACTGGTTGACCTTGCATTTTGCAACTTTATAACCTGAGTTTGCTCTTGATAACAATATTCATATTAAAACTATAGGTAAGTGTTCAGTTTTCATGCAGCTGGGCTAGTGAAGAGTCCGTGGTGATAATGGGTGACTCCATGATTGTATAACCGGTTCTTTTTACCTGCACCTGGCCAGATTACAGGTAAAAAGTATCACCAAAGACCGCTGCCTCTCTGCATGCTGTTCACCCATCCTTCTTTTAATGTTGGTTGCAGGTTGATTTGGCTATCTGGTCTTTCTTCTTGTGTTTTTTGTTCATTGCTTTAGTTTTTTTCTTGTCTTGGTGGTTTCCCCACGCTCTCGGCTAGACTGAGTTAGTTGCGTAGTTAAAACTTGGTCTGCGGCTTGCGGAACCGGTTCGAGTAGGTAGCTTAGTACGCCATTTTCTATTAACTTTTCGTCTAGGTATTTACTGCCTTGTTCTGAATTTTTGATTTTTGGTTTAGGTTTTTGATCGTCTTTAATTGAAATATTAAGGCCAGATTCTTTTAATCGATGACAGTTTGAAAATATGAGTGTTTTGTCTTTCCGATTTTCCAATTTAAAAATTCCACAAAGGTGTCCCCTTTTTGCCTTGAAAATTTTGCCAGACTCGATTTTAGGGTTACATTTGAGAGTGTTTTTACATAATTCGGAGAGCCACTTTTTCGGAGCTTTTGGTACTTCACTGATTTCTGGGATTCCATGTATGACAATTTTGGGGTCCTTTTGGCCTTGGGCTCTCTTTTTGTCCAATTGGGGGGCTGTGTCTTCTTGAATGCTTCTATTTTTTAACGACGTAATTTCAGAAAAGACTGAACTGATGTCAGATTTTACAAATGTCAACTGAGATTGGATGTTTAAAAATTCACGAGTAATGTTTTGCTTTTCTGTTGTCCATTCTGATTTAAAGTCAACTTTAAATTCTTTGATTTCTTTTTAACTTTTTGAAATTCTCAAACTGTGATGCTAGCTCACTCACTTGGTTTTCAAGCGACTGTATTCTTTGTATTTCTGCCATTGCAAAAACTTGCGGAGCAACTTCTGACTGCGCGTGCGTACTGGTCAAACTCTTGAAGCAAACTTAGAAATAAAGAGAGTAAGAAATTTGGGAACTTTATTGACATGACAAATTTAGAACTTTATTTCAAATGATGCTTTATAGAATTATTTATAAACCGTTTTGCTTCAAGTTTTAATTTACTCATTCTGCTTGAATGGAAAAATATAATTTGATCCCTGGTAACATTTTAAAAAGACAAATTTATTTAAATAAATATTAAACATTTTTGGTAAGCCACTGAAGAATACTCGCTTTTAAAGAGGATAAACGTTCACTGTTAAAACTCATTGTGGTTTAAAAATACAATGTACAGGGAACGGAGATATTTAGAATTGCATAAAGCTGATAAAGGTCAGAGAAAGATGAAAAAACAATCTTTGAAATTTTTTAAATAAATTATTAGTCAGTACTTTGCTTTCAATTTAATGTAAATAAATAGAGATAAGCTTTACTTAATTCTGGTGGAATATGCATTAAAAATGCTTTAAAATTGCAAAAAAACATTACTCCTACCCTTACGCGAACCTGCAATTAGCAATAGGCTTCGCATTTCACATTCCGAGCCCACACAACCTGTCTACAAAGCCTTGGTACTGTATGGCCTTAGAGAAACTGTTAGTCGAACCGCAGCTGCCTGTGCAACTGCAGTGCAGGATGCCGGTTCTGGTGCAATTCAATATGCAATGTAAGTGAGCATATACGCTTCTGTAGGCATGGGCTCTATGCAATGTTATAAAGGGATCTAAAATCCACCAATCCAAATCCGCTGTATGGGATATCCCGCCCCAACAGCCATTGTTGCACAAAACATCCACAAATCAGAAACTTGTATTTAGGTTATTCGTTAATTAGGCTATTAATTACTATTTAGCAGGTCTTATCCTTTTCTTCGTTAAAAATAAAACATCACAAAAATTTGACAAGAAGGCAAAATTCAAGAAAACTTTCTCCGAGAAAATAAAACATATAATAAAAATCATGGAAAGAAAACAAAAAACTTACTTAAACAAACAAAAGCTCCATTTCCTTCCTACATTTTCTAGCAATTACAAAATTTTCCCTTTACTTTCCGGCTGTTTCATTCCAATCAATGGATTTGAATTCAATGCAACTGCCTTGAATATGCTTCAAAGTAATATGAACATTGATATCACCACAGAAGATCAGTAAAACGTTTTGGCAAATGAACAAGTTCTAACATTCAGTTTTTTATTTTAACGAAAATAATGAACAATTTTTGTCTCAGTAATTTAATTGAGGTTGTCTGTACATTTCACATTACAAAAACAAGACCATAGACACGCATTGTCTGGAATATGCTTATTAGCAATTCTAAAAGTACCCTTTTTAGTTGAATATTATTGCCGTAAATCTAGCTTAAATTCCTCAAAACCACTTCTACAATTTTTCAGAAATGAATTATTGCTAGGTCTCCCATTGGCGAATGTATCGTAATACGTCAAAGGCAACACAAAACAACCACAGTAGACCACAGTCTAGTCAACGTTGTGTGTTCTGAAAAAGCAAGCTGAGCTCACAGGAAAAACTGGGAGTGAGCAAGTTATAGCACTGATACCAAGCTTTGTTTTATATTCAGCCCAAACACTTATAATATAAACAAAAGTTTGCCAACTTATACAGTAGTATGTCATGACAGGGGTAACAAGTAGGATGGCAATGACCAATGAAATACTTTGAGACGAATCTTTGTTTGCCAAATTAGAGTAATTACAATATTTAGTAATTATGCATTAGTTAATTAAAATACATTGTAAAACATGGAAATCATGTGTAAAATTTTAAACTGGCTTTAAGCTTAAAAGTTCTGAGCAGTTAACTTTGTGAGAATTAGAGCAAACAAAAACTTTGTATCATAGAACAGTATTGTACTTAGGTAGTAATAATTAAACATTAATTAGTAGGTACCCCACCATAAACGTGTGCAAACCTTTTGGGATAAATAATTGGGTTTTACACCTAGAATCTAGTGTAAAATTTAAATGATTTATTATAAAGTTGAGTACATACTACATAATAGGTAACTAAGTGGTTATGTGATATTTAAATTGTTTTCTGTGCGTATATGTTAGTATTACAGTAAATTGAAAAAAAAAATTTCCTAATTTTACAATCAAAATGTTAAATTATAATTTAAATTATTGCATGGTTTTATGTTGATATACTTAGCTATACTTATATATTGTTGTTGGGTCAAAATATTGTACCTTCCGTAATTTACGCCAACCCAAAGAGCATTTAAACGCATCAGAGACATTAAGTAAATCTTAGATTTAAAAAATTCATGACTTTGATACGCTAATACATACACAAATTGTCAAATAAACTAAATTTTTATTTTAAGATTATTTCAAACTTTTACTAAGCTTTGCATTACATTTTTTACAAATCAATAAAACTAAAGCATGCCTAACATGCAATTGTCCTTTGCACAACATAAAAAACTTTTATTTGTGCATCCATAACTACAGGTATGTACATTCATATATAAAATGCTTCAATAACAAATAACCATACTAAAACAAGAAAATTTATGCAATAAACTATAACAACTCTTTCACCTAAGTCGTTGTAACTTGGAGATATAATGTTGCTACATATTTTTAGGATGAATGTACCGTTGTTGCTAAATCAAAGGATTCTCCTTTGATTCTTTTGACGGTATGGTGAACGGTTAAGGATTGTGGAATCATATCAAGTTCATTCAGTTCAGCTTCTAATCTTTCAAAATACTCCACAATTTTCAACTTAGGGAAAAACGCCCAAATGCTTGAATCTGTAAGATTTTTTGCAAAACCTGTAAAATGCAAGAACATGCTCATTATCCAAATTTATTTGAGCTAATGAATTATACGTTACTACTAAACGTTCTAAATTGTTGCCCATGGGTAAAAGAAAGTCAAGCGGAACAGCGCTGCTAGAATGCAGCATGAAAACTTTCAAATTGGGAAAATTTAAACTTGGCACAGTATATGGTGGGCGTTTCCAGAAATAATCAGCTTCAATCTTGTAGGTCAAATCTTCAATCGGTTAAGGTGGCAGTTAATCTGCTTTCCAAAATACGAAACAGTTTTTCCCAGTTACAAACTGGTGTAATTATCTTTAGGAAGAGGGTCGTTAGCGGCCATTTAACATTTGAAATTTCCAGAAGAACCAAAGCTGAATTTTTCTCCACGACAAATTCAAGCTGGGTCAAGATTGGCATCGGCTGTGCACAGAGTGACAAATGGTTGCTAGTAACCGAACTGTTAGAGAGCGATAGCATTGTAACGTGAGAGTAATTTCTTAATACGGCATCAAAAACCGATGTTGGGAGGTTTTCAAGACTTAAGTGCCGCAGTTTGTTTAGGACAGGAAATGCACACGATTTCATGGTTAACTCCAAGTCCTTAAGATGGCCAGTGTAAATATTGGCGTCCATGTAGCAACGTAGGTCCAGAACCTTAAGGTTGAGCATTCGATTCGAGAACTTTGGCAACTGTTCAAAGAACCAAACAACTGACAAAGGTCTTGAATGCAGAGTTGGAAGCGGAAACTCATATGTAAGACAAAAATGCGAAATGCGATGTCCATATAAACTAAACGTTTTCAAAGCTTGTGGGGTAAACACTTGAATGTCTCTGCTGCAAAACATGTAGTCCATACGAACGCTTTTGCAAAGAAAAGGACTGCGGTTTGCAGTTGATTACTTGTCATCAAAATGTTGTAAAAACTTTGTAGCTGCGTGATCTTGCCTTATATGTACGTAGATTCAGACGGAAGTTTGCATTTTAGAGCCCAATTAATTCAGCGATGCTATGAAATAATTTTAAGTTTTAGCAAATAATATGGTTACTTTTAATCGCTCATTGAATTTATGTAATTACTGAAGGTAGAATTTGACCGAAATACATTAATATGCATATAATTAAATTTGTTAGAATAAAATTGTGTAACATTTTATACTATCACTTACTATTTTATGCATTTAATTCACAAAAGTGCTTTTACTTCCTGTAAAACAAGCCACGCACAGAAAGATACATTTTGTTGTCGCAGAACTAAATAACAATTATGAACCATGGGCTGCATAATAAAATAATTATAGTTTACATAAGATTTCCTGTTTCAAGTAAAACAACTCATCAAAAAACATTGGCACACGTTTAGCACAATAATATCTAATAGGAAGCGTGCTCATATCTCACCATCATGAATGCAAAACTGTTTTATGATACAAACTTCCAGTTTGCTCTAATTCTAGCGCAATTATACCTATTAGCTTTTATATATATATTATATTTAACCAATATATAATGAATTACACAATAAATCTTTCTGCTTTATTGGTCATATCCATTCCAGTGACAACGCCTGTATTGACATACTACGGGATACGTTGGCAAACCTTCGTCACAGTACTTGATTGATTTTAATTTATGAAATATCTGCCAAATATTCGACTTCAGCAAATTGCCTCGATAAAAACTTGATTACACTGCCACTCTCCATCTCCTTACTGTATGGGTTCTCACCTTCAATACGTAAACTTAAAGTTTGAAGCGATTTTGACATTAATAAAACGAAATCCATGGAAGTATATTTTCGTATTGTAAGTTTAAGATTTTCTAAATGCCGCAGGTTCAGCACACGTGTTTTCGAAAACCCAACAGTATCAGGCATCGTAAGTTGCAAGTTATTTAGGGTATCAGCCCACCGAGTTTCAATAAAGTGAAACATCGCGTCTGCATATGGAATATCTGGAATCCAGATTCTGGATGACAGAAAACGGTAAGTTTTTTCAGTGGCCAGGTAACATTTGCATTAAGAAATTCTCTTACTGTTTCAGAAGATCTAAAGTGCATAATATGTAATTCTTCCAAATTAGGAAACGGACTTGAAAATATCTCAGAATATCTGCTTAATCTAGTCCGTGTATTATCAGCTTGGTTATGTGATTGTTGTTTGAAGTCAAGGTGGTAAAATAGGCTCTAGCAAATTACGCTCTTCCAAATAATGTAAATGTTTCATTTTTGGTAATGGCTTTAAATTGAGTAGTTTCCTGAAGTCCTCGGAGTTACCATTACGAGCAAATTGAGAAATCTTAAGCGTTCTGAGTTGTGGCAATAGCTCCATTGTAGACCGCAATAAAACCAGTATTTGGTCTGAGTCATCACTCCAAAAAATCAATTTGATAGTGCAATGCCAAATATGATGTCCATAGTTTTTCAACACTTGTAGTAATTTGTTGCAATAATTTGAATTTTCATTTTCAACATATATCAAAATGAAAACTGATCTTGAAGGAAATGGATTGGCTCCGGTCAGATAGTGAGGGTCATGAAATGTTTTCAGAAACGTTTCAAATTTGTCCTGGCACTCAAGTTGTTGAAATATGTGTAGCCAGTTTACGTGGTTACAAAGCAAGCTTGGATGATCCGGCATTAAAAATTCCAAAGGATTTGTAACCCAGTGATTTGGAATATTTTGCAATGTAGAATCCACTCCTTTTTTCCAAGCTCGACATGCAGGCCGACACGTCAGGAGCAACGGATATGCATCTTTTGTCCAAAATAGGAACTTGGTTATGTGCGAAATTACTTCCGGAAATAGAATACGAGTTCTGTGAGGCAGCAATAATTTGTGGAAGTAAGATGAAGCAGCACACAAACTGTTGTAATCGGCAACGGTTGTTATCCTCTGAAGTATCTGAGACCAGAGCTGGCAATCAAATAAAATATTAGTAACATTACAGTGTATTAACTACTTTTTATTATTAGATTGGCTTACTTCTTCAGGAAAAGTAGTTTGAAGCAGGATCATGTCCACGGCATGTTTGGAACTTTTAATTTTAAATGTTTCCATGTCTGTTTTAGGGGTGGTTTTTAAAAAGGTCAAGTTACTAATCGATTTTTATTAAATAATTTTATTGCCTTTGAATCAGAAACTATGAGGCAAGTTTCAAAACGTATTTTGATGCTACCCTGAATTTCCTCAAAGCTTTAACACTTTTCTGGTGTGAAGTGTTCAGTTCAAAAATGGTGTTTCTTGAAATTAGATACAGGAGAGAAAATAGTCTGATCTGCCTATTCCAACGAAATAAAACCAAAACAGCTGTGAACGTACGCAAGGATACTGACGATTTACGTGTTTCATCCAAACACTCACGTTTATGAGTGCGGTGTGCAAAAAGCTAATACTACACTTTACTTGCTGCTTTACAAGCGTCATAAGTGTGGACGCATTCAAGGTCATCTTTCTGATAAAAGAGCTTGTGCTGAAAAACGGAATAAGCTTACTCAGCAACAAAAGAGCAGCTTACTCACGTCTTTTCCCTGTGAGCTCAGTTTGCTTTTTCAGAACACATAACGTTGAACAGACATCCGGCATTTTCAATGCTGTCAAAAAGAGGAGAAAGGATAGTGAAAACAAAAAAAAAACATTTTAATGGTGTGACAATGCTTGAAACATTTTTTCATAAGAAGCAATTATTAGGTCGCCGGTAGTGGAGTATTACTATCAGGTGCTAGTGTGCAATTGTTATTGCATTTTTTCAATTTTTATCACACTAAAAAGTAGTCAGAAATTCTCGTTTTTTTGTTTTGCTTGTAACATCTGTAAAATCTCAATTCAAATAGTTCAAAATGTTTTTGGAAAATGTAGGATGAATTCTCTCTATATTATAATTTCGTCACAGGTAGTTTTAAGTTTTTGTTTGCGAATAATTTGTTGATGCCTTGCTAGTTAATTGGATACAAGTCTAAAATTGTTCTAGTCGATTTTGAAATTTGGTTTAGTGGTTTGGAAACATAATTGCATAGGCAGTTACATTAAAGTTGTATGCTCTGTTGAACTTTCATCATTTTAAATCATTTAATTTGTTTAACTTTTCGTAATGGAGACTCGGATACGCAAATATGTAAAACATAAAAAATAATAGCATTTTTAAATTTAGTAAATTTGCCAATTTATTTATCTTTAAAGTTAAGTACATTTTGGTCTCTAAAGGTCAACCATTAAACCCAAAACTACGTAGAAATTGGCATATTAAATTCTAATTTACAGATTTCAAGCAACAGTATCAAAAAGTATTTCAAGCATATAGATATGTGAAGCTTAATTCGTGAAATTTTATATAATTTGGTTAATACGCAGGTACAATCTTGACTTGCCGTCCATCGCGTGTTGCGTTTCTATACTAAATGCATTTAAATAAACACCAGTTATAATTTTATAATGTACTCGTTTTCGTGACATTCAAAAAATTCCACTAAACTACTTTAGTATTACACACATTTAGTTTTTGCGAAAGGCAAAACATATTACAAATTACAATTTAGAAGCGGTTTAACTAAAATTTACTTAATCCAGTAACAACTGGGGCACATCACTTTTAGTTTTAATTTAATGAACAAAAATTACTAGAAACCTATGATGCATAGGTCAAAAGTAGGTCAGTTCTGTGAAAGAACGTACCCATGACGGTTTGCATTGAACGCCAAACGAAGTAATAAACCGTTTGGTTGATTTCAGCTACGTAAAAACGTAAGCCTTTTCAGATATCAGTATTTTAATATGATAACAGAAACACATATTATTGCCTTCAAATTCCAAAATTGGCTTTTTTATTATATGCCACTATTCCCAATTGAGTGGAACTACAGTTATAGTGGCTTACAATTTGCAACCAAAGAAAAACTTAAGCTATTACCCTGGATCTCTTGTGCTGCTTTGGTTTTTATGAGTAGCGTCTCCTGCTCCATTGGTTTGATACTGTTTACTCTGATAATTCCAAGGGAAGATTTTCGGGTAATTCAAGCAGCTGGAATAGCGGGCTCTGCAGCAGGTTCCCTATCAGCACTAGGCGTATTGGCAAAGTTCTTACAAAACCGGAAACAATACCTACTCAGATTCAATGAAATGTTAGATCTGGAATCTAAAACAAATCAAAACTTTTGCATGAACGGTTCCTGCGGATCTACATTTCAAGAAAGCAAAATTGCTTACTGCATTTTATGTACATCAATTCTAGCACCCCTAGCCCCATTTTTCATAATAGTTTTTTCACTGGCCTTTAAACTCGACGTGTTTTACTATTTTCTGGAACAATTTATTCTAGAGGATCCGCATTATCGAAGTACTTATCAAATTGTAGGTAGTGTAATTCTAAGGTTTCTACTGTTATCTCCTTCTTGGTATGAAGGTCTACGTAGTGCGTTATTTGCCTTAACCGTAATAACAGTTTACGCAGAATCGGTGCTGAATATATTGCAAACATGTGAGCTGTGGCTAAGCCAATTGGCGACAATGCTGCATTTGTACAAGCTGCTGTCAATATCATTTCATATATTTGAATCAATTTTGTACTCCACTTCATACATTTTGCTCAATGCTGCATTTTGGTTTATTGTATTTTCAATTTGGATAAATATTCGCGGAATTGAAACCGTTTCTGTAACTTTTCGTTTTGTGGCGTTGGTTGCGTGTTTTATAACCATAATCTGGATCGTCCTGTTTTTGCCAAAATACGTTCAAAATGTTACATGCTTTCATAGAATTGTTCATCAGCAGAGAAAGCTGGCTAAGGAGAACTGGATTTTCTCAAAGTCCAAAACATCATTCATAATGTGGAAGGAATGCATAGCATTATCCGTTGTCAAGTTGAAGTACAATCCCTTGATTGACCTTACAGAGGATTTTGTAATGGAATATTGGTTCGCTCTGACACAACGAGTGTCTGATGCAATTTTAGTATTTGAACTAAACTAATTGTTTTGTTAGTTTTTAATAGAGTTACTATATATAAAGTGTGAGCAGAATTTGCTAGTTAAACTTATACTGTGTTATCTGTCGTATCTTATAAAATTAATGTGAAATACAATATCTCATTTATTGCTTATAACACCACATCATGCAGAAAATTTATGTAAAACTTGGTATAAATATTATCATGTCAAAAAATTATCCAAGCATAGAATAATTTTTTAGCGTCCCAAATTTATCAAGTAAATTAAATTTGACATTTATAAATACGAGTCAATAATTTCAGACTTATATGACAATCATGTCAACTAAAATCAAATTGGTGAAATTTGTGCGATTGTATCATTAGACAAACCTAGATGGTCAGCAGACTTGTAAATCATTGGTTTAAATGCTAGTTGAATGTTTTAATTCTACTTGCGCCATTAAAAATTTCAGAGAAAACAATATGCAGCACTTACTTTTTGCAAAATTATATACAGTGGAACCCGTAAATATGGATAATGCGACAATTAGTATCACTCAGATTCATTTTTAGCAAGGTATTTTTAACCACGTTTAGACGCTCAAATACTTTAATAGATTTCAATTTGAGCATAAATTTGAACTGAATAAAACCAATTGACAAGAATGGCTTGAGGCGTAGGTCAAACATAAGTCAGGCGTGACATGGCTAGAACAGTTTGGATCTAACAATCATAAAGCATACAGTAAAAAGTTGGGTTAATTCATCCCGTGCAGACAAAATAATCCTACATTTCAACAGTTTTATAATGATAACTCGAACACACATTATTGCATTCAAATTCCAAAGTTGGCTGTTCTGTTACATGCCACTGTTCCCAATTGAGTGGAATTCCAACTACTCAAGCTTACAATTTACAATTAACACTAAACGCAAACTACTACCTTGGTTAATATGTGCTGTTATGATTTTTATCAGTTGCATTTTTTGCGTTTCTGGTTTAATACTGTTTACCTTGGTTATTCCTCGGGATGATTTTCGGATAATTCAAATAGTGGGAATAGCCGGGGCAGCGGCGGCTTCTATATCGGCATTAGGTTTATCAACAAAGTTTTTACAAAATCGGAAAGAGTATTTATTTCGATTTAACGAAATGTTAGAATTAGAAATAAAAACAAGTCAACAGGTTTGCTTAAGCAACTTTAGCAGATTATTTTCTACGGATAACAAAATTGCATACTGTATATTGTGCGCTTCAGTTCTGGCACCACTTCTTCCATTTATCGTTTTAGTGTTTTGCCTAGTGTTCCAACTTGATGTGTTTTATTATTTTCTGGAAGAATTTATGCTTGACGAGCCACGTTATCGAAGTACATTTCAAATTGTAGGTAGTGTAGTTCTAAGAGTACTGTTGTTATCACCTCCATTCTTGGAAGGCTCTCGTTGTGCTTTGTTTGCATTAACAGTGTTTACGATTTTTGCAGAGTCCGTGCTTAACATTTTGCAAACGTGTGAAAAATTGTTGAAAGTATCTGGCACCATATTACATACCTATAAACTTTTGACAATTTTGTTTCGTATATTTGAATCAATCTTGTGTGCCACTTCATATGTTTTCTTCAATGCTGCATTTTGGTATATTGTATTTGCAGTTTGGCTTAACATTAAAGGAATTGGAACAGTTTCTATGGCATTTCGTCTTGTGACGATGTTTAATTGTCTTGTAGCTATAGTTTGTTTGGCTCATCTTTTGCCAAAATACATTCAAAATGTTACCAACCTACATAGGATAGTTTATCAGCAAAGGAAGATAGCTAGAGAAGAATGGATGCTTTCCAAGACAAAAAAGTTGTTGATAATATGGAAGGAAAGTGTAGCATTGTTGGTTATAAAATTGAAATACAATCCTTTCATTTTTATGACAGAAGATTTTGTGATAGAATATTGGTTTGCTCTGACGCAACGAGTGTCTGATGCTGTTTTAGTATTCGACCCAAACTAAAAACTATTGGTTTACAACATGACTATAGGATTCAATAAATTACAATGTCAAGTTTAAGCGCATTACACGCTTAACATACATATTATGTATTCACTTGGTAGTAACACACAATGGTAAAAGACTCTTTTCTCAGCATTAGTGTTGTAGAGTTACATTGCTTAAACGTTCTTCTGAGTAAAACTCACCAAGCAAAATTTCTATTTTAACATCACTTGAGCCTTTTTTTCCAAAATCTGAAATTTTTTTGTCCCAAAATTGACAAGTTTGACACCATTAGTATATTACAAATAACAATTCTGAGGGGGTCAGGAAAAAGTTTTCAGATTTTGGAAAAAAGGCTCCTTATTTAACGGTGATTGCGATACTTTGAATGATTGACACACTGGTCTGGTCCTTCAGCAGGCTACTGCCCATTTGTGTTTCCAAATGAGTTTGATACATTCTGGGACCACACGGTTAAGAAACATGCACACCAATTTAGTATAAATAATGATACAAAAAGCCAAGACTACACGTAAAGTACCTATTGCAAAAGAAATATTTTTCTATTATTTAACTTAAGCTGAAAGCTTAAAAGACAGCAATAAATAAAAACTGCTGGTCAACGATGTAAAATACACCTTTATAGGATTAGTATTTTAATCCTTGGCTACGTTTTCATAAGCCCTTGTTCAATTTTTTGTTCCACTAGTACCTACCTAAAATACCGAAAAAAGGATACCGAAGTAAGTGAACCAGAAATAGCACAGTTGGAAAAAGTGTGTTTGAAGCATGTCAACCTTATGTGTGGTGTTTCTTTCAGCTTAATATATAAAGATAAAAATTTCATAAACCCACAACCCCAAGCATAATTTTGTGAAAGTGCACTTGCACACAGTTACTGATCAGAAGTAGTCCATCAATCAGGAGTTATTTTTTTGCTATGCCTGAGAAATTTTAATTTCTGTCAAGCTGCAGCATTATCGACAAAATATTTGTAAAAGTTTCCAAGTGGTTCGTATAATCAAAGATTTTTTATTATCAGGAAATCAACGCTAAAATTTATTGCCACTATGTTCCCGTTCCCGTTTCTGCAAAAGGTTTGGCAAAATTTAATGGCCGACCCAAAATCAAGTGCTAAAGCAATGGCCAGTAAACAAACGGTAATGATACTATATAAAACAACCGTATTGAAATTAAAAATGTATTAACCTTTTCTAAACAATTTTTGTATTTAGGAACAGCACATCGCTTGGCTACTAATGTTTTTCCCGTTCATCGCCATTGGTCTATACACTTTCATTGACTGTGTTGTTGGGTCTCCTACTCTGGAAAAAACAAGACTTGCGCACTTCCTGAACTGGATAATTACCTTGTGCGGTGCTGAAAATTACACCTATCTGATTCACAACATAGCTCTTTGGAGCATTTTGGCAATTTTGAACATTCTTAGATGTTTTCTATATTGGTCGTCTGTTTACCTGAAGCACGCCCTGGATCTGGTAATCTTTATTTTGATTGTACGCAGCAGATTAAGTGGCATAAGATACTAGAGAATTGTTAACCCCAAAATGTTTTTTCCTAGGATATATCACCAGCATCAAAGAGCAGCTTTATTGCATTATGGAGATGGATGAGTGTAACTGCAATGGCGTTTGAGTTGACAATTTGCTTCCTGTTAAATTACTGGATGGTCTATGGACCAATACTTTTATTTTTGCCGCGTTCCATTGCAAAAGTTGTTGTTATGACCATGTATCAAAAAACGCTGCCTACTGAGCCTCTTCCTCCGTTCCAAGACGCTATACCGCCATTTTCAACATACGCAAAGCGTTTTCCTTTCTACATAATTTGTGCATTGTTATTGTGGGTCGTTCCAATTGTCCATTATCATGATTGGTGCAGGAAATGGTTGGAAAGTAAATGTGAAAATGTGTGTACTTGTACAATTGTGGATGTTTATTTTAGAGACTAGTTTTTATGTAAGATGAATACTGGTTAACTAAGTAGCTTGTCTACAGTAATTTAATACTTGTATTGAGTTATGTTGGTTTAATTAGGAATTATGTTTATGTCCGAATTCTATAAGGATCATGTAAATACGTCTTCATTAATACTATTAGTTTCAAATAAATTTGCAAGTTTTTCAATTAATATAGAAATTTTCCTATTTATGTTTCTCTACCAATTTTTTGCACTTAATTGTATTTTTCAGGATAACGTTTATATGTAATAAGGATTCAACTATTAGTTGCATGCACGATTATACCAATAAATAATTCAATTAAATTTTATCTCATAAGGCCATCTGCAAAGAAAGAATGGCTCCATAGATTGGTCTTCCGTTCCTTTCAATTTCGTTATGCATAAGATGTTAAATAAATCCGATTAAAACGCTATTAAAATATACAAAATGAATTTAATCTTAAAGCAGAAAGATACGCAGCCATGTCTGCAACGCCAACTTACACATGCCAGAGCTATTTTTATTAGTTTAGAAAGATGTAATTTGAGATTATTTTCAACAGTCCAAGTAAATACTTCTTTAAAGTCAATTTTGTGAATAGTCTAGATAAATCTGAAAAACAGCATTTAACTAAGAAGTTAAAAGGCACTTTGTAAGTCTAACAAAGTCGCCAATGAAGCTGTTCACATAAAAATACTCAAGGTACTTGCCAAAAGCGGTACTGCTTAAACTTCCGTCTATAATTTTGTAACTGTTTATATTTTATTACGCTATACCATAGATTACATAAAGTGCTGCATTTTATTTCTTTTCAAACGTAACCGTTATATATACAAATTTCATAATATGGTTTTTATCATACCTTCATCACTCTCGTGGTTAATTATGTTAGCGCTTAATTTTAATGAAAAAATTTCAAAATATTTCTGCACGTTTCCATTTCTTTATATATCTTGGAACTCAGAAGCTAGAAGAATGGAAACTAAAACCTAACTCAAACAAATCTTTTCGCATTTACTGACTTGCTCTAAATTTTAACACTTTATTGTGTATGACTTTTGTTTTAATAACCTTAACGAACATGAGAAATTGTATTTACTGTATGTACGTAATAAAATTTTGATGGTATAATTAATGTGTTAGTCCTTTTGCGTAAAACATACACTAATGCATGAAACAACGAAGTCATAATATGTGTAATTTGCATGCTACATATTCAAGGTTGATTAAGAGGAGGCAAGACGGGGGGTGGAAACCAATAGTCACCATCATTTTCTTATATGGCTATTTACATTGGAAAAAATGTGGCGTTTATATATTGCACAATATGAGATAGTTGTACCTGTGCTGTGACACTCGGCATGCACAGGTTTGTAGAAAAACGCTTGCTCTTTCTAACGGTACCAAAACCATCAATTTAAAGTCTACCGTTTTATTAAAAAACGGTATAATAAATGTGTGAAAATGCTATGGTAGTAACGTTTTTATTGCCGACCCAAAATCTTAAAAACTATGAAAGCTACAGCATCCATATTGGTATCATTAGAAAGAGTGTTCATTTTTAACAAACCTATGAATGGAAAAACAAAGATCCTAACTGTAAGATGATTTTAATAGGGTTAAATGAAGCATAGTTGGAATTTTCAATGTATTTTGACCGGTAATCAAATGGTCTGAGCCATCACCGTAGGAAACCCTCTTAAATGACTTGATTACAAATTAATGTTCACAATATATTTAATCTCCGCGTTCAAGACATGGATCGTTGCAAACTAAAGCAGTTGCTGCTTTTACTCTGACACACGTTTAGATAATTTTAGGTTATAAAATGCTATTTTATATAAACTGTTGTCGTCAGCATCCAATTGCAACAACACTATTAAATTATTCAAGGTTGCCGGAACTTTCAAATTATCCACGAGCTTTCTAGTTCTTATGCAGACATTAAAGTGAAGGACAAACTTTTGTTAGTATTTACATAAACTCTGTTGCATAACTTTATGAACACCCCAGTTTAGTAGAATAACGCTTGTGCAAATGATTAATTTTAAACGCTAACGCCAAGCATTAGACAGAGCGCCCAAAATAATGGTATTTACGAAGGAAAATGAAAATCCCAATGTACGTATACGAAAATATTCACAAAAAACCAGTTTTTGGGTGTTGCAAAACTTTATGAACAAAACCAGAAGTAGAGCATTTTATAGGATTTTCTTCGGGATTTTCAAGTAAGTTGTAATCAAATGTACCTGAATATAATTTAAAGTGTATTTTGGTTAGAATTTGTACAATTTGCTGTTTTTTATTGTGATGATAAGCCGAACTTATCATGATATGATCAGGGAGGGTATTTTTGCGCGAACATGTAGCACCTGGTGCTACATATGTCATAAATATTTTGATATTCGTAAAAAATTAATTAGTTTTACTAGAAAACTAACTAATTTCCTTCAAAAACCAGAAAATTGCTAACAAGTGGACAAGGAAGGGTGACTGGGTAAGGCATGCCCATGCGAACATTAGCAGATCCAAGTTGCTTCCAGCATCAAATTTTGCATGATATTTCACAAATTTGGGAGGATTTAATCTTTGGAGTGTTTTAACAAGCTCCCAGCATTGTTTTGAAGAAATTACATCGGTTACTTTATAGAAAACGAAGACAGTACTGGTACACAAAGTGATACAACTTACCCCGCAAAACGCGTGGATCATGGAGCACTCAAACACAGTTAAAAATGGCTGCTGGAAAGTGAATTACACATATAGGATTTTCCAATTACATGTTTTAACACTTGCACGATTGGTCTGGTACAAGTACTTCATCTTCCAAGCAGCCATTTTATCTGTGTTCGAGTGCTCCATGATCCACGCGTTTTGCGGGGAACGTTGCACCGCATTGACTACCAGTACTGTCTTCGTTTTCTATAAAGTTACCGATGTAATATCTTCAAAACAATGCTGGGAGCTTGTTAAAACACTCCAAAGATTAAATCCTCCCAAATTTTTGAAATATTATGCAAAATTTATGCTGGAAGCAACTTGGATCTGCTAATGTTCGCATGGGCATGCCTTACCCAGTCACCCTTCCTTGTCCACTTGTTAGCAATTTTCTGGTTTTTGAAGGAAATTAGTTAGTTTTCTAGTAAAACCAACTAATTTTGTTCAAATACCAAAAAAATTATGACCAAATGTAGCACCTGTTCACGCCAAGGCTTGGGTATTCCCCTGCCTTATCATCTCATGATAAGTTCGGCTTATCATCACAATAAAAAACAGCAAATTGTACAAATTTTAACTAAAATACACTTTAAATTTATATTCAGGTACTTTTCATCACAACTTACTTTAAAATTCCGAAGAAAATCCTTTGAAATGCTCCGCTTCTGGTTCTGTTCATAAAGTTTTGCAACACCCAAAAAATGGTTTTTGGTGAATATTTTGGTATATGTACATGGAAATTTTCATTTTCCTTCGTAAATACCATTATTTTGGGCGCTCTGTCTAATGCTTGGCGTTAGCGTTTAAAATTAATCATTTGCACAGGCGTTATCCTACTAAACTGGGGTGTTCATAAAGATATGCAACAGAGTTTACTTGGGACTTTGTGGAATGAAGAGCAAAAAAAAACTAAATTAAAAACAGTCATGCCTGGTTTGTCGTCTAACAACGTTTCACATGCCTAGTACAATACATCATTTAAAAGCATTTTTCTGTTAAGTGGCTGAATAAACCTCACCTGTTAAGTTTCAAAAAACTTAAATATATTTTTAAAGTAATTACAAAATATAGCATAAATTTTCTATTACCCACTTAATTAAGCTACAATTCGCTTGAAACAAAAATAGGCAATTAAACCAAAGTTTTAGACACACTATTAAGCATGTATTTAAATCGACAAACGTCATTAATTCCACAATTATTATATATTGCATTTAATATCAACGAGACAATTGCAAATTTTTCTAAGCTTTCTTGGTTTCGCTATATTAGCTGGAACTCGAATAGCTTACAATGGAAACTAAATAAAACCTCCAGCAAGGCATTTTGGTGTGATAGGATTTGTATATTAATCAACAAAATTATTTGTACAAGTTTTGTTTTCACATTATTGTTTCAAGTTTCTCAATATTCCAGCAAAAGGAACTTGCTTGGGTGCGTTCAGGTTACATTCTATTTTATTGCATTATCATTTGACCATCTGTTTATTACAACAGGGCTAGAATGGATGCTTGCGTGCAACTGGTTAATTCAACAAAGTAAACTATGTAAAACACGGAGAAACGAAACACGCAAGATATCCGACAAAAACGACATTTATGGGGTTATGCTAATTTTAATTGCCGGCGTGTCACCCCCATTAGGTGCAGTCATTGAAATACTATGGCCATTTATGAAGCTAGATCCTGTTTTTCTTGTTGTCAATCATGTGTGTACATTTTTAGTAACTGCTTCGTTACTCACAATAGTTCGATACATGTTTGTCTTTTATGTAACACAAACTCTTGCCCAAACTGAACGAGATGCCATAATATTAACAACTAGTGTTGGAACGTTGTTTTTACTTCAGCTAAATAAGCTGAAAAAGTCGTTGATGAACAACTGCCGACACACTTTTACTAAATATCGTCATCTTCAAATTGTATTTGGAATGTTAAGTGATTTTGCAAACGATTTTATAGGAAGAAGCTTCGCAGTTTTGGCGATGCTTTGTATTTGTTTGTTCTGTGGTTATGTAATTTCGGTTAAAATGGTGACGTTATTTTAAGTACAGTATTAGGTACAGTAGTTGTTATGTCGTTGTTTTGTCTGCATTTGGCGTGCTGTTGTGTCACTTATTTCTTTACATTAAGCAATGCAGTTCTGAGAATACTAAGAAAGCGGATAGAGTATTGCGGTTCCTCAAAAAGGCAAATAGCTCTAAAAGAGCTGAAAAGTATGCAAAAATTTCAGCTGAAAGCGTCGTTTTTTGCGGTTATGTCTCCAGAATTTAGAAATACATATTATCATATTCTAATACAAAACACCACCGAAAGTCTAATTATTTGGACTTAGCTTTCCCACAATTCCCACCAGAGATTTTATGGCATAAACAAAAGGTTTGATTTAAACTTTTAATTAATTACATACCAACTGCTTATGGTATAAGTATGTAATTTTTCTGTCGTGTATATAAGTCATAGGTTAAAGTTTCTGAGCCGCTCACCCATCTTGCAATGTTGATGGAATGATGTTATTTATGCTGATGTTTTTTGCTACTTGTCATGTATGTATATTGCTAAGTCTAATTTAATCCGTCTTCGGCAGCAAGGTAATTTCATACCAAGTATTACGGGACTAAGAAAATTTTTATAACGCTTATGGGCTTTATGTTCTTGAATCTAAACCAAAAACCGTACTGGCATATATATTTTCAAACATAAGGATTCCAAGCTTGATACTGTTGGCAAATTTTAGCAACGTACTTTATACTTGTCATCAGTACTGATGACTGGCGACAACCAAAAGTTATTTGTATTTCAATATGGCAGAGCGAAATTTAGAAAATAAGAAATGACTGATTGTATGTTTGACTCATTAACCTTTGTTAGTGGCATTGCTTAAAAACAAAACATACTTAAAAGACAGTATCGTAAATCACTAATAGTTTAGAATTAGTTTGTGAAAGGATTGTGAAACTGAAGCAGGACACCCAATGTCAGAGAGGGCATGATTAGTTGTAAGGAAATTTAAGACCAACACAAGCCCATGCCGTTGACGGAGTTTGCCTAACTACAATAATTCTACTAAAAGCGTGATTAAGACGATGATATTTTGCTCTCATGTCTCTAATTTAAAGAAAACACAAAACTATTTATTTGTACCATCTTGTAATTTTGGAGTTGTTTTTATTGACGTGCATGCATGCAAAGTGCTCGGTAGTAAAAGACATTATCCGAATATCATTCTTCACGTTTACTGGTGGTTTATTTTACTAATAAAATGCTGGTGGAAACTTAAAATTTTTGCACGAGATTTTAAATTTGTAATTACATAGACATGAAGGACAACCTCATTTGTCAAATATATAACTTGGCAGGCAATAAATTCATAAATTAAAACTGAAAAAGGACAGACTCAAAATCAAGTGCTTTATCAAAAACAATCATTTAGTAAACACTCGAAACGCGGTGAGAGTCAGACGATTGTTTAATAAAAATGTATCTGTCAAGTTGCTCATACCGTAAAAACCATGCATTCTCCTGCGCCGTCACAAGCCTCTCCAATAACTTTTATGACGTTTCAGTCAAACGAGCACTTTGCTAACTTGTTGTGGTTGTCTCATTTTCGGTATGTTTTATGGAGCGCAGCAAGCTCCAGCTGGACATTAAAGCTTAACACATTCAAATCAATAAAGGCCTTAAAATTTGTGAACGTACTTTTTTCCAGCATTATTTTGTCAGATATTTCTCTAATCTCAAGAATATTAATTTGGCTGCGTTTGCATAGTTTTAACACTGCTTAGGTTAACAAGTTATCACCTATTTATTACTAGTGGTGCTGAATGGGTACAAACATGCAACTGGGTGATTTCAAACAATGGTTTAAATGTAAACATAAAATCAAAAAATTCGCAAATACTCAAAACATTTTGTACTGAACTGTGAAAACAAAATGACATCCTTGGAATTTCACTGACAGTCGTGTCAGTAGTTCAACCAGTTGTGGTATTAGCATTCGGGATACTGTTGCATATGGCAGACATTGACCCTCTGTTTATAACCTGTGCCTATCTTTGTCCACCAATTGCATTACATAAAATATTTTCATTTTTTCGATTTGTTATCATATTTTGTCATTTCCAGCTTACCTTCCAAATTACAAGAGACGTTGTACTAATCACTGTTAGCGTTGCTATGTTATTCCTTCAGCGTGTAAATCAATTGAACCTTTCGGTTTTTTAAACCCTGGGAACAACTTGTTATTAGATACCAACAATTGCAAATATTTCTTCAAGTATTGAGCGATTACGCAAATCAAACTATAGGCAGATGTTTAACACCAGCAGCTTTGCTATGTATTAACGTCTGTTGCAGCTTGATATTTTCGGTTAAAAATTGCTACAATGCCATAAGTGTTGTTTTGTGTGTATATGCAATTCTAGCAGTGGTTTGCATACACTTTATGTTTTTCTTGGGCAATTGTATACAATATTCTACCAACAGTTTTCTAAGAAATCTAAAAACGAGCCTATTATATTCCAAAAAAAATATTAAACTATTGTTAAAGAAAGAAATTGATTCCCTGCATAGCTTGAAGATAAAAACATCTTACGTTGCTATTATCTGTCCAATGTTCCAATGAGGGCGCTATCAGATTTTAACAGTGAAGGTTGCTGAAAATTTACTGATTTGGTTTTATGATATTATTGTCATTTAAGTTCCATAATTTTTGATCAAATGAGCCCTTGCCCTTGTGCCATTACAAAGATTGACCTCTAAATGCACAAATGTTTTAGTAAAATCGAATACCTTTCACGTTTGTACCAATTTTGTATTTTCTTTAATATTATCGTAATATATCTCCAATGTGTAAACAAGGAAAATAATTGTTGTAGTGCTACAGATTTAATCAAGGTTGACTGAACTTTACATTTTTTATCGAAGTACACGTGAAACATAACAAAACAAAACTATTGGATTGTAGCTAAGAAAAATAATATATAAAACATGCAGCGTTTAAATGTTTACTTGTTTTTCTATTTTCATGGCTATATGAATAATTTAAGTTTTCAAACGATTATGTATTTCACATGCTTTTAACTTATAATACGAGGGACATCGCCAATGCCAATCCGAAGGATATGATGTTGATTATTATCTGACCATACGTGCGTCTACGTCTAGTCTACGCAGTTGCAAAAACGAGACTTCGTGATACAAGTCAACCGTTCCAAATAATAAGAACAAATACATGTATCAGCAAGAGTAAAATTAGAAGTTGATAGAAAATTACAATAAGAATCATGTATTTTTTCAGAAAAACTTCTCTACTTTCTTTGATAGTTACTGCCTTTAATCTTAACGAATGGATTGCAGATGCTTCATTGCTTTCTATATTTCGCTACGTAAACTGGGACCTAAGCAGTTTGCAGTGGAAACTAAAGCGCACCACTACTAAAACGCTTAGATGTTACTGGCTTCTCATCTTAGTCAACACACTTGCTTGCATAATTTTTGTTATGACTATTTTTTCTCATATGTCGCTCCTTTCAGAGACAAGGTATATGTTTGGATGTGTCTATGTTATATCATGTTCTATTGTGCTAATATGTGATCATCTATTTATTACAACGGGTTTTGAGTGGGTGCAGGCATGCAACTGGTTAATTAAGCGTTGCAAAAGCTTTAAACACATATGCTTAGAAACAAGAGGTAAACGCAAGTTTGAAGACAAAATGGAGTTTTTTGGATTGCTGCTAATTGTAACCATAAGCGGGCTATCAGTAATAAGTGTAGCATTTGGAATACTTTGGCCATATTTGAACTTGGATCCATTTTATCTTGTATGGCTTCAAGTTTGTGCTTCGTTTGCTGATTCGTTTTTCCTTAGAACAGTTCGATATGTCTTTGTGTTTTGTGTTTCACAAACCATATACCAGACCGGACGAGATGGCATTTTATTAACAACTACTGTGGCGGCGCTGTTTTTGGTTGAACTTAACGCACTGAAAAAACTGTTGGTGAGCAACTGGCGTCAAACGCTTACCAGATACCGTAGTCTGCAAATTTTCTTTCGAATAATAAGTGATTATGCAGATGTAGTTATTGGTAGAAGTCTAGCAATTGCAGCTTTGCTTTGGATATGTTTTAATTGTGCATTTGTTTATTCTGTCAAAAACGGTGAGGTTATTTTAAGTGCAACGTTAGCCACAATGGCTGCGTTAATGGTGCCGTGTGTTCATATGGCACTTTGGTGTTTTATTTATTTCTTTAATTTTAGCAATAGGTTTATTCGAAGACTTAGAAAGCGCGTGGAATGTGATTTGCGGTCGGATAAGAAAGAAGCTCTTAAGGAGTTGCACAGTATGCAAAATATTCAGTTAAAAGCGTCGTTTGTGTCTGTTATATGCCCAGGATTTAGAAGCACGTACTATCATATTGTTATACAAAAAACCGCCGAGTGTCTAATTGTTTGTTTGTAAATTATGTGGCTGCCTTGAATGCTTGCAACAGGAGTATGGTTTTAACTCATTTGGTATTTCCGATTTTAACCGTGGCAATTCTCATTTACACTTAGGCAAAAAAAACTCATTGAATAAGATACTGAGCTAAATGCACAATGAACACTTATGGTAGTATCTATAGTAGGGGAACTGATACTTTCAAAAAGTGGCATGCACAATGAAAAGGACAAGTAACCCTTAACCTGAAAATCAAAATTTTTAGGGTGACCGCTTCCTAAATATTTTTGGAATGCATAATGAATAGTTTAGTTGCAGCTGTTACTTAACTACTACTAGAAACTAGCAAAATTTTAAGGGTGCTCAGTACCACCCTAACGAAGCCAAACGTCAGGCTGAGGTGAATTTTTTGTTGGTTTCGATGCTTTTCACACCTTGCTAGGGCCAAAATCATGGCACAATCTCGTCTTTTTTTCTTTGGAACTAAAATTATGGAACAATCTGATGGGAAAATTATGAGAGTACATATTCTAAGGCTGCAAGATCGATCCAATCCCATGGAAGATTCAGATGAAGTACTGTTAAAAACCGCTTTCACTTGCGAGGTTTGGTTTGTTTATTAGCACATATAAGGAAGACTTTTTAGGCCACTTTGGTACTTTGCTCACTTCCCCCCCATTATTTAATTAGGTGCAGCTCTTCGATTTTATACCACGGGATCGTTCCAAATTGTAATCGATAAACTTATACAACGTGAATCAAACTACAATTTCAAATTGAAATTATTGAAATTTTCAATAATCGTGCATCGTGCATCCCATTCAATTGCAAGTTAGTAATCTCAATCCTATCTTCTTTTCCAGTAAAATAGCCTTTTCGTATAGTGTAACGATCGACATTTTCCCCCTCGTTGGGACCCCTTCGTTGTCGGATAGATTATGATTAGCATTTTGTTCGGCAATTTTACGTAATTTTTAATTAACTTTATAAAACGGGACTAAAATAAGAAAAGTTGATTACGTTTTGGCATGGGTGCAAGCAAATTTAGATGAAATGAATGAGGTGAAATGAGAATAAAAAGAAAAAGTGTCAGTGTAACTCAACCTTTCGAAAGATTTTTGTAAACATATGATTATTAGGGTCAGTGTCAGCGTTACTATGCGTATCCTTTTCAAAGTGTTAGTGAAACCTTTTGTGTAAGTTTTCATTGTGCATTTAGCTCACTGTGTGGTATCTGTATAAACTACAGTGAAACTAAAATAAAGAATTAACATATTACTTATATTTCCAGTTAAGTTATTTATTCATGATGGGTGCATGTTATTGTTAAGGTAACAATTCTACAGTTTGTAAAAACAGCTGTTCAAGGACCATGCCTGTTAAATGGCAATAAATCAAACGTGGTTGTAACAGTTTGGTCACATCCTTTCTTACCGGACTTTATAGTACCAAAATCAGGAATGTCATTTGCACTTACAAGAAAGCCAGGCGATTTGTCTGCCGGATTCGGTGCAACCAAGCAAACACTATTACCGCTAAAATTGAAACCATCAAAAACTGTCCAGCTGTTGCCCCCAGTAACTATAACTGAACTTACAGCAACAAAATCAAACTGATTTCCGTACACGCGAGTATCTGGACCAACAAATTCTCGTACGATGTATAGCGTAATGGATTCATTTTTAAGGTCATTCAAAGATCTAGGATACCTAACCGACGATATCTGATTGTTACTCTTTAAGTTTGTGCAGTAGTTGTTTCCCCCATAGACGTATTCCATGTCTCCAAAGAAATCAGAACCCGAATAGAACAGCATCCTATTTATCAACCATAAATTTAAATAATATTTAACTTGTAAATTTACTTTAAAATAACGGAAAAATATTTTTTGTTTACAGTCCCGATACGCATACAGAAGATGCTTTGTCATCAAACTGTCTCCATTGAAGATCGCTGGACAATGAAAGAGTAATATGATCGCCTTGTTGATTCTGCTGGTCGCACAGAGTCGCTTCATTCTTTTGACAATGGCAAATGCCAAATGAAAGGAAAGTAAGAAAATATACAAACATTTTAGAAAACTTGGTACTAAAATTGTAAAATACAAACAAATAAAAAACCTTAAATGAAAACTAACCATATCAACTGAACGCTGAAAGCTTTCTGATAAATTCGTCAAACTTTTGAACGCTTTAAATAGTCAATCATTTTCTTGCATTTCTATCAGAGGTGACTTTCCATGTAAAAATGTGAAATAACAGGATTTTCTTTAAAGTATTTTTGGCTTAGTTGAAATTAAAATTACAATTACTGAGAAGTAAAAACTGTCCAAATTGTAGGCACGGAGAATTCTGCTGTATTTAAAGAATACATGGTTGTTTGAGGTCACTAAATGAGTCATATGACAAGTTAACAAGTCCCGTAAGAAAGATGTTGACGTTGAAAACGATGTCACGTATGGATACACAATGAGCAAAAAATATACAAAAGCAAAAGCCATTATCAAAAATATATGAACATGCGGGACGCTTTAAAATTATTCATGCTCAGCATCTGCCAATTAACGTGACAGAGCTGCATAAAGCACCTTGCGTTCCTAACGGCGTATTTGAATCTTCACAATATCATTGATTTGTAAAATCCAGTACATTAGTCCAAGCAAATAAAAACTCTCAAATATAAACAAGCAAAATCAAAACTTACTTCGTAGTGCATGTTGAAATGTTTATATTTTGTTTGGTGCAACCTGCTGGTCGCAGGTGGAATTTTTCTTAGTAAAACCAGGTCAATTAACAAAAAATAGTATATATCGTTAAATTGGATGTAAAATTAAATGGATACCTTAAAATAATTTTATTTATAATGAAAAGTTTTATCGTTAAGACTATTTTGTTTTGATCATTTTGGTACCATGTTTTCAGTGTAATTGAGTCACAATCACTCACATTTGTGTAGGTAAGGCATCGATAAGGATTTTGTGGTCCCTCTTGTCCTTCCCCCAACGATTTTCAAAATGCAGCGGTTGTTTTTTCAATCACATACATTGGTAATGTCGTCACTTTGCATTTAAGTTAACAATTAGAACTCGTGATATCCGGATACATTCTCGGACTGAACTACAAAGCTAGCTTGCTCTTATCAGATAATATCTTTTTTCGAGATGATTTAAATAAAAAATGAATGCATTAGATGTATTGCACTTTATAATTCTGCCCAAACTACTTACTTCCTAACTAAACTATCAGCGTATTAATCCAAATTAGTACGCATGATAATGAACTTAACTTATAAATTAGCTCATAAACAGTAATGCCGTTTTTAAACAAAACAGTGTTTTAAACACTGTTTAAACGTGCTTTTAAACATGTTTATCGTTTTTTTAATAAACAAATTATCATTAAACAAAACAAAACGAATTTTTAAAAAACGTTTTTCCGAAAAACAAAACAAAAAACAATGTTTAAACATGTTTTTGCCCCTTTTTTAACGCGATGCAAGGTTGTTGGTGTGCGAAGCTTAGCGTACAAGTCACACGCCAGACAATCAGACCAGCTCATGCAAAACCCTTCTGAGTCTCAACTCACCATTGAGATTCACCATTGTACACGAAGCTCCACCTGCTTTGCCATTTCAAATCGGATTCGGAACCGCACTGAAACTTAATTGAATTCTGGTTCAGTGATTATAATTGCACCAAAAATTAAAAACTAGAGATTGCGGTTTGCATGTTTATGCATTGTGAACTTAATTAAAGTTCGTGTGGGATACACCGTAAAGTATACTCCGGGGAATATGGCGTCAGCAGATGATATCATCGTTGTTGCTTTAGCAGGTGTAGAAAACAATGCAATGTTTATCTCGGTGCCTAAAAAACAATGATATTTATTGGGCAATCGAATAAATTTATTGTAATCAAATATCCAGATTCTAATTAAAAATAGTTAATTATTTACAAAAAATCAGGCTTGTCTAATCACCCCATTTTTGTCAAGTGATTAGTGATTGGGATTAAATGAAGGCTGTTTTTTAAATAGTGATTGGTGATTAGTGATTAATATCAATCCCAACCACTGGTGATTAGGTGATTAAATGTTAAACGAAAATGAAAGTTGGATTAGGATTAGTGATTAAGTTTACTTACATATTTTTTACTCGGGCAATGTAATATGAGAGCAAAAAAACAAAATTTATTAGCATATATCACTGCTAAGTATTTTAACAGCATACCACAGCTAATTATTTTAATGCGATATAGCGAGGGGTTATATTCATTAAAAACTAATCGTAAGAGGAAAGCAGATACTTTGAGGTAGGGTCTTTGTGATTAAGTAGTGATTAAAGGTAGCTGGTTTTGGGATTAGTGATTGTGATTAAATACAAAAAATTTTAAGTGGGATTGGTGATTAAGTGATTAACTTAATCACCAATCCCGGATTAAGGATTGGTGATTCTAATCCGTGATTAGTCAAGCCTGCAAAAAATCATCGAAATCAAACTTTCCGGGGGTTGAAATGAGATACTGCATGGATTGGGCATGAGTTTTCTTGTTCTTTTGCTTTATCTTTGTTTGACCACATGTGCACTTCTCGAAACGATTGTTACGCTTGTCTTTAGTTTTCGGCATACACCGTAATTCATCCATCACTGGACAACTAAATCCTGTCATCCCCAAAGCTTGGAATTGTTTCATTTTCCGATAGAATAAGGCCGTCAATCGGGCATCTGTAATCGACGAATGCGTTTTTCCTTAAAAGTTCTCTCCGAGAAAGTGCTCTGACAGAAGTTCAAGGGAGATAGACTGATTCTTATAATCTTTATAGAAATCCTGAATATCCTTGGTTTTCGCCGAGGTTGGGAAGATAAAATCATCTGATTGTTTGTCTTTTGGAAACTTTTGACATCAAGAGCAGTGCTGGCACCCCAGATTTCTTTTCCTTGCAAAATCATATTAAGAATTTCCTTAACCTATTCAAAATAGATTAAAAAATGTCATGTCATTTAGAACACCATATGATTGAGCCTATGTTAAGGTTATAATTTCATTTTTATTTAATTAGTTTGTGCCATTGAAAGTCCTAGTTCCATTTTTGCTGTCCAGGCCAGTTAATTGTGTGTTGAACTTGCACACATTGGTTTGTTTAATGAAAGTCCAAAACAGTAATCTCCCCTTGATATCCAAATTGCTAATCCCCAGACATATTCTCGTGAGAGCCAGCCATTGCAACTTTTTCAGCGTCGAAGAAAAGTACATCTGCATAAACAATTAGATCTCCCCTGCATATCATCGGGACCTAGACAATCACACAATAAATAATAAATACTTTATAAGGTTATTGGGATAACTACTATTTCATATAAGTATAGACTAACCTTGCTGGCTACTGCTGCTTCCGGAGCCGGAAGTGGTAACAACGAAGCGCCGGGGTCAACATTGCGTTGTTGCCACACACTTCCTTTCCTTTTTCGGGGATCGGTTGTCCCTTTTTAACTTGCCCCATTATATCCCTGGCAAGGTTCATCAGTTTCTTTAGCTTGAGTGCATCCCCCCGAAAAGTTTTAATCACTTCCGACGCAAGTTCCAGCTTCTCTTCGATGGTCCATCCGGCTATTTTGCAAATTGCTGAACCCTGAAATAATGAGTATTTGTTAGATTAGTGTCGTGTAGAAAAGAATGCAACGTTTATCTCGGGGACGTAGCTTAAATCAAATACATACACAGGAATTTGGAAAGCTTACTACTTTAGATGATAAGGCGTACTCCCTAGGTCCGGGTGGTGGTGGAGGAATTTTACTACATCCTGGAAGATCCTTCTTTTCCATATTGGTCCTTTAACCAGCGTGATTCTTGTTACAAAATATGCTATGTTGAAATGATCTACGAAATGAAAAATCACTGGGAGTTTAATTTTTTTTGCAAGTTATAAATTACCAGATGGACGATAGCTATTTTGTGATGTGAGCAAGTGAATTAGGAAGGATCTACTAAACAAGAGAAAAAAAAATACGGAACAGGAACACACGCAATCAATCATCTGTGCAGAGAGAGAACTTCCATACAAAAAGTACATGGAACGAATATTAGATGGCGTTTTCGTTTAAACCTTGTTTATTTTGTTTATTTCAGAAAACAAAACAAAAAATAAACAATTCCCGAATAAACAAAACAAAAACGGATTTTTAAAAACATTATCGGAAAAAACAAAACAAAACAAATGTTTTAAACAGTGTTTAAAAACGGCATTACTGCATTAATGTACATGAGATATCTACAAAGGTTGACTAATTTTTACGAATGAAGGTTTCATGAGACATTACATAGCTTTTTCCGGGCACTGATATCATTTTAAGCGTTTTTTTACATAACAGCTCGCAATATATGCTTTTGCTTTCAAGGTTTAAAGATTACTTCCCATTCAAAACATTTGCAATTTTCATGCGTGCTTGAGATTTAATGTGACATGGCACATGTCACATGAAGGACAAGCTCATTGCCAAAGACGGATAAATAGTTTGAAAAGCATACAAACGCAAAATCGAAAATTTAGATTTAGTTTAGTTCTTGAAGTACATGGTATACTACATTTGTGTTTACTGGAAAGCAAACCTTTATGAACATGTCTTCTATTGGACAGATTTCTTTGATTTCCCTAATATATACGGCATTTAGTATAAACGAGAGGATTGCACAGTTTTTTCAGCTCTTTAGATTTCGTTATGTTACCTGGAATTTAGCAAGATTACAATGGAAACTGAGGCGCACTTCTACTAAACTGTTTTGGTGTTACGGGATAATTGTATGTGTCAACACATCCATTTGCATAAGCTTTTGTCTGACGATCTTGTCTCATGTGTCATTGCTTTCTAAAAAGAGGTATATGTTTGGATGTGTTTACGCCATATTGAGTTTTCTTGTTTTAATATGTGATCATCTCTTTATTACAACGGGAGTCGAATGGGTGCAGGCGTGCAATTGGTTGTTACAACATACTAAACGTTGTAAAGTTAAAAATATAATACCAACACATAAGTTCCAGATTAAGGACTATAATGAAATGTTTGGAGCACTATTGATTTCAGTTGCAATCGTGATGCCACTGCTAGGTGTAATGTTTGGAATTCTATGGCCGTTTTTGAACTTAGATCCTATTTATCTTTTCGTCAATCATCATTTTCCGTTTCTAGTCACTTCTCTAACCTTTAGTGCAGTCCGATTTATTTTTGTGTTTTTTGTGATACAAATTATCTGTCAAACCGGCCGAGATGTAATATTAATAACAACCACTGTACTGGTTCTGTTTTTAGTTCAGCTAAATGAGCTGAGAAGATTGTTGCTTAACAACTGGCGGCATACATTTACCAAGCATCGTCGGTTGCAAATTTTTTTTCGAGTGTTATGCGATTATGCTAATGAAGTGGTTGCTAGAAGCTTACTAGTTTCAGCCTTGCTTTGTATATCTCTGTATTGTGGTTGTGTATACTCAGTAAAAAATGGTGATGTTGTTTTAAGTGCAACATTAGGTATAATAGCTTTGCTAATGGGAATATTTATTCACTTAGGATTTTGCTGCATAATATATACATTTACATTTTCCAACGCATATATTAGATTACTTAAGAAGCGCATTGATTGTTGTGCTTCGGCAGAGAGACAATTGGCCTATAAAGAGTTGCGTGGAATGCAAACAATGCATTTGAAAGCATCGTTTGTTGCTGTTATGTCTCCAAAATTTAGAAACATGTATTATCAGATTTTAATACAGAAAACAACTGAAAGCCTAATTGTCTGCCTATAGAATCTCTGATAAATTCAAACAGAGATTTATTTGGTTTAAAGATGTTATAAATTAAAAAGGTTTCAGTATGTAATTTACATATCGGTCATTAGTGTTTTTACAAAAATAATTTTAAATCGAAGCTTATGATAAATACTGAAGCGTAGATAGGTATGTTTAAATGCTTTTTGTGTTAGAATCAAGTACTCCCACAATATTCTGCAATGACGTGAATTTAAAATGTTTCTTATTACTACATTTGAGCAGAAAAAATGGAAGTTTGTATACAAAGTTTTATGCAAAGTTTTCAAAGGGTAGTTTTCTTCTGGGAGCGCACACTGACTTTTGCATGCATGATAGCCATTCATCAACATCAAACCGTTTTCTAAGCTAACCTCTTTGTACAATGTTAACGATTAAGATACATGGAAATATCTCAGCATTCCAGAAACTTTACCAGTTACGGTTAATATATACTATGTAAGCACTTCCATATGGCGCAACTGGAAACTAGAAGTATTAAGATACATTGTCAACTCTAAGATTTTGAAGCGACGGGTAAAAGCACTGAGGTCCATTGCATTTGAGTGTGCTTTGCCCGATTCGATACAGAAACGGTAGTTAACTTTTTCGAAAACATACTGCTGCGTAATATGAATATAATTTTATTTTATGATAAAGCAGTTGTTAATTAGATAAATAAACACCATTGCAACACCAGCAAATTGTAAGTTTAATTTGTAAAATCGTTGAATAAAAATTATAACAATTGTTCTAATAAAATATTTCTGTGCTGTTTTTGTTTTATCACTATTTTTCTGTGTCGTATTCTGCCATTTTGTCTCTTATAGAAGAACTCTATCACTGTAGCTATACAGAGCTAAACGTAGAATTTATTCGTAAGTCCTAATTGCGCAATTTTATTGTTTGTACGTGCTGGCAATTGAATGTGTCGTGTGGCATAAACATACACTTCTCCGTAAACATCATATCTACTTCGACCGTACAGTGCTTTGCTTGGAAACATTATATCGCCTTTGTAATAGAAATCCTATTATAATAAAACCTTCGTGGGCTTTATTTAACACGTCAAAAAACCACTCCAACAACAAGTATATTTTTTAGAATTTCAATAAGATGAATGAGCTCTTAGTTTTAAGTATCGCCTATTTATTTTCCGAAAAATTCATGGTTCTTCCAGTTGGTAGGTTTTCAAACTACATGTAGTTTGAAACTACACATAATTGCAATTATCTTCAGCTTTACAAAATTCAAATGTATTCCAAAAAATTGGCATTATTTAAAAACATTTTTTCCCAAGAAAGCAATGTCCCTATTTTTTCTGAACATATACCTAACTCCACGTGCCAAACTCCAAAAAGTACCTTTGATACTTGAAAAATAATTAAGTTAATACACAACACTTGTCTCATTAAATATTCGGCAGCTCTAATTTTAATATTGGGTTAAGGTTTTTATTTGTCATGCCTCGTGAGCTGACACAGCAGGAAGTACCTTAAGCAAACTTCTTTTGCTTCGTTAGTTAAAAACCTGGATGAGGCTAGCAAACGATTACTCGTTTATATCTCTGGTAAAAGTATTCTAAAATCTAGCACTTAACGATCGGTATATTTGAAAGCTAACAAGTTTGCTAAAACTCCCAAAACATATTTGTTTCCATTTATATATAAAATCCTAATGATGCTAAAATCTCAAGTAGAAGTAATAAAAAGCTGACGAAATGTATTAACTGAATATAAGTATACAAGAACGGGACACATTTGCTTTGCTTTAAGCAATTCTCAAGATTTTTGATTGGCTTAATGGTTAATTTGGTGAATAAGAATTTACCTTCGATTAAATGCTAATTAAAGAAATATTTAAATAGCGTGATTAAGTTCAAGTTATAGTGGACGGTGGTCGCCCTGATTAAATAAGGTTTGTGATTTTGATTAGTTTTTGCATTGAGATTTTTGAGATTGAGAAATGAATTGCTGAGTAAAACTAATAATTCGTTATTTCATAACAAAGGTGATAAGCAGGGAATTTGGTGTGGTCAAATTGGCAATGGACGTAAGGAATGGGAAGGGGCCTGTAATACCCAGGGGAACAAGGTTGTGGTTTGAGCTAGGTGGGTCGCTGAACATTCCGCTGGATAATTTGGTGGATTGGTGGATCAATCAATGGAGGGGGATTTATAAAAATCCAAAATACTGTATGACTGGGAGACATCAGCTACAGGAGATGCTGCGGAATAATGCTTTGGAGGCGGCCGAGATTGAAACTAATGAGAATAATGGCGAATTCGGTGATTCGGAGGAACAACTCAATGCTGGGGAGGTTAAGGATGCAAATATGCAACAAAAAATTCCACGTTTCAAGCGGACGCTGGTTACTGAAGATAACGATGACACGGTTGAATCCCAAACTGAGGAAAACAATCTTGTACAAAATACTCCGGATATTAAATTTTCAATGATCATCCCCGCTCACATTACCGTACTACCCAGAAAGCACCCAAGGTACCAATGCAACATTTGCCAGAAAACTTTTAAAACCAAGCATCATATCAAATACCACTCATTCTGCAACAAATCCCAGAACAATCCCAAACCATTCCAGTGCTCAATTTGTGACAGAGGTTTCATTTCTAAATGCCATTATCAATACCACTTGCTCACGCATAAAAACCAGCGTCCTTTTAAATGCATCTATTGCAACAAGGGATTCATTCAACGAGGCAAACTTAACCGACATCTACGTGGTCACAATGTCAAACAACCCCACATGTGTCCGGAATATCCACGGTGCTTTGCAAGGAATCATGCTTTAAAATCTCACGTTGAAATTCCCAAAGACAAGCAAATAAGTAATCGCAACTTTAAATGCGTTCACTGTGGAAAGGCGTTTCGTCTCAAATTTACTTGTGATCAGCATTCAAGGAGGGTGCACCTGGGCGAACGTCGACATGCTTGCAACTTGTGTACCAGGGCATTTTATGCAAAGAAAGATCTTCGTCGTCATCTTTTCACTCACACAGGTAACTCGACAATCTGACAGTCATTTATAAAAAAATAATCTATTGTACCAATTCTCGAATTTTGGTGGTCTTTGCTTTCTCTTTTAGGTGAACAACCATTTCAGTGTCGCATCTGTGATCGGCGATTCAGGCGCAGGGATAATCTCCAACGGCATATTAGAAACAACCACGGTGTACCTATAGAGAATGTTGCTGACCAGGTTCTCATTGAGGCTATGGCCAGTAAATAAGAAAGGAAGTAGAGATGTCGTTATCACACTGAGTGAGATTTTCGACTGCTTTTCATCGTACTGCCAAGCAGGTATTGTTTAGTTAGTTGTTACGAGACAACCCAAAAAACTTTACTCAGCCGTTAGGTGTCGTCCACTAATGACGTCACTTTTAAAAAACCAATTTTTCGAGTGTGTCACTGACCCCTGTCATAATTTTTAACATTATAGGATAGGGCACTTTTTATAGACCGTCACCTTTTAACGCGAGTGACCCACCGACCCCTAAAAGTGATGTCATAAATGGATGAAGCCCTACATGCCATGGACACCAAGCTGAAAGTTATTACTCGTAGACCATTCCGAAACCTTTACTTTGTTGAAGCTTTGAGTCAATCCGCACAATCTCTAATGTGGTATCTTAAGAGCAGCTCAAAACTTGTATCTATAAGGTGATATGTCAATAATTTTCAGTGTTTTATTAACGTTTCTGTTTGCCAAAGGTTAAAATATCTTTCAAACTTTTTTTTGCTACTGCTACATAATCAATCGCGTATGTACTTTAATCAATTTATGTATAAATACAATATTTTCTTGTGGTTTGTGCTGTCGCTTTGGTATTTTAGTAAACTCAAATCGAATATAATTATCAATCTCTTAAAAGTAAATTCGGTAAACCAATCCAAAATTGAATCAACCATAGGCATTGGTTTCAATAATGTAATTTTATTTATTACTTACAACCAAATTAACAACTCTAATTAGCTATGCTGCAAAGTTACCTTGTAATTTGACATACATCCGCTTTTTATTAAAATGTCAGGGTCACCCATTATAAGTTGATTTGCCGGATATGAGCCATTTGTCATACCATGCGAATGACCACCAACCACAGTCATCATAATACAGTAAATATTTCAGCATTAGCTTTTTTGACGTAGTTACGTTTAAGAAAACCAAACTTGTTGAAGTAGAGCAAAACACGTTTTTGAAGAGAAGAAAGTATTCAATTTTTTATTTTATCTTGAATATTTTAAATCCTTAAATAAACAACAAAACTTTATCAATGACTTCTCCTATTATATGGAAAGCGTTTCAAATTAGTAATAACTTTTATAACAGCTTGTTGCATTACCCCACAGTTGGTTATGTGGACAGTACAAAACACTGTTTTAATTTAGAGAAAAATAAACTAAAACTAACTCCCATTTATTTGTTAGGAACTGTAACGTTTTTACACGTACTTCTTATAAGCTATATAATTTTTCAAACGGTAACAGGACATAAAACCTTTTTACGTTTTCCAATTGTCGTGCTGTACGCTGTAGGAGTAGTAATGGTAGGAATGGTGCTTTTATTGGCAGTTATATTTTTAAGGCATGCGCGTTTGTTTTGTTGCGAGTATTTTAACACTCTGATCAAATACGAAAGAACTGTTAATAATCCGGATTCCATAAACCATCAAATGTCCTGTCTATATTTGATAAATCAAGGTAAGCTGATTTTTGCTAAAACGCAGACACGTTTTCTAAACTCAAAATTTGATTTGCAGAAATCATCAAGTGGAGACGAGGAAAATCAATTGACTATAATGCTTTGCTTTTACTAGCATTGACCGCAAGTTTGATGACATTTGGAATATTTTCAGCACCGATTATAGTATTTCTTCAATTTGACCCAGTTTATATATTTTTACAACAGTTTGCCTCAGCCATGTTTTCTATTTGGTATAGCAGATTAATTTTATTTCTTTTGAGATTTATTTTATATCAGTGGTTAGCCTTGGAAGGTACTCGTACAGTAATAACTTGCCTTTTGTGTGCCTTTTATAACAATACTGAGAATTTATGATTGCGTTCTTAATAAGCTTAAAAGTTTTGAATTTAGTGCAACCACTATACAATTCTACTGCCAGTTTCAATGTATACATTGTGCCGGGACACAGGTTATGCGAGAATTCACTGGAACGATGATGGCAGGTGGGTTTCTGTTTATGGTGTCTGGATATAGTGCATTGGTTTCAGGTTATCATATATATCCACTGGATTTTTGTATAACTTTATCGAGTGTCCTGTTAATGACATATCTGTTTACCTTACAAACTTTACCAGTTGCCGTTAAAGTATATTATTTATGTACATCCATATTGGGAAACTGGAAATCAGAAGTAATGAAGTACAATACTGAGTCAAAATATGTCAAACTTAAGCTCAGAGCACAAAGACCTATTGCATTTCACTATGCTTTAGCCAAGTTTGATACGGAAACGGAAAGTAACTTTTATGAAAACATATTGTTACGTAGTATGGAGATACTTTGCTTTACAAGAATACGGTAATATCCTGAAAATATATAAGTACAAATCTATCTTAAATCTGCATTTTGGCTATATGTTTTATCATATATTTATCAGTGCAATCATGTGTAAGTGGTATACACACTTGTTGCTAATTAAGTTATACACAAGTTAATTCTAAAAAGTCATAACACCAATAAATAAAACGTTCTTTTAATGGTCTAAATCAGACAATTTAAAATAGTTTTTGATGAACATGCATTCTTTGGCACAAAGCCATAATCCTGCTATCCAGTCTTTGTTATGTACGCAACGAATATAAAGTCTCAGTTTTATTCGGACTTTTTGCAATTGTAAAAATTGACTGTTGAAGTTGGCCTTTCTTGAAATTGCTCCTTAATAGTTAATGCTCTGTTTAACATAATGACGTAGCTATTGAAATCTAATCCATTCTTTTTTTCAATTTTCAAAAACCCGACACTAATGGGGTGCGCCGCAAAATAACAAATTGAGCAAGCATTTATTAACCTCGTGGGGTTAATGCTTGTCCGGTTGAAGTTAATGGAACCGAACCGAAACCGCTAATAATGCATTAAGCTTCTGTATAAACTATACAAGTTGTTTCCCTTAGCTCCATAGATCCTAGGAATTTTGCAAGATTACATATTCAGACGTTTGACATTTCATAACTTTACTATTGGTTTTGCCCAGTGCATCTTATTGATACCCAGAACTGAATCAAAGCCCGACAAATGCACCAACTTTAAAAATAAAACTTTTGATCTTCCGTTTTTCTAAAATGAACAATTGACACTCATGCACTATTCATTGTTTTCTTGACACAACATTGTTCCACATCAACTCCAATCTATACTTTTTATTTTGGTACATAGTTTTCAGAATCGCCAGAAATTTATTAGAGAATTGAACGTATTTGAAAATTTAAAACAAAATATTCATAACAATTTAGTCCACTTTTCTACCAGGAATTATTTGTTGATGATGCAAACCATGTGGTTCTGGGAATATGGGTTCCCCCGTTTCCTTGCTCCATGTAATTTTTTCAATGTGCGCAGATTTAACCGCATCCACATGTGGAGAATTTGTTGCATGGTATACCATCCAAGTCTCCTTTTGGTCTATATGCAAATTTTATAGAATAGCATTATGGCACACTAATAGCATTTTGGTATTTATAAAAATGTCCTACCTGGGGACACGGTGAACGTAGCATGTGCCGGACAGAAAACACTTTCATCCAAATTTTCACTAAATACTTTTCCTTCTGCCTTGACCCAGTTTACAGAATTCAGGGGATCCTTGTCTTTTTCAATGCTCATGTACGTTAGAGCATTTCCTGCTTTGCACATGGCACCCACCGAATGAACCATATAGGCTGTTCCTTCGTTATAAATAAAATGTGGTGCTTGGTTCGAGCATCCACCGTCGCATTCCCACAATTCCGTTGGATGTCTAATTAAATTGATTGGTTCCAGAACATGAGTGGCGTTTTTTATCTTAGCAATGTAAATGCTATTGAAACCGGAAGCTGGATTTGGAGTTATCCAAACCAAGTAGAAGTTTTCGTCGTGTTTTAACAGAGTACTCTGAAATGCTGGAAGATGCCAAGATGGAAGTATGGGTGTAGGGTTGAAGTTCCATAAACCCATTGGGTTAGATTGATCTTGGGCTTGAAGGACAAAGATGTTTGATGTGCTGTTTTGTGCTTCCATAGAAAAATAAATGTAAAGCTGTCCGTTGATTTGATGCAGTTTGGAACTTCCAGAAACTAAATGATCTTCTGGAGAACTAAAATGAAAAGTAGGTTATACAAAAGTAAAATATTAACATACAGCAATATTCAGGAAAAAGTTTCAGGAGACTTTTGGCTAGCTAAAATTTGATATATTCAACAGATTTTTTCAGTACTATTGTATCCTTATACACTGTAAGAAGCCTCACCTGAACACAATTTTTCTCTCAGCATCACGAAAATCTTCTAGTTTTCCGCTTTTTAAAAGTTTCAATTCTGAACCTTCATCAGATGATAAGACCATGTAGTAAAAATCGCCGACACGAATTATTCCCGGACTTACTGTAGAATTGTCGGTGACTGGATTTGTAAAATATTCGAAGGCGCTCGGAATGGCAAGTGGATAGCTAAATCCATGTGCTTTGGGGAAAATCGGATGTCCTGTTTCTTCATGCCAACTAATCTTTTGAATTCGGATACTGCGGCTTCCTCTAACGTCTGTAGCGTTGCTGGAGCCATAATATATCATCCAATCTTGTAAGCCATCAGGACTTGTTGTAAACCAAGCGCGGCCAGTGGCGTAAACATTTTCTGCAGCATTCGAAGTGAAAACTGGCCCTGGAGCAGTATACCAATTTGTCACGTCTAAGGGATTCTTGCCGTTTTCAATACTCATGTAGGACAAGCTTGAACTAGCGTCATTATAATGGCTTGCAGCGTAAACCATAACCACTTTATTTTCATGGTATAAAAGTGATGGGTAACTCGCCATACATGTTGTATAGCATTCCCAAGTATCATTGGGTTCTTTAAGGAGAACTGCTGGCTCCGAAACTTCCGTTGGACTATGCATAGGGGCTATGTAAATAGCAAAGCTGCTATCGTTGTTTTGACGACCCCACAATAAATACAGTTGGTTGTCTTGTTGCAAAATATTTGCATGAAATCCGCGACCGTCAAGAATGCCCTTCAGAAGCTGGATTGGAGTTCCCCAACCTTGCAATAAATTTAGCTGATTTTCTGCCTTTGAGATAAATAGCTGATGTGTCAAATTAGAATTAGATGAGTGAAAGGACAGATACACATCCCCGTTTATTTCAAATATACGTTCATCCACTACGCTGGTACCTTCTGCGGCCCTAAAATTGTAGCATCGTATTAAAAAGCAGTTTGTAGATTGCACAAAAACACAAAATCGATCTTTGTTGTTCTCAATTTAAATATCTGTAGACTAATAATTTTATGCTTCCATATATCTTGTACTTACGTGTATACAACCGCACTTTCAGCATTTGTGTAGTCGTACAGTTTGTCACTTTTAAGAATCACTAGATCTTGTTCTCGCCTTGAAGCGGTGTAGTATGTGTTACCAAAGCGATACACATTCGGAGACCCAACCGCAAATTCGCCAGCAACAGGATTAAAGAATTTGGAAGCCTCACCACTTGGAAGCTGCTGCTGGAATCCATTTGCTTTTGCCGGAGGAAAAATAGGTGTTCCATCAGTTCTATCCCAGTCTATATTTTCAATTCTAATGCAAGAGCTGCCGCCAAGATCCGACATGTTGGTTGAAGCAATATACATCATCCACGTTTCTATTCCATTCGGACTTGTGGTAAATTCCGAATAGCGAATTTGATAAACATTTTCTTCTTCATTTCCCTGAAACACCGAACCTACACTGTCCTTCCAGTTGGAAGGAATCAGTGGATCCATTCCCAGCTCTATGCTCATAGAGCGTAGTGAAGTTCCCGTCGTAGAATTTTGAGTGCAGGATGTGAATACCAGGTACACCTTCTCTCTGTTGTAAAGAAACGAAGGTCCCGATGGGGCGCACACCCAGTCTTCATTCGGTTCACGTAGCAGTACAACTGGTTCTTGAATTCGATTTGGATTTTGCAGTTTGGATATGTAAAAGCCATATATAGACGTTGCCTCAGATGGACTAGCCCACACAAAATACAGTTGCCCGTTCATTTGAAGCGGAGCTCCTTGGTGCGCAATGGTATTCCAAATGGGTTCAAGGACACGAACGGGGACGTTCCAGGTAGCCATCGGATTTGTTGGATCATTTGCTTGTGTAACAAACATTCGCCAAGGTGTGGTTTCGTTCTGCATATGGAAATACAAGTACAAGTCATTCTGATATTGAAGAAACGCCTGGGGATAAAACTGGGTGTAGCCGGAAGGACGTCTATATATAACAGCTTTCTCAGCGTTTCGAAAGTCGGTCAAGAATGAGCTTTTTAAAATTTGTAGTTCGTTAGCTGCATTGTCGGCATATGCAAGGTAATAATTCCCACCAATTCTATGGACTGTAACGTCTCCAATCGTAAAGTCTAGTACGGGATTTGAAAATGTAGAAATTTGTGAGTCGATGGTTTTGCAATAAACCAACAAAATCACCAAATAGTTCAGAATATACTCCATAACGCTGTATTTAACTGTATGATTTGAGCAACTTAAAATACTGCTAATTGTTGTGCAAAGTGCTATTTGATAACAGGTTAATTTTAAAAAAACAAACTGATTCCTAAATCAGTCGTGTGACTTCGGAACTTTTGAGAAAGTGGAATTGATTAAACAATTGAAATTGACTGGTATTTATATGTGCAAATAGCTTTTTATCATAATTTTTGAACAACCAAAGTAATCACTTTAATGCCATAGTATTAATAAGTATTCTTTCCATGTCGCAGTCCTTATCAGTTGCAGATAGATCAACACGTGCATTGGGAAAAACAAAAATTTTGTTGCAAAATATATTCTCATAGCCTTGGTAAAAACAGGCAATCAATAAAACACTCAAAACATGATAAACGATTTGGCACGAGGCAACTACAAAACAATTTTATCACAAAATCTCAAACAGGTGTGAACCAACTGACACAGTTTACTGAGAAAACCAAATCGATGACGCAAACCACTCTTCACATATGATTGATTATTGGCTTGATTTGATTCAACTGAAGTTCAACTTACTGATTTAAACATTTTTCCAGGAATGATGAATAAAAAAGTAAACACTTAAGTGTTTACATATTCTAGCAAGCATTGTGATGTTAGTAGTTAATCTGTACTTGACAAACTGCATAACAAAAGCATTCAAAGTGCAAGATCGACAGGATTGGTATTGGTAAAAAACGCACGTTACAAACTTAGTTGTCTACATTTTCTCTGCTTGAGCATTTATCATCATTTATCAGCATTTATCATTTGTCTTCTTTTAGACTACTAGTTACCAAATTCGATCTACAGGATGGCTTAGTGGATAAGGCGTTACACAGCACTAACTGAATTTTGGAAGAAAAATAGGAACACTACAATTTAGCATCACCATGTACTCATGACACCATTTTTTTTAAAACGACAATATTGTTTTAACATAATGGTTATAATACACTTTTCGTCATTGGATTTAAACTAATTGTCAGAACATGTATCGCGTTTTTTATCAAGTTGGTATCAGCTGGTGACTTGCAAGGGTTTGTGCTTTAAAAACGTCATGCATGACCAAATTATTTTTAAATTACTAATCCGGTAAACAAGTTTTGAAATGCTCTTCATCACACATTTTTAGCCACATAAGCCTAAACACAAACTACTTCGTATACTTAATGATAATAACAATTAAACCTAAAGTAGATGCATGCAGCAAACACCTGAATGAGTCGTGCTTTCAAAAAACATTTAAAACTTTTCGTTCTAAAGAAAATATTGGAAGCAACTTCAGAAATTCTTTTTTCTATTGATTACACAGAATAGTATATTGAACGGGTCTTTAGTTTTGATAGCTACCGAATAGTCTTTTTATCCCATAGATGATATAATGGCGTGTATTTGACGACTTACAATTTCGAAGCAGTTATAATGCAAAATTCTTTTTTTTATATGAGAAGTAGCGCAAATATAAGTCAGAATTTTGGACGGTTTTTCTGTTTCAATTAACCTACACTTAACATGATAATTTAATCATATCAGTGCAATAAGTTCGTTTTCTTGGTTTTTACAAAATACGTTTCTCTAAGTTTTAGTAAAAACCCCGACGTAGCAAGCTCAATATTGCACTGCGCTACACCATGAAATGTTTCTTACAAAAAACCGTCCTTTCTAGTAGGCACGTCGCATAATTCAAAGTCAGCATATCAGAACTTAGTTCGAGTTAATCGAGACTTAAGAAGCTAAGGTAAAGTTGTTACCAGATTATTACTTGAGGCAGTAATGTTTCCTACCCGATCGGGTTATGAGGATAGTTGTAATCTGTGGTTTTGTGCTATTTGCTTCCAAACGAACAACAATTTAAATGTAGCAAAAATCGGTTGATAGGAAACTCAGATACATCAATTGTCTATAGACCTGTGAACCTGTGATTTTAAAATGCTTAACGTTAATTTAAATTAGAAAGAATTCGAGATATTTTTTAAAAATCCTTCTGGTTTCGCTTTGATTGTGTGATGTGATACTCAAAAGCAGGTGTTAATAACTGGTCAGAGTAAAGACCATACTGCTCTCTGGAAGAACAAATTTTGAAGATTTTAACGTTATTTTTAGAGATCTTACTCTTTCCAACGGATTTCGTCTACTAATTAGTATACACACATACAAATTATATGTCGTTAGCCATAATTTAGTACCTACAACGCAGAAACAGAATGCCTTCAATAAAATTCTAAAAATCCATTTAATAAAATTGATTTTTAATTCTCGTCAAAACTTAGACAAAGGTTTCATTCATATTTTAAGTATAATGCTTATGTACTAATATCAACCAAAATTTACTTTCAAATAACATACCAGAGTTGCTTCACCATGTATTTAAATATCCGGTTGAAATATCAGCGTCGCACATTTTTAGTAAAACTGCAGGAAATGAGAAACACATTATAAAAAATTAAATACGGCAGTCCATAAAATATTTCTCTAGTATAAAGGTTCTTTTATTTGTCACAGTTGAAGTTTGTAAATGACGTTTTTTGAACCGTATCCTAAAAGAAATATTTTAGTCCGAAATGCACATATTACATCTTACTTAATATTTTGTCGATTTTGTAGATATTTATTTTCAGTAACATGACTTCTGCATTAATTTGGAAAGCGCTTCAACTTAGTCATACATTTTATAAGAATCTATTGCATTACCTCACATTTGGTTATGTAGACATTACAAAACGATGTTTCATCTTGGAAAATTTCGTCTGAAACTGATTCCCGTTTATTTGTTTGGAATAATAAGTACGTTGCATGTTGCCTGCATGTGTTACATAATTTTTGAAACAGTAAAAGACCACATACCGTTTATGCCATTTCCACAAATTGTTCTGTACTGCATATCAGTGGTTTTGGCCGTAATGGTACTTATGCTAGAATTTATATTTTTAAAGCATAAGCATTTATTTTGCTATCAGTATTTTAACCCCTTAGTAATATTTGAACAATCAATTTCTTACACGGATTCTAGTAGTTACCACACGTCAAGTTTGCACTTGATAAAAGAAGGTAAATACATTTTTGCTGTTGTATAAAAACTGTTTGTTTATCTCAATTTTAACTTTTCACAGAATTTAAAAAATGGAGGCACGGACACTCAACAGGATTTAATGCCTTGCTGTTATTTGCACTAACCATAAGCCTGCTACTATTTAGTACTATCAGCACCCGTGATCATATTCATGGAACTTGATCCCGTTTATGTACTCTTGCAAAACCTTTACCCGGGTATACTTCAAAACTGGCTTAAAAGAATTGCGTTTATGCTGAGATATATTCTAATGCAGTGGTTAGCTTTAGAGGGTAATCGCACAGTAATTACTTTCTGTGTGCCAAATATAACAATTCTACGAATTTGCGATCACATTATTTTTAACTGCACTTTCAAGTTTCAAATTTAGCCAAAATGTTGTACAATTTTACTGTCAGTTTCAATGTATACATTTTGCTGGTACAGAAGCAATACGATTATTTACTGGGACCACGATGGCAGGCGGATTTTTGTTTCTTGTGTCAGGAAATACTGCGATAGTTTCAGGTTTTAAAGTGTATCCACTTGATATTCGTATTATTTTAATAGGTGCGTTAGCAATGGCTTATCGGTTTACTCAGCAAACTTCACCAGTCAGCGTTAGAATATACATTACAAGTGTACAGTCATACTACGGTAATGGAAATTAGAAGTGCTAAAATACAATGGTGAATTAAAGTGCTGAAAGTGCATTGAAGCCAATTGCATTTCATTGCGCTTTGGCCAGGTTTGATACAGAAACGGAAGTTAACTTTTATGAAAACATACTGTTACGTAGCATGGAGGTAATTTTGCTTTGTAACAAAACAGCGGTGCATTAAAATACAACAACAGATTTGCATTCTGGAACATGCGTTTTGCAAGTTACAATTCATTAAAATTATCTGACATGTGAAGAATTTTGCAATGCTTTTCGACTCTAAAATATGTTATGCTAATTATAAATATAAAAGGTTAAAATGTTTAGGGGATTTATGCTATTTAAATTATTTTGAATTATTTTACGTTCATTTATTCATTATGTATTATTCCAAATAAATAAACAAAACAATGGTAGTTCAAATGCATTTTTTAGCATTGTTCCATTTTTGGCTAACGGCCATTTTTGTGTGCCCAAAATATTTTTATTGTATATAAAAGCTAAGTGCTGGTTACAACTCTTGCTTTTTCTTCTCTAATTGGCCCTTCTTGAAATTCAATTGGTTTATTTTTTCCATTATGAAGTAATGACATAGAATGTATTCGTCAAAAATGAAGATGAGACATTGTATTTTACGAACTTTAGAAACCCAAGGAACCATAATAATTTACCAAGAATCTTCTCAGTATTATTTTATATAGAGTTTATACCAGAGTAGTTGTACTATAGTCAGATAAAAGTTCATCCATTTCGTGTTATATACGTGCTCTCTTGCATAAACTATAAAATGCTGGATAGAACACTTAATAGTATTGACTATATACTTAGCATGCTCTAAGTATAGCAGTTGCAGCAATTCCCGGAACTTTGTGGATAGAAGATAGTGTGCTAGGTCTGATCGGACTTTCATTTTAAACAGTTTGCCTATTTTGTAAAAACATCATTGAAAATCGGCAAAAACGTCTGAACTGTGTTACTATATTAGCTGCAGTTTTTTGGTTTGAAAATATCAATTTTCTGAATATTGTGTGCCATTCGTAAATATCGTTTTAAAAAAATTTTCTTTGTTATAATAAAAATATTTCAGTTTTGTTCTGCAAACTGGTGCCACAAATATAGGACGTTTTTGCAACTAACTAAACGAGACCATAGTAAGTTGATCTTGAAGAGGAATGGTTTATTTTTCAGTATTGCTTTTATACAATAATACTTTTCAAGAACCTACCTGATAATTCTGGCAAAAAAGTATAAAAGTCCCCAATGTAAATATTCCTAGAATTTAGTCTACCAAAGCATTCCAACAAAAACGCATTGTTCTAATTTTATAATTTAACAATGGAAAGTCACTTCTCCCGGAAATTGTTTGATTTTCGACTTACTGTCATATTTTTTATGCTTTTAAAATTATTTCTCTGCATATAAAAGCCCACACATGCAAATAGTTTTTCATTTAGAGAACAGCACTGTTGACTGGCACCTTTTGAAAATCGAGTCTTTAGATTACCAAACAGCAAGCAAACTTTGTAACCAAATAAAAAGCACATTTTACATTGTGTGAAATACAAGTGGCTTTATTTATAACTGAGACAAAGTTACCTATTTTAATATAATTAGGAAAAACTAAATCGAACCAACAACGCATATTATTCAAAAACACAGAGTTTTAACTGAAACAATAAGAAAAACTTATCTCATAACATTGATATATTTATGTTAACTTAAAGTTGTTTTAAAACATTTTAGAACTACATTATTCAAAGGATTTTTAATATCCTCTTGAAACGTTAATATGATGCTATTTATGCATACAATATTTTATACCAACGCACTTTTATGTATAATTTTAATTTTACACTAAAAATCAGCATTAAAACAGATATACTCTTTGGCAGATAGATACTTCATTTTGGCTGATAAACCCGGTATTGTTTATCTTACTTAACTTTCAAAACCAGCTGTCTTTAATATTTCATCAATTAAGTTAACCAGGCCAATTCCCTTATGAGCAGCTATCTTTGGGAATATCGATGATGTAGTCATTTCTGGATGCGTATTTATTCCTAAAGCGAACAACTTGTTTGTTTTTTCTTCTAAAATAAATTTTGCTTTTGCAGCACCCTTGCAATTTATTGATTTAAACATCTTTTCAGCATCCAACAATAACTGCCTATATTCATCTTTTGACAATGAAGCAGGACAAATGTGCTTAGCTACACCTTCTGTACATTTTGTCTCATGGTGATAAAAACGATTTTTCTCAAGTTTAATTTCCAATGCGCCAAGAGCCTTGCCATTTAATACGGCTACCTGCAATTCTTTACCCTTAACGTACTTTTCAATCATAACTTGGTCTCCGTAGGCAAAGTCGTAATTCAAAAATTGGAATCTATCTTCCTCAAAAACTACAATAATGCCAATACTTGCACCCTGAGAAACAGGTTTAATGACATACGGTCTGTCCAAAGGGTCAGAGATCATATTGTCAGTTTTGTTTATAATGACACCATCGGGCATATTTATATCATTAGCCAAAAGGCAGTTTCTCGATTGGATTTTATTAAACGCCATGCTTGATGCCAGTACACCGCTATGAGTGTACGGAATTTGCATAATGTTCAAGAGACCCGGCAGACAACCGTCCTTTCCATATTTACCATGCAAACAGTTGAAGACTAAGTCAGGCTTTATCTCATCTAACCTAACTGCAATATCTGCTCCCATATCAAAATAAGTGACCTTATACCCGGCTTCAAACAGTGCTTTGATAACCTCCTTGCTAGATGCTAAGGACGCTTTGCGTACATCAGACGTACCTCCGGCTACTAAAGCCACATGCTTCCTTCCGCTGCCATTTAATGTTAAAACTTTTGAAAATGCCGACCAGCTAGCTACGTGGGCGTTCATGTTTAGATTTTGTTACAAAAATTTACTTAATACTTTTCTTTTTTCAAAATTGTTTGTGTTTTGAAGATCTGGACTCTAAACGAAAGGTTTCGGTAGTTCATTTATTCTCAGTTCCAGATTGTATCCAAAGTCTCCTGAAATTTTTGGAAAGAAAACTTTTAAAATCTAGTTTTTAAATCTATATAAAATTAAATAAAAACTTACGTACGTTCTTCTTTGTCAATATATCATACTAACTGATGACGTTTGTGAACATTCAAAGTGTCGTGCCCTGCCGCTTTGTGATTACCTGCATGAAAGGTATTCATTAGTTTTACTTCAATTTATTTTTAAAAAGTTTATACAAAATTCTAAGCAATACACTTTGTAAACTCACCAACATTTTTATATGCAGGCGCTCAATATTTTGAGAACCAGGAACCGCAAAAGCGTCAGGATGAGATCAGCTTTACTGTTTGGTTATTAATAGATTTGGTGACAAGTAAAAAATCTTCTTGATAGCTATAACTTTATTACAAAATATAAACCTTGAAGAATTTGGGCGTTAACATTTTCATTTGGTTATAAAGCTATGCTTGCACAATTTCTACACTTTTGATAATAATTGATGTGATCAATTGTGCAAGCAAAAGTATATATTTTCAATGGGTAATAAAATGTAAAGGACACTACATTAAAGAATGTCATTTTCCATTATGCCGAACCTATATCAAAAAAACTTTATTGGCTTTTTATGTTATTCTTTGTTCATCTGTGTGATATCAAGAAGCCACATAAAATTTTGTTGCGCAATGTCCGCATGCGTGTTGTGTAACCCATTTGCGTCAGACAGAACTTTTTTTAGTGCTTAATGCGGAAGTATACTTATATATATGTTTGTACCTGCTAAATGTGCTACGCTGTAGTCAATGCTTTTTGCAAAGGTTGACCGCTATAGGCAATAATATAATCTAAATATCATGTACATATTAATTGCAAATATGCTTTTACAAATTGACAAGCCGTGTCAGAAAGGATGGCTTACATAAACGAAGCATATGGTTCTTGTAAGAAAATGGAATATTTCAGTTTGCATGCTAGTTCAACGAAGAAAAGCTAGTGTACACGGAAGTCTAACTAAACGTGACGTGTATGAGCTGTAGCTTATCTAATATGGCTAAAAAATCAATGTTGTACAAATCTGACGAGGCGTTGTCCTCCCCATTAACAAATATATTCGATGCACAGACACCCTTTTTGGCAACGTCTGGGCTTGAACAATGTCTTAAACCAATTTCAATCGATTAATGGTAAAAAGAACATGTAATTAGATACATTTTGGATTTATTGATTCAAAGCTATTTATTAAATACTATTTTGTGACATTTGCTCTGCACCTTCTATTTGCCAGAACAATTGTCATGCACTCCGGGAAATTTCTGACCACAAACAAAGTTCAGGTAAGTACACCGCAAGAAAATGCTACGGCGGGAGCAAAACAAGCACAGCATAGTTTGAAATCCAAACTTTATATTAATTAAAATGCACTTATGTAAATATCGACAGACGTATGCCTTATTCGTTGACAAGAGCAGATTTTTTGCATATATTATTATAAAATATATATATTAGCTTAAATATATTTGTGTAAAAACGAAAGGTTTAGAGAAAACGCAAAAATATTTTTTTATTTGTTGGGTCATAATCTATAATATTTACACTCACCTTCAGAACAGAACCGTTAGCTTGAAATAATTGTTTAATACCAAGTAACACATACGTTTTAATTTCAAATACTATAATTTACGCACTAATACCTATTAATTTTTTTAATGTCACCAGTTTGCGCTTGTTCTAATATAAAACCTGTGTAATTTACCAAACAAGACATTAAATTTCAAGTAAAATAAATATCTGCTCTCACCTTCACCCCTATTTTTAGATTAATACAGAATATAAAAATTTATGTCAAACATGTTTAATCTCTACTAAAACAAATCGTATAGCGGATAACTAAAATACACATAGATTATATTAAGCTGTAAACAAGTAAACAGTTTGTACTGTATAAACCACCAAAACGCATACCAGTCACTGTTCCCGGCTGACTGTAATTCCCGTGTTTTTCTAACTGTAAAGAATACGGTAGAATTACTAAACTCGTTGCTTTAGCCAACGCACAATAGCATACTAATTAAGCTAATAACAGTGTGTCAGTTGCGTCTTGCAACACAAAGTTGTTATAACATTTGGGTTTTGACGATTTCTGACTGCTCAGGTTACAATTAAGAGTCGTCCCTAAAATTTACGATTTGGTTTTTTTTCTGTTTAAAAAAGTTTTACTTTTAGAAAATTTCTAATCTTTAAGTGGTTTAGATGAACCCAACACACATGCAATGCATGCGTAATTTTCTATTGGAATTTTAATGCAGTGTAATGTTTGCTATAAGAAATTTGGATAACTGAATGCCGACGATGTGTATCAAACAATTTATGTGTGTAGGTTTGCTGCATGTATACTGTATACATATACTCATGATGTGTTAGCGTGTGTAAAACATATATAACTAGAAAATATTATTACATATTATTATTGTTTATGTATTTTTTTCGTTAGTTTACAACTAAACACTAAATTAAATTCTATATTATAAAAGATTATCTACTTTAGTATTTCTAAAACAGATTTGCTGCCACGAATCGCTCATTCAATTAGCAAGCCAAATAAAAATTCGTATCTTAACAAAAGTTATTTTTAAACAATAGAACGTAATTAAAGTCAAAAGTAGTTTCTTTTTGCCATTTACAACTATGTATGCCTTTAGGTTTCCAGTTTATAAGAAATCCTTTATCTTGATACAGACTTCAATTGCTCAAACCATAGTACTACTATTCAAAACCTGAAGCATTTGGCATTGCAAAATTGTAGTCGGACCTCAAATATGTTTTCTCGTGTTCTCCATAACCCTCAGGATCAACAACCAGACAATTCAAATTGTTTAGTTGAACCCAAATATTTGAATTTAACGGATTTGCTAGAAATTGCCAGAACTGTATACTTTTCCTTTCTAATTTCAAAACCTGTTTTTCCAATGCGTCCTCGCTTAGTCCCCACAAATCTACAGAAATACAAAGCTTCTTTAAGGTGTTTCTCATTGTCAGCAAAAAATCTAAATTGCACTTATATTCTACTTTTAATCTAATCTCGGAGATGTTTGAAAGATTTAGCCGAGCATTATCCAAGCTATCAAACAATTCAGTGCCCGAATAATGACGTGGCAGAGCTAGATTTACTTTTTGTAAAGTAGCTTGACCATATTTTTCAACAAAAGCAAAAGCCCTTGGCCATGTAACCTGAAATGTATAAAGTCGCCCAAATTTTAAATCAAGTTCTTCTAGTGCCAATGTTTCCGGCAAATTTTCCAACATTTCAAAATCTTGTGTATAATCAACTTGAAGTTCCAACTTTTTTACGTTTTTTAACAATTCCAAAACATTTTTTGGTATGTCTTTATTGTATCTAGGCGGAAATCCGCGCACTTCCCTAATTTGAGGATTTTTTTCTAGAATTTCCTTAGCAATTGGAAATGGCATACCGCCAAAAACAACTGTGTCTAACTTTCTATTTACTTGTAAAGGATTTATCTGAATAAATTTTGATAATTGTCTCAAATCGGAAGTTGCTACGTATACGCGACAGTTCAACGTTTTCAGGTTTGGCGTAAACTTTAAGAGTTTCTTTAGAATAAAGTAGTATTTTTCACCACTATTTAACCTATAATCAATGCTAACATGTAAAAATTGAATGTGACGTCCAAAGTTTGAAAAAAGTCCAAACAAAATGTTTGAATTTTGTGCGGGACGCTCTGCTGTGTTAAAACTAAGGTCAACAGAAACACAGCCGCTTGGAAATGGGTTCTTTGCCACATTACTACCCTCAAATTGTTCAAGAAATCTAGTTGGCGTCTTTTTCTGCTCACGGGCCAGCTCGCGGTTGTTAGAGTTATCTTCCTGATATTTTATTTCGGTTAGAGATAACCTTGAAAACGTTGACAAATTGCCTTGCAAGTTTTGGAGATATTTGTCCATGGTCTGTTTCCACAGCTTGCAGGTCTGTCTTAGGTTCATGGTCCAACGAAGCTTCAAATAAGCTTCGTCCCCATCCAGGAGGAAATTGCTGTTGTGTTCTACTTGACGTTCCAAGTAGCTGGCAAGAATTGGCAAAACAAACGCAAATTGGTGTCGGGGACGAATAAGAGACTTGAGAAAATGCGATGTGACCGACAATCTTTCCAGATCTTCTACGCAGTGAAATTTGTCCAGTATGAGGATCCATATCTGTAAAGCAACAATAAAAATAGTGTGACTTTTTAGAAATCTGGATAAATAGAAATAAAAAATGCATTGAAATAGTTTACCTCTTTTGGAAATATTTGAAGTAAACTGATGCTATCGCTTTCGTTGTCCTGCCTGTTGGTTTCCATTCTCGAAACATTTGCGCTGCTACTACTAATTTGCAAACCACTTACAATTGATTGTTGTCAATACAAGTTTTATTAATTTTCTCTGGTAATAATGTAGTAACCGTAATGCAAAATATGTTTATACTTTGTACTCGATCAAATGCGAAATTATAAAAATCAGCTTTTTTACTCGCAGCTCAAAATGTAGGTAGCATCGAGCTGTAGATAACATACTGAAAGCGGAACAGCCAATATGCGTTTTAGAAGGGCTTTAAGATATGTTTGGTTGCTTGTATTGAATACACCTTTAAAGAGTTTAGCATGAAAAGGTACACAAAAATTCAATGTGGATTATAAGCAGGGACAATGAGGCAAAATGAGGATTGTAACGAAAGATTATAAAAAAAGGTAAGGGCTCTGGAAAGTACAAAAAAGTATTGGGTTATTGGGTACTTTTGTAAGTTTGACTGCGCGACAGGGTGGCGAACAATGTATGGGTTCAGTGCTAAAAATGTACATGTCCACATTATGGGCCTGGAATTATAGAAATGACATTTGAGCTGGTTTTGCATAAACAATAGACATTATTGCAACGTCTCTGGTTGTGGATTATACGGCATACCTAAAAAAGACTAAAGGGCATCGTGAATTAAAGAGGTAGAATTTTTCATTGTGAACTGCAAGGAAAAAGGTGTAGCCGGGACCCTGAGAGACTTAAGGCCAAAAAGAGAATGAAGACGTACATATTTTTAAAAGGCGTAGGTTTTTTAGGTTTGGTGCATGGTATGAGGAAACGCAAATACTAAGAAATTATACACTTGTTAAAAAAAGGGTCGGTGCAAAGAAAGAAATTTCTTGGAAAATATGAAAGGAAAGGAATATTTGTAAAATGAAAAAAAACACACGAAACGTTTAGTTTGCGTGAGTGATGTGTGAATCCAGTGCTATAGGTCTTCGTTCATGTTTGTCCTTTGCGTCCTTTTAATACAAGTGACCTTTGAACGGGTTCAGGGTAAATTTTGCCCTTCGTTGCAATGAGTTTACTTCAACAATAAAATACATAAAAATTAGAGCTAATGGTTCCAGTTACATTGTACCTGAAATATTTATTTTCAACAACCATACGCATTCAAACATTATTCAACAGACAACAATTTGTAATTTGATTTTTAATCCAATATCTCTTTTTTAAATATTCTAATTCAATGGATTTTATAAAAACTGTCAAACTGTATGCTTTTTCGTTTTGATCTTAAAATCGTTCTCAATTTTCTACAAATACGCGGGAGTACTTAGTTTTATCAGAGTGCAGGAAATATGACATCAAAATTACAAAATTTTGTAATTAGAATCTAACATCTGAAACGTTTGAAAGGTTTAACAGAATTTTATTCAAACTATTAACTAAATATTTATTTTTATCCAAGTGATTATGTGGCAAAACCAGGTTCAATTTTCTTATCGTTCTTGGGCTAACTATTTTACACAAGCAAATACCGTGAGCTGTCCTTTTAATTGAACGCGCGTCACAATGTAGTTTTAAGTGGGTCACATATTTTATGGGGTTACAACATTGCCAGTTGTATGTTCAAAGATTCTGACGTAATCAAACGCCTAAATTTATCACACAACAATAATGCTTCACGGCTTTGCAATATTTGAAAATTGCGTTCTATCGTGAGAATATAGTTCCAAACAGATACACGGCTAACCTAAAACAGAAAATGAAACCGGATCACTTTACTAAATTGCAAACCCGCAATATAGTTCACATTTCTGACGTCATAACCAAAGGCAACTGTTTTATTTAACCGTACTGCATAATTATAAATTCACGGTTTCCAAATTATTACGAAAACGAAACAAACACGAAAAAACAGAATCGCAACCATCAGGAATTCCTCACAATACTTATTTGATAAAACGTGACCTAGATGTTTAAAATAGTTATATTGCAGCTGTGTTATGTACGTTTTCGTGTCCCGGTTGACGTAATAAAAATAGAAGAATATCGCCTGAAACACTTAAAAGCATAGCTATTCCAGTATAGCTTTGTATAACTGCCATCTCGTTTTTAATTTCCAAGAATTTTAAAGCGAAAAATTTCCAACGATATTTCAATTCAATTTTCCAAAAACTTGAATAGGAACACATTATTTTATTGGTATGGTTCTTCTTCAAAATGAAGGTCTGCTCAAAGACTGGATTTTGTTATACCGCTTTTGCGACAAAATTGCCTGGTTACCATTTCAATGGAATTCTAAACTAAATAGATTTCAGCTCAAATCCAATTTCCATCTATTCATAATCAAATTGCGACACTATATGGCTTTGGTATACTTTGTTTTGGTTTCCATGCAATGCATTCTTGTCTCAAAAGTTGTATCATCCAAGGTTGCCAGTCAAACGTTCACTCTAGCGCTTAGCTACATACTGAATTACAGTATTCAGTATGAAAGCATGAGAGATCGATATGGAATCCTGGGCTTGTACAATAATCTACTGAACTACGAAGAACAACTTAATGATAGAAAGACACAACAAAACTCTGTTAATAATCGGAAAAGCCTTTTGACAAGGTTTTTAATACGGCTTCAAGGAAGTTCAGGAACTACAACGCCGCTTTTGTACCATTTGGAAATTTTCAGAAATCCGTGCTTTCCCATGTACTTGGGATACTGGCTGTGTGAACAATGTCAGAACTCGGAACTAGGCGAAGCAAATGCGGAAACCTGGAACAAAGCGGAAATTTTGTCAAAACTTGCTATTGTGGCGATATCGTACATTAACTGGAGTTTTGTGATTTGCGGAGGTTGTTGTCACCTAGCTGTCAACCTCTTGTTGCTGGGATACTGGTTTCGGATAGAGATTGAAAAGTTTGGCGAGTAAGCCACAAACAATTTCCGTTTTCTTATAAATGTCACTTTCATTTAAAATATGTTATAATTTGTAGAATGATGACAAAGAGACCTACGTTTTCAAACATATCGCTGGTCAGAACAACCTTGAACTACCGAAAACTTCAGCTAATGCTCATTACTTACCGCTATCTATTTTCTGGAACACTTCTGGTAATTATTGGCGTTTGTCTGATGAGTCTTGAAATACTGTGCTTGTACAACACTGTTACCGCCATAAACTCTGGAGTGTATCTAACGGATAAAGTCAACATTTTGTACACATGGGTGGCAATCTTCTGTGCTTACAACATTGTATACTTCTTCGGACTATTTTCTAAAATCCATCAGAATTCTGAAATGGTATTGAGAAACTTAAAAGGTAACTTTGTCCTGCAAAGAAATAGATGGTTTCAAAAGTGGTTAAAAAGTTGTCCTATTCAGCGAGTGTATTTTGGAGGTTCTAACTATGTGGATGCATTAACGCCATTGGTAATGGAGGATTTTGTGATTGTACAAACAGTTAATTTGTTGTTGGTTGGGTAGTTTTTTGCTTACCTGAAGCTAGTCAGAATGAAAATTAGTCAAGAGTAAAATCTCGTTTGTTTTAATTCAGAGTATCAATTGTATAGAAACACGCATTAAAATACTCAAGCTAGATTACACCTTTTGTGGTCTTCTGATACCCCATACTTTATAAAGAGTAATATAATTAAATTTATAAAACGTGGATTTAGGTTGCTTTTTATTCAGACTTTCTACGAATTGCGTGAGACAATAGCACCTTTTACGAATAATACAAGATTTCTTTGAACAAAAACAACCGATTTTTTGCATTTACACAAACACCTAAAACACTTATGTTGGCTTTGGTCCAAGTTTTAACAAACCTGTGCTAACTTGTCTTGAAAGAGTATAAAAAGATGTGGAAGAATCCAGTTCGACGCAATTTTTATATTTACGTTAAAAGCTTGTGTAAAAAATCCATTTTAAAAATTGATTCGTTTTGGCCTTGCCTGAATTTAGCGACAAAGTAACAGACATTCTGTTTATAGTTATATAGGCTGAGCTAAAACTTTAATTTACTAATAAGACTATTTATACTTATAACAAATCCCAAAGTTCTTACTTTTTTTCAAGAAATGTTTACTGGTATTTTAATTATTTATCCCTCAATAACAAAAGGTACTACTTTAGTTACCTTTGTTTTACGATACCTCATTTTATGTACAACGGCCACCAAGTAAGGCTTGACCAAACTATCTACTCTAATTTCAATACCGAATACCAGCACAAATATTATAAGACAACACAATATCCAGCTACCAAAAACGTAAGAAAACTTTTCAAAGTTTATCTGATCATCGGTGATATTTTCGGATCCCACCTTTCTTTTGATTAAAAAACGTTGCCTCAATAAATCTGCTCATCTTGCCCAGTGGTCTTATTTTTCTGCTAATCCTGAGTCCCTAAGTCTCACAACGCTGTTGTGTAACCAGTATCTATTTTGCGTCCAGATTTGCCAAAACTGTAAACCCTCGCGTATTTTCTCCGGGACTGCTAAACAATTACGTTTCAACGTGTGACTTGTAGAACCATTTTGTTGATTAATTTCATGGTGGTATACATGTCTATACAGCTCCGCAAAAAATGTGTCTTTAACAATTATGTTCCTTTTTCCTAATAACTCCACATTTTCATCAATGTCCAGTCTCCTATTTACAATGCTGAAGTAGGTTTCAATTTTTCCTGGAATATTTCTCATAAGAAATGTCGTTCCATACCATTTTAAGGGAGAGGGAGACATTTCTGTGTGTCCACTTGTCTGACCTTCGTAGTAATAGACAATCTTGTATCCATCCCTTAAAATATCTTTTAGAGTGTCAAACGTTTTAACTTTCTCCGCGACAAGTACCAAGCTCGTAATTCCATTTCCATACAGAGAACAATTCAGCATTCCCACAACTGAAAGCGCTAAATACACATAACTGTTTCTTCTAGACATTTGGTTTGGAAACGCTTCTCCTAAATTAACTTGAAGTATTTTCAGAAACGTATCAAAATACTGTGATATAGTTTTAGATATAAAAATCATAGAAACAAGTAAGCATGCTGTGATTGCTAACCATACTGTTGGAGTAAAGCTGCCTGTCCAAATATAGAGTATAGCAAACTTGCGATCTTCTCCGATATAAGTACAATAAATGGGTGTTTCGGACAATGTATATGTAAAGCCTATTGAACTAAGTATGGCCAAATTTGCTTGGTTGTATTTATAGTCACTAGAAATATGCATGCTAGTCGAAAGTAAATACTGACTTTGCGTTGAAGCAGAAAAACTGGAAAATTCCTTTGAATTATAGACTGACAGATAATTGAATGAAATGTTATGAAGTTTTTCAACGGTTAGTGCTGACATGATATCGTAGTTACAAAATTTCATAAGGCTGAAACGTGGTACGAAACGTGAGCATGCACGACGATCGTTTCCGTAGTAATCTGGTTGAAAATATTCCGGTGCTCCTTTGTTTATCACAACATGAACATTTCGATTGTTGGAATTCCTGAATAAAATTTTATGAAGTTTTCTGGGATTTTGAATGTTATTGAAAATGAAGTTTTGTGAATACTGTTTTATGTCGCAATATCCGTTGCAGTCCACATCTATGCGATTTAAACCTTTCTCGTTATAAATCAAAACTTTCAATGCAGGATAATTTCTGCTGCGTTGATGTGTAGTGATTGCTTGAAATGAGAGAGATATGAAAATAAACACTTTATGAGTCTGTATAGCTAGGCCTACAAATGCGTGGATTAAATGTGCCGCTGCTTTTTTGTAAGTTAAAGAGGAGATTACGATGTTAACAGGCTGTGTGAACATTTTGTAAGCACTTTTCAATTTGTGTTCGATATTTGAATAATTTGGTAAATTTCTAGTAACTTTACAAAACACCATTTGTCGAATTATCCTATTGTTTTGTTGAAGCCATTGAAATTGAATTGAGTTAAAGTAAACTATATACTCTTCCGGTTACCGGCTTATTACTTGTAGCATTTTATTAATAACTTGAAAATCTAAATTCTCTGGTGTTGTCGCACAACAATGTATTAACTCAATACAATTTGCAGTGATTAAAACAAATAGTACAAAACATGTAACCATTTTCAGAAATTAAACACTTGCAGTTTTAAAAAAGCTCAGCTGAATCAAGACAGAACCAACAATGCTTTAAGAAAATGAAACAATTTTCTGCTGGGTCTAACACCCACGTCTTTAGTTTCACATGTCTATGCATGTGTAAAAAGGTACATTAATAATGCGTCAGCCTAAAGGAAACTTCTGAACATGTTCAAGCATCTTAAATTTTTTAATTTGATAAAGAGCTGCTCACTAGAAAACTAGAAACTCCTTACCACTACCCGCCATTCCGCGACAAGCCTTTCACGCGTTTTTCTAAAGCTTTCAAATTTAGTAGTAGGCGTTGGATTGGTATGTCAAAACGTGAGCAATATGAAATGCCGTGACAAAAACGTGATTTTACATGTGCTGGTACGCTCATTTTTAGAATCCAAGACTACATAAAAACCATGTGTGACTATATTGGCCTTCTCACTTAAACTCATTTCATAAACCGTACAAAGTTTTAGTAATTGCTCAGTAAAGTCTAGTTTAAAGACAATATTTGTTTCATAAAAGGGAATTTCTAATTAGAAAAAAATGGACAAAATCTATATTTGTTAAAAAAATATGATAATTATAACGTTGAGGACTATTTGAGTTTTTCAAAAAATTCGTAGGTAACTCAAGTTTATTTTTATGCTAGCTTTAAACTGCTGGTTTTGCTAATTGAAAATTTTTTAACCTGTTTCTGTTAAAGGGACCGTTTTATCACCATCTAAAAATAATGAAAAGACCAATTTCCTTTTCTCAACCTTACGCTGCATATTATCTCTGCTACCTTCATATGCTTAATCCTCTCATGTAAATTGTTCTGCATCAAACAATTTGACTTCATTTCAGTTCGCTTTTAGGATACTTGAGAACATGTATAATGTGGGACATTGCTTTGAATTTGCATTATGCTAATCATTACTGTAATTATAGTGTTATTGAGCATCTACTTAAGTGTTTATCCATTTTGTTTTTTGCATGGAGGTATAAACGGATAGCACGTAAAAGTCTTATTATGTGTTTTTATCTCTGAAACGAAATGCGCTTCAGATTTGCAATTGGCACATTATTACAAGGCAAGCAGGAAACAGAAAGAATGCTGGTTGGTTTTATTGTAAGTAGTGCTTAACAAAAAGCACAAAGTTGCAAAAATTCTTTAAATTAATGTGCAGTAAGTACCTATTTAATAACAACAACCTATTTAATTTGTGTATGAACATAGAGAAGAATAAAAATTGTAACCTCCGTGGTTAATTAAGTTATACCTGACCAATTGCACATATTATGCAGTTACACGAGCATCATTAGCCTGTTTGAATTGCCTTCATTTCTGCTAACCTTTGTACATCCAAAAATCACAATGTTAGCATGACATCAAATCATAAGGAAATATACATTAAGTACTGTCTTAAGGAAGTCATCATTCCTAATAATTTTACTTGAAATGAACCGTAACTCAGCGGAAACAAAGTTGTCTTTTATTGAAAAACATGTAATTTGTCCTAAAAGCTTTTCAACCAGTTACACAGGATAACAACAGTCATTATAGTATAAGGCTTATACAATGCTCATATAACCATCAATTAATAGCCAATGTATTGACTCAATAAGCAGGTTGTGTGGTTTAACGTCACGTTGTAGTTCGTACTGAACAAGAACGTTTTGGCGTGTAAAATTTTCCACTTACTTGCGTCTACATTTCCTGCCGTAGGCAGAGAGTAGGCACGATGTTGGAATTTATTAAAAACGTCAGCGTTTTTCCAAAATTGTTTAAAGTTTTCAACTACTTCTACAAAACCGTTAACCAAAAGTTGTGCCTTTTCAAAAACCTAAGTTCAGAGTATTTTCGCTCTTTAGTTATAACCATACTCACTGAAAAAAGAACATGCGATTCTGGTGTATCTGGTTATAGTCGCAACAAAAACAGTAAACGCCTTCCAGTTTTTGCAACATTTGATTTCAACACTAAAGTTAACAAACTTTGGTTGCCTAATCCAATATACTGGAATATAAGTGCATCAAACTGGGAATACAGAAAACAATATCTATGGCCTTATCTAATTGGCGCAACACTTTCCAAAATTCTTGCAATGGTATTGTGTTGTACAGCATTGTATTTAGGTCGACTCAACCCAGGTTTGTGTAATCTGGCACAAACAACAATGTTCTGGCTTTTGATAATGTTTGCCATAGTGTTAATACCTTTGGACTATATGTACTGCAGTGGAGGATGGGAAGTTGCAACTTTGTACAACACGTGTTATAAAAACGCTGATAGAATTATCAACAAATTTGGTGATTCCAAATTTAATAATTTTGCGGCTAAATTTGCTAAGGTTGGCATATTGGGTTGGTTGTTTATCGCAATTGGATTTGGTTGTGCGCTTGGAGGTTTAAAACTCAATCCATTTTACATTTACGTTAAATATTTTCAAGTGAATCCTAGCCTACACATAATTTGTCATCTGATTAGTATTCCAGTTTGTGCCTATTTTGTTCAGACTGGAGTAGCAATCGTCCGTGAAATATACTTGTTATTAGTAGCAGGTTTACATGGAATAGAGATCTTAAAAGTTTTAAAAGTCAATAGATCAACTCAAACATTTATAATTTTTTATTTAGAATTTGTTATCTTGATGAAAATGTTGCTGCCATTTTTTACCATATTGATTGGAGTTGGTCTTGTGGTTCTATTTACAATTATATTTCTGCCCACTCAAGCTTTGAAAATTGGAATGAGAGAGAAAAACCCGGGAATAGTTTTTATGTCATTATGTTCTATATTTTCTGGAATTGTACTACTGCATGTTTTGCTTCTTATTGGATCAAGTTTTTTTCAGTTGTCTGAAAAAATACGACATGAATGGAAAGTCAAAGAAAGTAGAAGAGGGCGTGCGTGGAGCAGAAAATATATGACGAAGGTTTTGAAAAGTTTACCAATCATATCTCTACCGGCAGGAACTATGGGAATAATTGATATGGATATTAAAGTTAACTTTTTTGAGCAAATGTTAAGATATACAGTTGATTCGCTGATGACATTTTGAGTTTAATAAATGTGGAAATAAAAATTAGTGTTACTATGGACTTAGTAAGAAATAGATTTTTTATGCTGAAATGTATGTCGTATACAGAATACATATTCAGGCATTTATTAATTATACTTTGTGCTTCATCCGTGCTCACATAAATGTTATGACCTTTGTATTATGTACAGTTTGTTTACAACATGTTATATATAATAATATATAATTTAATGCTTTGAGTACATTACACAACTTATTGAAAATTTTGATTCTTATTTCGACAAGAAAGAAGCTCGCTGCCATGAAAAAACCAGATGCCAAAACCAAAAAGATTATCAAAATATTTCCTTTTATATTAGCAGCTTTAATTGGAATAGGAATTGGCAAAAACGTAGGACTTCCAAACCTTTCCTTAAACCATTCAAAAACACCTGACTGCTTCATCCTTTTTAAACGACGTAGCACATAAGAAGGAACCATGCCAGTTGGGTCAAACTTCAGACTGTAATTTGAATACGTTTCTGAGCTAATATCCGCTGGGATATCCTTGCGTTGCAAATCTTTTGCAATTTTGGTGCTTAAAAATGCCGGTAAAAACACGGCAGAATTTTCACAGAGTCTTAGCTCCTGTGTTAAAACCTCAAGCTCTTTATCCCTGAAACACTGGTAATTATGTTTCTCGCCTTGCAGATTACAACTAAGTGGCAAAGTAAAATTTGAATTAAGTTCACTCTGAAAGAAAGTATCTCTTGTGTTGTTATGCAGGTAACTTGCCGAAAAAATTGTGTTTACATTTTCATTAAACCTTTCCTCTTGTTCACTTTTGGGCTCCACAAGCTTAGATTTTAAATCAGTTATCAAAGATAACATATTGTAACCTTTTCCCTGATGATATAGAAACACAGTGTTTGCATCTTGTTCAATAGAATAGTTTTCATACTCATATTCTACAATGAATCCACTTTGTGCAAACATTTTGAATTTGTTGTCCAGTAATAACTTTAGGTTGTCAAATGGAATTCGTGGACGAGGAAGAATTAAATTGTACACGTTTACGTTTTTGTACGCATTGCTCAAAACCACTGCCATTAGAAGATACAGTCCAATTAGGATTCGCAATTTTGGTAAACTTTCAAATCGCTTAGAGAATGGGTCCCCTTGTTCCACTAAAACCTTGTAAATTGACACAAGTATTGTAATGTTTTCACCTTTTGTAAATCTTACTTTAGCTCCCGTTACCACAATAAATGATATTAAAACCAGAAGTAGACAACCAAAAATGCTCAGCCAAACAGAATTTTGGTAAGCGGCTTTTAACTCTTTAAACTGAAACTGAGCAACTTGTGGACTTCCACAACTAACAAACTGAAGATTTGCAAAGGAGAAGTGCATCAAAATTGAATACTCGAGGTTTATTCCATGGTCAAAATATTGCACGGTGTTGTGCCATGAAGCAACATTTTTCCACTCTTTGGGTTTACTTACTAGCTTGTTCATCTGACACATTCTATTATTTTCAAACTGGAATGAATAAGAGAAATTGTTCATAATATCCTTTATGATATAGGCATAAAGTTGAAAAACTTTGTTTGCGTTGTACTTTTCAAGATTTCGTTTGAAAAATTCTGAAATCAAGTTGCCATTGTCGCAGTTTTTTAAAATCTCAAAAACTGAAACCCCAAATATATATTCATTGCCTTGAAAGGACCAACTGGTTTGCTGATCGTTCGGTTGTGAAATTTCTGCAAAATTGTTAAACGGAGCAGCTTGTGTCCATGTGCTTATTGAATAGGTACGATTTCTTAAATAAGATTGAAAACTTATTTCCGGAGACAGAATGGAAATATGTTTTATACTTCCTATTGGTGTGGAAAGAGTCACTTGCTCAAGCAGATTAGCTATGCAGTAAACGTCTTGAGCTACTTGGTTAATCCGTGCATTTTCGTGCACCCGGGTTACAATTTGTCTTTTATATTCTAATAAATCCTGCCGGCTTTTGTATACAAAAATGTGAAGAAGTTGTGGCTTTTGTAAAAACTCGAAGTGTGTTTCTGGTAAAAAGAACAAATGTGAATGTTGAATAGATTGTGTATCATAATTTGGCCAAAACATTTCAACTTGTGCAGCGCAATTCCATGGTTTTGTCACAGCTGAGAATTTTACAATGTTTATATCAACGCAAAAACTATTTTTATCTAGAAAGTAGTACGTGTAAGAAAGTGGGTTTAAGTATTGAGAAAGTTTGCACGGATACTCCTCCCAGTATTCGGAAACATTGTCATTAAAATTATTCAATTCCTTTGGAATCATAACAATTTTATATTTTTGTAGTGACTCATCGGAATATTCTGAAAACACGGAAGGAATTATGTTACGGAGTACGACTGGATACATTGGCGGTAGCATTAAATTAACGTCTGGATAATTATTTAAAACCACGAAGCAGTTTGCAGTTATCAGGGGCTTTAAAAGCTGGTCCAGGTTTATTATCATAGGGTATATATGCCTTTCATTTTGCAAGTTTTTATAAATGTTTACACCTGAAACTATATCTGAGTAAGGAAGAGAAGTATTATCAAAGATTTGCATGTCAATTGGTTTGGTGATAACATTTTCCAGGCGAATGGAATATTTCGTTTCTGACAATGCAGATACAAGTGTACTGAAAACTAAAAATTTGGTCAAACACACTGCGTTTAACATTATGGCAAATTTACAATGATAGAATTCAAGGAGGTTGAAATAAGGAGTTGATTCGTAAAAGCAAATAGCGTAAGTAATGGCATACTCCACGTAGGCGTTTTCATAGCATACCAATATTTTTCCAACAACGGAAATAACAATCTTTAAATAGAATAGTTGTTATTGTTCAAGGTTAAAAACAACATTTATAAGTAATATTTTTTAGATTAAAATGTCTTTTCCAATCAAGAAGTTTGTAATTCTTCATAGTAAGATATTAGTGGGACAGCAAGAACGCCTTCACATTAAAAATTAATTATAACCTTGTTTTTTACTGAGCTGAACGGAAACCCAACTAACTTAGCTTCTGATCCAATTGTCCGGTTTTAAATACAGCTAATGAATACATGCCTATTTAAGATATTATCAAATAATTAGTTCAAACGTTCGAATGTTGTTGGCTGAACTTACCTACTTGTAGAAAACTCACATTAATGATCAATGTATAGCATTTTCAAGCGTTTAAACTGGAGCTACTTGGCAAAGTGGAAAATGCTTACAGGATTTTCAGCGAGTTTATCAAAAAAAAGAAAGCTTATTATTTGAAAATTCAAATACTGCTTTCTTAAAATTTTATTTATAAAATACTAAACATATTCATGTGCTTTTTTGAGCAATGAAATAATTAACAATTCTCAGCTTCATGACATTTTTGTGATCTTCTGAAACCTAAATTGTATAAATTATAACATGTCATAATCATTAATAGTTAAATGTAGCAAGTGAGTTACTTAATCTATAACAAAGTTCCACATGTCTTACTACTTCTGAAATTTTTTTGATAGACATCATTATTAGACAAAACTAAAAATATCAAGCTCCTGTCTGCAAATTGAATTTTTTGAGGAACACAATAGTTCATTCAGTTCTCGTAGCAAGGTACTTATTATTCGAATATCAAAGTAGCTTGATTTTTCCAGATACTGTCAGTTTTTTAATCGGCTTAGTGTACATACGTGGAATAATTCCACATATATTGTGGGATGCATAAACACTTCACTTTGGTGTTCACAAATCCGTATATTTTTAGTCTGAAATGGGTACTAAAAGAGTCAGTCCAACTACATACGTAGCGGATTTAGACAACCTTTAAGTTACTTCTATTTTTATCCTAATTCCTAGAGTCTGTCTGCTGGTAGGAAGGTATTAAGATAGTGCAGCTTTCTAAAAGATTATGAAAAAGAAGTACCTAGCAAGTACCTGAAGTTCATGCTCTTCTATGAATGGGTTCAAAAATACGTCAAAATTTTTATCATCCTATTATTTCACCCAGCTTCTCAGAAACTTCCAAGCCACCCATAAATAGAGAACAGTTGAAAAAAATATCATTCTGTTTTAAAATTTTAATCAGTCTGACCTTATCAGTGAAGGAAAACGGAGAAAAATCTCAAACAGCTAATTTACTATAATTTACAAAATGAATTTATTGCAAGTTTATTTGTTTTGTCTGCTGGCTTTTGCTGCCGCTGCCCTACCTACCAGAAACAAACGTAAGATTTCACAATTATTTTCTACACCTTTACGAAATCCTAAAAACATAATAGTATATAAATTTTGTAAAACTTTTATTCATATTTAGGACAAAACTCAATTGTAATTGACGTTGGTGCAATCGCTCTAGGACTCGGTGCGGGCGGCGTTGACGATACCCATCAAGCTGCCGTTGTTGTCCAAGGCTCTCCGGCTAGTTCCAATTCTCTTGGATTAGATCTTGGAATCGCAGGACTCTCTGATATTAATAACGCCGCTGCCATCATACAAGTTACTAATGACAATGGGGAAGGTCAATTGGGCGGGTTCCAGGCAGCTGGTGGAGACCAAAATGCAGATTCTTCGGATATTCTTATTGGTGATGCAAATGGAGAAGTAATTGATCTGGATTCTTCATCCCAGGCAAATGCGGAGGCGGCTGGAGTTAGCGTTAGCAATGCAGATATAGTAATTTTAATTAACTGATTTTGAGTTCTATTTTTTCTTTCTCAGAAAAATACTATATTCCAGTTTGTTTCTGTTTTTTCTATACATTTTAAAACAATTTATTTACGGCTTGACCAATACATTAAATTAAAGTTATACTACAAATAGCTTTTTTCACTACTTGCGTGTTTCGTTATTATAACAGTCATTCATAAATACTTGTCAATCACCAAAATTAACTGGTTAATACATGACAAAAGTCATGCGGTACAAGCGGCTCAATGGGTATTTTTCCAATGCAGCAAATAGCTCACGCACGCACAATAACACGAAAGTCAATAGTTAATGACTCATTGCTTCATCGCAAAATTTCACGCACAAGATATTTACCAACAGCAAGAAATTTTATCTAGCGCATAAACCTATCAGTTCTTCTTAATGACTTAATGACCATTTTTACTCCCTTCACTTTCATTAATGTTTGTTGATCGAGCACTAAAGGTTTTAAGTTGGGTCAAAAACAAATAAATACCCAAACATGCTTTCATAGCTTCCATTCAAATCCTGACGAACATTCACTATTTCAGTTAATTTTCTCTAAGCATACATAGGTTTCAAAATGAATTCGATTAAAGTTCCCAGTTTCATTTCAATTTTGGTTTTACTATTTAATATAATACATTTTACATCTTCTCAAAGCGTGGATATTATAGTACCAAAATCCGAACCCATTAGTGTTTTACAAGCAATTATTGATTCAGCCAAGCCGGGAAATCGTTTCATTTTACCCAAAAGTATTTACCCAGGACCCATCAACCTCCATGCAAACGGCACTGCTGAGCATCCCATAACTTTGATAGGATCCGAAAACACTGCAGTTATCCTGGGAAACAAAAAAGCGCCAGCACTTACGGTTTCGGGGAATCACTGGAGATTGGAGGGTTTCAGCATTTCTGGAAGATGTAATACGGGATTACTTATAACAGGAAAGAACGTTTTAGTCACAAAAATAGACATTACAAATTCTACAGTTGGTATGCTAATTGAAGGTGAAAAGGTGCGTTTAGAGAAAAATGCAATTTATTCCACAGAAAAAGGAGTGATGGTTGATGGTGCTTCAGAAGTTTACATTACTGATAATGATGTAAACAATTCCAGTGTTTGCATTCACGTTACAAAATTTTCCAAAAATAGTAATATTCGTAGCAATAAATGCGCCGGTGAAATAAAAGATGATAATATAATTTAACAAATAACTTAGAAAATAATAAATAAAGGTTCAACTTTTAAAAGCTATTTTTAAATCAAACGTGTTTTGAATTTTTTTATGTGTTCTGTAATGTTCATAACAAACTGCTTGAAAAACAATGCCGTGTGTTAGCAAAACGTTTACTGGTTTTTATATGGTGATTTAACAGTACATTCCTTTCCGGCGGAAATGCTCACGCTAAGTTTTGTTTTTTTAAGTTTGAAGCTTTTTCCGCATGCAAAATAAGGTTCTAATCAAAACAATTTCATAAAATTGACGAATGTTTGAAGTTTTATAGTTTTTGATTGATTTAATAAATTATTTGCATTTTGAAAACCAATTGATAGTACTTTTTAACGCAACAGATATAGTAGTTATTGCTTCCAAAATAAATTTTGGAACATATTTGGCTTATTTGGCTACTTCATTTTCTCTACCCAAAACAAAATAAATTGGGATTTTATGAAAGTGACTTGAATGAATTTTATAAAAACAACTATTTTTAAGTTTCAGCAATCTGTATCAGTGCTACCAAACATCTAAAAGCTTACTTTGTACAGAAGGCAGGATGTTCCGTCTGCGAATTTCATGCAACCTCTTCTAAGACATTCATAGAATCGTAATATTAAGTGTTTGTGCCTTATCTGAATATGCATTATGATTATAGTACAAATCAAATTGTTGATCATACTAAAAATTTGAAAACGGCTTGATGTTGTATGCCGTTTTGACTTATTTGAATAGGCCATCCGGGCTTGAAACCACAAAATGCTTAGTACACCCTACGTAACTCCCAACGTTTGCAAAATGTAAATTATCTAAATCAAAAAAATCCTCATCAAGGTTTTGCGAAAGCATTATCACGAGTAGTAATATAAGTCTAACCTATAATAATATGGATTCCTGAATCTTAGGTTTGCCTTCTTTTGAAAATATAATTTTGTATGGAGTGCAACCAAACCATGCAGCCTATTTGTAGTATGTCCGGATGTATATTAGGTTTCCGCAAACCCTCGGCTTTGAAACCTTGACCCGGCGAAGTATTCTGCGAGCTTTTTCTACACATAACTGCAAAGACTTTACCACAGTTTACGAAACAAGGATTGGTTCTTTGCTAATATTTTATGCTGGTTTTGGTTGTTTGATGCCAGATAACGATAAAGACGTTTAAGTTCTTTAAAAACAATAAACTAAATGCAATATGTATTAGTAAAATGAAATTGTAATCTCAGAATTATTTTGCAAGCCTAATCTCAGAATTTCCAATTAGAAAGCATAATAAAACTTTATATAACGCTTGTGTACTTCCTTCTGATAAAATGTGGAGTGAGTGCTTATCCAACAGTCTGTTATAAGAAGTATTATAAATAGGTAAAATATAGTGCGCGTGGAGCTTTATTTAGAAGCAAAAAAAATGTATAACTGTCACCATACAGTAACAAATGTTCCAAATAGCTTGGTAAATTCCCAGCTTAGTAAGCCTTATAATCAACGTGTTTGTAGCTATTGCGTGTTATAATACATGGATATAAAAAGATAGATTGCCTGGTTTAATTTAGCTAAATGACTAAAGTAAAGGATAAAAATACATTAAAAATTGAACTGGTTAAATTTTTATAGGTTATTAGCTCGCTGCCTTTTCAAAAGAGCTTATTTAGATGTAGTGTGTCTGTCAGTCTGTTTGTCCGTATGTCTGTGTGCCCGCCCATGTTTACACGTGCAATACGACGTTATTTCATTTAAGAAATACATTTAGTGCCAAGCAATTACCGTAACAATTTACCCAAAGCTAGCTGCACGCAGGCAGAAATTCTCACAACTACATTCCAAGAAAGTTTCAGCTCGACTGCAATGACGCCGACAACGATCAATTTACAGACTACAAGACAAAGTTAACGGAAAAAGTAACTAAAGAACGGGAAAGAACTGGCACACAGCATGCTGACGGGAAACTCCCACTAAGCACCGGGTCATGCTATCTGGTAGACTGAAATCCTTCCAGATGTTCAGAATTTTGGCGTACATTTCGCATACAGGCGTTTAAGTGTGTTTGCTTAAGTTTTTTGGAAGTGCACATGCAGGAAACGTGTAGTCGTTTTAGATATGTAATAGTGCGCAATTGCAAGTGCGCGTTGCTGTTAAGGATTTTTTCAGATGTGTTGTTGACACTGTTACGTACAGGCATCGCTATCACTGGAATGTCAAGCTCAAGCCCAGAAGACTACGAGGCAACACTTTATATGGGAGGCACGTGTTTAATTTGCTTTGCTAATTTTGCATTTATATGTACCTGCAAGCCAAAAAGCAATTTGTTAAGTAATGTGCTCCGTAGTGAGCATGGAGAATATCGTGGTTCCCGTTGTTGCACACGTACTTTAGTCAAATTTAACCAAGCTGATACGTTTTTCAAATTATTTGTAATCAAATGACAAACAAAATATAATACTTGTACTTTGTACTAATTCAACTTATAAGATAGGTATTCAGCAAAGTTTTGTAAAATCCGTTTGTTTTTTTAAAAATTATAATTTACTGATAAGAACATGCACCAGCTTCACGCTCAAAACTCTATTCACCATATGCAAATAATCCTAACAAACAAATGAAGGGCTGCAAGCTGTTTTACAATACACGCAATGTATTGCTGATCAGCAGATGATCATACCCTAGCAAGTTAAATGACTTGTTGATATCCAACAAGCAAGTGAGTACTGAGACGGAAGCCTTTTTTAATACCGATTTTTCTACTTTATTTGGTATTATGGCCAGTAGTATGGAACAAACATCCATAGAATTTTTCAAAACTGGATCCTGAAACCAAGTGGAACTAGCATCCTTGTAGCGAGAAAATTTACATTTATATTATCATGTTAAGCTGTTAAATTTCCGGTTTTATATTTTGGTTGATACCTGCAGCCAAACCTGGTTGGTTGGTTTTATGCTTACAGGGACAAATAGTGGATACGGACTATTGTGTTAATTCTAGGAACTGTGTTATCATATCTAAACACATTTGGCAGGAATCCAAATCCCAAACTGCAACTCAGCGTATATTAGAACACAAATTTGCCGACAAACTAATGATAGGTTGCTTTTTAAATTATGTATTTTAATATCCAGTTGTTACGTAAAAACTATTGTAATGAAAGGTTGAAAATGACATTTGCATCTTATGATTTGGAGTTGGATAATAGCCTAATGACTATCGAAAATACTTAAATAATATCTCTCTATACTGGATATAATCAAGCGTTATACATATAATTGTTTTCTGTTGGACTCACGCGTTCGTTTGTAGGCTTCCACAAAGCTGAAAACGGCCTATCACCCACCAAAAACATTGTTGTGACGGACGACGACGGACGGGTGTTAGTTTGTTGGACACTTCTAAGTTTCCAATAACAAGAGCAGTTACAATGATTCCCAGAAATAGATTTTTATGTGCTTATAAAAGATAAAATTAATAATTATATACTACCTTGGCTTGTTGTCTGCCTCATGCAGCTTCCCCAAAATCTCCTGCAACCACGCTAGTATATAATTTTGAGCTTGTTTATTTAGGCATGAAGCTTTTCATATCATATAGCATTTTTGCAAATATACGCGTATTATATCATTTTATATTTTACCACAACCTTATTCTTTGCATTTTGAAATGGGTTCTCCGAAGGAAAACAACAATTTGTATTCAATTTTCATTGCTTTTCCAATTATTCCTAAATAGCAGCAAAACGATTTGGATATTGACTGAGTTTGTATATAAATAGAGTCTTATCGTGTGGCATTTCAAATTTCAAGTTTCATTTTCCAGGTTTATTACGAGACTAGAAGGGTCCACTCGAGCTACCGCAACATTTTAAACAGCTTTTACAATTCACTTTGATTTCCATATCTATAATTTACCGCAATACAAAAACTCTGCCTTGCATGATACTAATTTAAAAACAAATACTACAGAACTTAATAAAATACCAAAAGTCCATCCCAAAAACACGGGTAGCAATTTATCTTTCAAAGTTAGCGGCCCTGGTTTGTCACTGTAAAAATCATAGAGAAGCTTTGTCGGACTTATAAATTTTACTCTGTCCTGCACTCGTTTTGAAAATTGCAACTCAATTAGCTCCTTTGACCAGTAGTGATATATTCCAGTTTCCAAAATTTGTTTGGAAATTTTAGCCAGCTTGTCTACACTGTTTGGAGAGTAGTAAAGGTAGTAACGTTCACCAGTTGGAATAAGCTGCTTTCCCACAAAACAATGTATACGATGCTGTAATCGTTTATCAACTATTATGTCGTTCGCATGGCTAATTTTTGAAGTGACAAAGATCCATCTGTCAATAAACGCAATTTTACTACCGAACATAAGTTGATGGAGAGTCCCGTTGAAGGTTAGGCTGCTAAAAATACTTCTGGAAATTAATTTTCTAAGTGACAGTAAGTCTGCATTCATATTCCAATTTTTGGAGTAATTCTGTAAGCTCAATGCAATGGATTCAGCGAAACTTAGCCTTTCATCATGTTCAAAAAGTGAATTGTATGAGTTCTTTTCAAGTTCAGTAAATGTTCCTAGCGACGTCAATTTGGATGGACTAAGTACTCTACTAGTTGTTATGCCAACGTAGCAGTTACCAATAAATTGACAACTTAACATCCAAATGATCACCAAAGCTGACACTTGTATCGTGGTTGGCGGAGACATGTTAACGATTGCCGAGATTGAAAGAAGAAAGCTGTCACAGAAACTAAAACTGGAATTCGTTTTCGTGAGAAATATAGTTACTACAAGAAACGCTATTAAGAGGAAAATGGAAACAAGCCTGTCAAATGTTGGTGCAAACTGTTTAAAATTCAATAGATTACTAGAGCTCGACTCTGGATTAGCACAGTACCCAAAGTTTAAGTCTAAACTGGATTGTCGTGCTAAGTAAATCTTTCTTAAGTTGCCATTTGACATGTTTGAAAGAATATTCAAAATATAATAGAAGCTGCCGGAACGCGACTCCACGTTAGGATACAAATTTGTATATTTTCTCAAATTTAATTTTCTTTCTTCTGCACAAAAGGCTGTTACAAGTGTTAGATTGAATGATTCTGCTACAATGTTACCCAACGCGTATAGAGGAGCCATTGCATAAACATCTAAAAAAAGAGAAACGTTGACTTAGAATATTGAATATGAATTAAATGTAAATTTTAAAAATTACCTATTCGATTTCTAGCAATATAATGCATTTTCATCTGGAACCGTTTTAAGCAAATGTTGGCTAATTTCTGAGAATTATTGTAAAAATGTAATATCAGAAACTTGTTCTCATGATCAATTTTTAATCTTTCACAATCTATGTCTCTTGCATATGTCAAAAACATGTTACACATGAGAAAAAATAGAAAAGACATGGCAGTAGATGTAGTATTGAAATTTTTTGACGTGTAATTTTTGAACACAATTGAACTAAGAAAATTTTGTAAACTGCCGCTGAATACACAAGGCAATCGTCTTTTCACCAAACAGCCTTCTAAATTTATCTAGCAACCAAAGTGTTTTACAAACAGTTCTCTAGCGGTTTTTGTAACTATGCATAACTATAAAAGAGTTGAACTTTACTTGTTTTTCATGAAAAGGGCATTGTTTTTAAGAAGCTCAGCATAGCTATGTCACTTGTAGATATCGACAAATGGAAACTATACTTTTGTTTTTTTTAAATAAATACTTTATAGAAGGATTTATTTAACTCAAACTATTTTTCAGGTAAACAATAAAACTCTTGTAAACAGATAAAACAGTTTAAAGTGGTGTGAAACCATGTTAGCTCCTCCATTATCTTCAATACAATGCGCTCATAATAATCCAATATGTAAATAAAAGAACTTGTGCAATTGTATACTCATATTGTTTTATTTATTCCATTACACAATAGCTGCAAACTTTAAAAAAAGTTATGCCATCATTTTTTGTTTTAACTGTGTATCTTTTGCTAACATTTAAAAAAACTGTGTAACATAAGTGCAAACAATGGAAGTATCACTAATTCAAAGATTTTAATCATCATCCAATTAGATTCTTGTCACAAATGCCAATGGCTAAAATAGCATTTTTTGTAAGCACACTTTTTTCGCAAGAGACATCAAGGAGATACAGAAGATCCCAGAAGGACACATGATGGTTTCATATGACGTCATAAGCCTCTTTACGTCTGTTCCAATTGAATATACGTTGGACATAATAAATCGCAAACTCCACGAAACTAGAGAGTGGAAAACAGCAGCACCAAGCTTATTACCGGAAGATGTCATGTCCCTTTTATACATTTGCGTTACATGTACAATATTTTCATGGAAATCTGTTACTTACAAACAAGTGGAGGGACTACCCATGGGCTCCCCTATTTCACCACCATTTGCGGAACTATTTATGCAAGAACTTGAACGAAAATTAATTACAAACAACAATTCTATCTACTTTTGGAGACGACTAGTAGATGATGCCTTTTCAATTTTACCTGAAACAACAGAAGACGTACTTCTAGAGGAACTAAATGCCTTTCACCCATCAATTTCGTTCACAGTGGAAAAGGAGAAACACAATCAATTGCCATTTCTGGATGTAATGGTTATAAAAAATGCAGAAGGATTCATTGAAAAAACGGTATACAGGAAATCCTCACACACTGGACGCTATTTAAATTTTCAGTCTTACCATCACATGTCACACAAGGTGTCAGTTATCGACACGTTGGCTTTCAGAGCTTATTTCATCTGCGACGACAAATTTATTTCGGCAGAACTTGAGTTAGTCAGTGAACAACTTGTAACAAACGGCTATCCCAGAAAACTTATCAAACAACGTTTCATAAGAATGAAAATCCGAGCATCAGAATGGAATCCGGACAACAAACTAATATCAGAAGAAAATCAACTAGACAAAAAACCTAGACTAATTTTACCGTACATGGGCCCTCTCACCACTGAACTCACTCAATTTCTAAGATTTATGCTAGACTGTGACTTCGGATATATTCCTGGTAAAAAGATTGGCTCATTCCTATGTTCTCTCAAGGACACAATACCCAAAACAGAAATCGGATGCATTTACAAAATTCCAATCAAACACAAAACTACAAACAGTCTAATAAAATGGTATATTGGGGAAACATCGAAAGCACTGCAAATAAGAATAAATCAACACCGTAAAGATGTAATGAAGAACCGAGAAACGTCAGCAATTGTACAACATCTACGAAAGTACCCAGAACACTATGCGGATTTTGACTCAGCAAGTCCAATTGAAAACGAGCCGAGATATTTTCACAGAAAATTTAAGGAACATTTATACATAATAAGCAACAATACCATAAATCTTAACCGAGGATTCTCTGTATCAGCTATTTGGGATGGATCACTACCACATTTTTTGTCACCGTTGAATGACAAATAATTATAATGCAAAATTTCCTATGTTACCAGCAGTACTAATCCAAGGATGATTATTTGGATATATATGCATTTTCATAAATAGCATTACCAATACATAATACTCAGTAGATTTTGAAGAGGATACACATTTTTTGCTGAAGAGGGATCTATCAAAGCGGACTTACTTCACCTTCTTGAAGTGAATGGAAAACAACAATTCAACTTTTATTTGCCAAATCTGTTATATGTAGAATGCAATTTTTATTCTTGTAATTTTCTTTTAGTTCCTGATGATGGTTGTGGTATACAACCGAAAGCTTGAATAAACTGTGTTTAGTTTCAATTATGGCATCCATGATCTCCGTTTCATCTTCACCTTATAAGCACACTTTTGTTTCTTTCGATACACAGAGGGTGAGTAGAGTTTTCGATGACATTATTTGTTGCTAAAATGGTTTTACTAGTAATACGTGAGCCTGTGCTGCATCTACCAAAAATGCTGAGTTTCTGCAGCTACAAGTGATTCCCAAAACAGCTAAGACAGGCCACGTATTGCTTCACAAAATCAAAACAACACTGTCATTACTCCGCCAAATTTTTGGAGTTTTGTAGTGCTATTTGCATGCAGAGTAATAAATTTTGGACAAAAAACGTTTTTCAATGTTTGCTTTGCAAAACATTAATTGACTCTAGTTTTGGCACAAAAGTATTAATTTTTGGCATGATATAGAGCGAGTGAAGAAAATTTAAAAGCTAAAACAGAAATTAGGTAAAGAAGTCGTTTTTGTAATACGAATTTCATATTTCAGCATTGAAAAAGTGACATAGATAGCGTAACTTTAAAACACCTATTATGTCTGGATTCAATTTTCAATGCTGTATTGTCTCAATCTGTCCAATAATATGTATGGTTTAAAGTTTGAATGTATATATCTGTAATGAAGACCATTTACTCTTTATTTTCCTTTATTTATACATATAAAATCAGTTTGTAAATTAATTAATTGACATGTGTCGATGATGAAATAACCACTTCTGTGGAATTCATTCTGACAATAAAGACTTATATACTATAAAGGGGTTTTAAGTATATGAATCTCAGGTGGCATATGGATAGGTCAGTGGTAAACTTGGAAAGTGACAGAAAAATGACAGAAGTCACTCGGTGATCTAAGAAACATTGAGTTTTTATAGACGTCATTAGTGGATGACGCCTTAATTGATCGTATTTTCGCAATCCGGAATTTTGCTGCTTTGCTGATGCAAAACGGATTGGATTGACTCTAGACTGGTCTTGACCAACTCCAGATCTTCCAAAAGGGCAATAGGGACCCCTTTTTTGGAAGCAAGAAGAATTCTAAATTTGCCTTCATCTGTTTGCTCTACATGGCAATATAAACTTTTTGTATCATTTTCCAGTGTATTTTGAAGCAAATTAAATTTTCCAACGTGTACGGGAACTCGCATAACAGGTTTCCTTTCAGACTCCAAAATGCATTCCAAAAGGAATCCCGCTTGAAACATAATATCAATAATAAGTGGGTGTAGTAAATATTTGTCGTGGTCGGAAGGAACCTTTAATTCTACCACTAACTCTTCTTGTCCATTTTCCGGAATAACTGGCCAGTAGCACTGAATGCCTTTAAACATATTTCCAAATTTTAAACCAGAACCATCCAACCAATTGTAAAACTCTGAACCATCTACAGGTTCCTCTCTGTAAATTTTGGAGAGGATTTTACCTCCATCTAACTGTTTAATAAATTGGTCATTATTTCTACAGGGCTTAAGCAAAGCAGTGGCGTGAAGCACCAAATTTGTTCTAATATGCGGGAATCCTTCCTCCATTTGGTGGTGATGGTAAACCTTACATTCAAAGCGTTGCTCCTCCTCAATAAAACTAACAACAGTTTGCATGCGACACATGATTCCTTCGTGTAGTTCCAGGGGAGCTTCAATTTTCAAATTAGTAATAGAAATGTTATGTGTATGCTTTTTCTTGAAGTCGTTTGTTAAGGAGTTTAAAACCCAGTGCCCTGCTGACATGCACATTTCAAGAAAAGCTGCTCCTGGAAAAACGATCATATCCCCAATGCAGTGATCAACCAAATAAGGAATCGCTTGTGTGCTTAAATCACTTTCAAATATGGTACAAGCTGTGGCGTTGGGCACAACATGACCAAGTAGTGGATGTATTTCCGGAGTACTCGTCTGCTGACTCTCCACCCAGTACGATTTTCGGCTAAAGGGATACACAGGAAGATTGGGGATTTTTACGCGGTCATAAGGACTATCGTAGTTCTTCCAATCAACCTGATAGCCCAGTAGATAAAGTCTGCCCAGACTGTTTAGTATGGTTTGCCAGTCGTTTGTATTTCGACGCAGAGATGGATAACAGGAAATTGATAAGCCAGAGAGGTTTTGCATAACAAAAGTGGAAAGAATTGGCTGAGCCCCAATCTCTAGATAGTGTTTGCATTCCAAATTCTTGAGAACCTCGCAGGCATCAATGAAATTGACCTTTTCTCTGGTATGCTGCACCCAATACTCTGCATTCAGTTGAGACTGTGGATTGTCCAGTAGCTTACCCTCCATACCAGAAATATATTGGCAGGTTGAGTTTTCATTTGAAACGCTTTCAGCTACCTTTCTTAAAGCTTCTAGCATGGGATCCATGTCACGTGAATGAAATGCATGACTAGCTTCTAACATTTTTGCGTCAAGTGGCGATTTCTTACATATTTTTAAAAACTTGTGTACCTCATCCGTGTTTCCTGACACAACGGTTTGATCTTCAGAATTTATTGCCGCTATGTCCAAGTCCACGTTTTTCAGTTGCATAAGGTTAGCAACTGCTGTCCGATCCGCTCTAACAACCAGCATGTTTCCTTTAGGTAGATTATCAATTAACTGAGATCTTTCTGTGACCAACTTGAGTGCATCTTTAAGCTTTAAAACGCCAGCAGCCACTGCAGCGCAAAACTCGCCAAGACTGTGTCCCAAAACAAGGTCAGGTTTGATACCCCAACTTTCCCACAATCTGAGTAGGCAGTATTCAATCACAAAAATTGACACTTGACTATAAATGGTACGACTGAGCTCTTCAGAGTTTTTCCAAAGAACCGGGCATATGGACAGATCGTATTTTTTCCTGAGAATCAAGTCGCATTGATCAAAATGGAATCTAAAAACGGGACTAGTTTCCCATAGCAACTTTGCCATGCCCGGATATTGACTTCCTTGACCAGTAAATAGAAAACAAATTTTTTTCCTAGACTCAATATCTACTGGGTCGTAAGTAGAAAACACTATTTTTGACTCTGGATTAGTTACAGCATCCTGGTTGTTTTGGGCAACTAGGATTGCCCGATATTCAAAAGACGCCCTTCCTGTATTCACAGTATAAGCAACATTTGCAAATTCCATTTTATTGCTTTCATTCTTTTTGAAATACTCCTGATAAGCCTCTAGTAGCTCATACAGAACAGAATCTGATCTTGCTGAAAATTTAATAAGATGAAGGGGTCGTTCCAATCCAGGGTTAAATTTGGGCAGCCTGTAATCTGGTGCTTCTTCAATAATAACATGCCCATCAGTTCCCGTAATACCAAATGAGCTCACTCCCGCCAACCTGGTTTCACCTTTGACCTTTGGCCATGCTATAGGCTCCAGAGGAATTATAGCAGGAATCGATTCCAAGTGTATTTCTGGGTTAAGCTTCTCCAGATTCAAGTTTTTTGGAATAAGCTGGTGGTGCATTGCTAGCACAGTTTTAATAATACTTGTGATACCCGAACATGCCTCAGTATGCCCCACATTTGTTTTTACAGCGCCAAGAACCAAAGGTTTTGTTCGGTTGTTACACGTGTACGCTTTTGCAATGGCCCGAACTTCCATTGCGTCTCCCTCTGCAGTGCCTGTGCCATGTGTTTCCACAAAGCTTACCTGCCCAGGATCCACTTCTCCGTCCTTCAGAGCCAGTTCCATTGCTAAAGCTTCGCAATCAACTGTGGATGTTCCTAAACTACCACTTAGCCCTTCTTGGCTAACAGCCGAGCCCCGGATTAACGCCCAAATGTTATCCCGATCCCTAAGGGCATCACCCAATCTCTTGAGTACAAGAACACCACAGCCCTCCGCTCTTCCAAAACCATCGGCGGTTTTGTCAAAAGTCTTACACTTTCCGCCGGGCGACAATAACTCGTTTATCATGTTGTTGTCAAAAGGGTGCAAAATGAGATTTACACCACCGGCCATACACAGGTTGGTTTCTTTTCGTCTTAAGCTCTTAACTGCCAAGTTTAGTGCCACCATTGCAGAGCTGCATCCACTTTCTGTGGCAATGCATGGTCCAGTTAACCCCAACAAGAACGACAGCCTGGCTGCAGTAGCCCCTATGCTGTTTCCCATATAATTGCGAAAAAATCCTTGCGGGTCTTTGCTCTCTTTTGCTAGATCCAGATAGTTGGTTAGCCAACTTCCGGTAAATATTCCAGAATGAGTTCCGTACAAGCTGTGAGGATCAATCCCGGCATTCCCCAGAGCCTCCCATAACACTTCATGAAGTAGTCTGCACTGTGGATCCATCACCTCGGCTTCATATTTAGGAATGCCAAAAAACTTGGCGTCAAACTGGTCCACAGGACATTTCAGAAATCCTGCCTCTGTTTCCTTCAACCTTAAAGAAGTGCTATAGTTTGTGTGTTCGTTTGTCCAGCGAAATTGGGGTGGTTTGCAAACCGCATCATGTCCTGAGTATAAAAGATCCCAGAACTCTTCGAGATTATCGGCCCCTGGTAGGCGGCAGCCCATGCCGATAATGGCGATGGGCTCGTTTTCGTTATGGTTGGCGATTTCCAGGAAGTTCAAGCTTGTGTTATTGTCCGCCTTCAAGATCTCCAAACTATCATAAACGTTAAGCCATTCCTGGATTATATTCTAAGGATTAAAAAATTAAATTTCATGTCATGTATAAAAAGACGTTTTAATTAAAAGTTGAGTTACGATACAAAAGAATTCAATTTTGCCTTTTCAATTAATCCAGTAGTCTGCTTTGTATTTACAATCTTCAGCTTCGCTACAAATTTATCATCAGTTTTCGGAACATTGATAAATGTTACTAGTGATGGAGTAGAGTAGATTTGTCTAAAATCATATCATAAATCCGCTGTTATCGAATCCATATAATCCATATCGAATGTTATTTCCGCTTTATAGGTATTTATTTAACAGAATTTTTGTTAAATATGTTTACCTTTCCACATCAAGCCGACCATGTTCCAAATTAAGTTTCCAAACCGAAAGATCGTTAAAATTTTCCGTTTTTTCTTTCAACACCTGCATACATTGTTTCATGTCAAATTTCTTTGTTCCGTTTTGTTCGTATATTAACTGGCACAACCGTGCACCCGGAGTAAGCCCAAATACATTCCAATCGTCCGTAAAGTCATATGCAACGGTCCAGTCATAGTCAAACAATTTGTCAGAATTTTCCAGAAACAAGGAATTCGAAGGTATGAATACACATTTTTCATAGTTTACTAACGAAAATGAGTAAAGCTTGGCTCTTGTTTCATCGTCCTTTAACTTTTTCGGAATGAACGGAACGCAATAGTTTATGTTGAAAACGTGATGAAACTTAGTTCGAAGTAGATACTGCGATTGTTGCGAAACGCGGGGGGAGACTACAGCACAAATGCTTCGCGTTGTCCTTGTTCTTGCTAAGGATTCTGCAAGGACTAAACTCTGTTGCACAGCGTTGTCCTCAGTTACGCTGGTTAGCCAACATTGCTTCCAATGATTTGCTTTAAATTGTTTAAAAAGGATAGATTTTTAATGTCGGTTATTTTCACAGAATACCTTGAAAACTAAGTATAAGTTTTTATAAGTTTGCTATAATAGTTTTCTTACCCATCTTTTCTACTGCCTTCAACACAACACTTCCAAAAAACACACGCACGACAAATCGGATATTTTGAAGAATTTGAAGAATATGTAAACGCTCACTTGTAGCAAAAGTTTTACTGTCTAGTGGATATTTATACTACGACAAAATAAAGAAAGCTTTCGATGAGTGATCATAAATCATAAACTTACTGCAGGCATTTTATATTACATTACAGTTATTAGGGATGAAATGCGATATTTTTATATGAATTTATGTTAAACATTTTCCAGTAATTTAAACGCAAGAAAAAATCGTGCGATTGCAAGTATCTGATTAGCGTACTGTTTCAGTAGCGCTTACTAATTGGCAATTACTAATTTAACATCGGAAGTACCTTTTACAAACATTTTTATGTCTATTTTAATAAATGTAAAAAATTTGCTGAGGTTATTTCCAAATAACTGGCTTTGTGGTGAGCATTTCATTGCCAGAACACCAACTAACGAAGTGAGCCATTATTATGTCAGTATAAATTATAGACTTAATACAGTATTAAACATAAGGAAAATATATATACAATCGCTGTAAATTTTCTTATGTGATTTTATTTAGAAGCGCAACAACGTTGGCCTTTTAATAAATTTTTCGTGTCTGTCTGTCATCCATTTGTTATAAGGACGAGAAAAGCCCACATTTTTATTTAATCCTGTTCTCAGTGGGAAAATGTTTTTTCGTTGGAAAACCTATCATGTCTGGATGCCAAAGTTCCTCTTTATATAATTACACAGGATTTTAGTGCACTGTATTTTAAAACCGTCTAAATAAGGGTATCAAATCGCCTCATCTTATATGGAGAACACCTGAAGTGAAAATTTTTAAATCGCGTTTTATTAGCCATATACCGAACAGGTTTTATACCACATTCTCATTCCTGCTTTTTTCTCCCTAAAGAGTTGAAACTCTGAGCTCACACACGAGGAACTAAAGAACTAAATTGTGTAAGAAAATTAACGAAATAATAAGAAAAATTCTCTTGGCGTACAAAAATGATTTTGTAAATGTTAGTAGGTACTATGCATATTGTTTTACAAACTACAACCGTTATTGCCAAATATAAAATTTTAGGTTGTGTGTCTTTGAGCTCTATGTCTATAAGCGTTTTCTCCTTCGCGCATATTGACTTTTTGCCTTTTGGAATAGCTTCCAGTCCATTTTTAGCAGATTACGCTCTTTCGATACGCCGCTTGTACAGATTTATTTACAAAATAGTTAGTTAAAACGTACAATAAATGAATGGAACTTTCGCTGTACTTTAGCAATATTTTAACGACGAAATTAAATGAACAATTGCGCAAAACGAGACAGCAGTCATGTCTTACGTAAAAAGGAAAAAGTGTACAAGGTTAATGGCTCGCCAAGTTTTGAAATCGGCAGCACTGTTTCGTGTGCACATAAAACCTCGACCTTAAGCAACACGGCAATGGTTGGCTTTTGAAAAACGTTGCTGTGGTGAGTGTGCTATGAAAGTCTGATTATCATGACGGTAGCGTATATATGTTCTATGCCTCAGTGTGGTATATATTTCAGTAAAGGTTACAATGAGAGAGAAAGGTAATATCTAGCACTGAGAGAGTCGTAGAGTAGTCTGAGGTGGAACCGTGGTCTTGCTGCCGGCATGGTCCTAAGGATTGGGACAGACTGACTGGTAGCAGCAGACAGTCCCCATTAGCAACTGAAGGCCAATTGAGCTAGTGAACGTATTAGCATATTTGCGTATACCACAGTTGCATTCATGGTAGTAAACCAGGCTAACGTTTGTGACATACAAAAAAGTTTTAAAGCCTTTATATCGTATGTTGTTGATTTCATTTTATTATCGTGTTGTGGGCATCCAAATCATAAATGTACCCAAGCATAGTGAAGGGTGGCATTGGTTTTGGCATGTATTTGTGGATTTGTCGGCTGTATGTTGGTTAGCAGTTTAGAGGCCCGACGATATACGCAGGTGTACGTCAGATCTGCTACTCGTCAGGCATCAGGATAAAATGCAAAAAAATGAAGTTAAACCGTCGACGTCCAAAAAATTGATATTGCAGCCCAACCCAATTAATTTTTACGTGTTTTTCTTCTGACGTACGAAAGTAACAATAACTCCGCAATATGGCTTGCAGCTTGCAAAATCAGTTCCAAAAAACTGAAACTCAACTGTTACCAACAGAATGAGAACGGTCATAGTTGTGCTTGATGTCATACTTTTTTGGATCTTAAAACCTGAGTCAAAGGCCAAGACTCAATGACAATTCAGATGCTGATCTTGCACATGCTGACAACTTTCAAAAACCTACAAAATATTAGGACAAATCTATACCTTTGCAGATTTCTTTACCTAACTTTTACGACAAATTAAAGGTATTTCCAATGTTACATCATCAATTTTACACGCATATGGGACCTGCCTAGGAATTTTATTCGTTTTTACCTTCCAAAAAAAGGCATTTTCAAACTTTCTTAGGCTAGGTTGGCTAGTAAGTCCATAAACCATAATATTGTCGAGCAAGTAATCAATCAGAACAGAAAATCTTCTGTGAACTTACCTACTGGTAAATAAGTCGTTCTGGTTGGTAATTCGCTTGCAGTTTAGTATACCAGAGTATTATACTAAAATGTATGGTTCCAGTTCTAGAAAAGACTGTGCTAACCTAATTCTAATTGTGTCAGGTTTAAATGCCATAACTTATGAATAAAGGATGCAGTTTTTTTCTTTTAGTCACTATGTCATTAATTTAGTGTTTTGAGGAAGACTTCCTCCATAAAAAACCTTACCGCAACGTAAGAAATGTTGATGCAAACGAGCATGCTATAAATCACAAGATATGAGAAATATTTTGTGTACGTATTTTAGGCTGTTGTACATCAATAAACTATGTAAAAATGGGTTTCCTACCTGGCAGAGGAAACTCATCAATAAATATGCATCAACTCATGTATACATTTCAAATTGAACAATCGATTCGCTGAAAGTACACATCAACTTTGATAGCTCGTAAGTAAAGATCACTAAGTATCTTGCACAATAGAATAAAGCAATATATTTGGATCTAATACGCCATTATTATTTTTTGTAGTTTTAAGTTGATCGCTTTGAAAACACATTGGTTTCCTTTGATCGTTCATAGTTCATTTTTTGCCTTACTTACTTACTGGGAGTACCTCCCATTGACTACGCGCGAATCGAAATGAAATTAATTATTTCTGATAGATTTGAGTGCGAAGATTACAATGGTACACATTAAAATCCCGAATGGAACGTGCAGAGTCGCTGTCAGCGATGGGCGGCACCTACCGTAAGCGTTAACGCAGTGCTAATTGCACAGGTGGAGGCTACACCAACTCCCGACAAAAAACGAAGTCATCATATTCGTATTTCATGAACTTGTCAGTATATTTATTGGTGTAAAAATGCAATTTCGACGAACTAAAAAATTTGGCTATTTTGGAATAACCATAAACAAGTTGAGGAACAATTTGTGACATTAAAACAACAAAAAGTTAATTATTTTTTTAATTGCCCTGTTAATCTTAACTGCAATTATTAACATTCCGCCACCAATGCCGAGTCAAATAAGAACGCCATTAGAATTGGCGGTGTCCAATGTACCAGAAACCACAAAAACCTGGCTAGGCACTGGTGGCGGAAAGTTAATAATCGCAGTTAAAATTAACAAGGCAATTTAAAAAATACTTAACTTTTTGATGTTTTAATATCACAAATTGTTCCTCTACTTGTTTATGGTTATTCCAAAATAGCCAAATTTTTGAATTCATCGAAATTGCATTTTTACACCGCAAAATGTTCAAACACATTTAAAATAATTTCATTTCGTTAGCTTTATTTAACTTGAATTTTTTTCTGTTATTATTAGATTGACACTAGTTATCGACCAAATCACAAATAATTTCGTTTCTCGTAACTTCGAAATATGGCTGTCGGGAGTTCGGGTAGCCTTAGCCACAGCATCAAGACCTGAAAACGCAACCTCTTTGCTTTTCTCTCTTCCCTCTTCTTTGTAAGAGAGGGAGAGAGAAAGTGAGCACGGAAGGGGAGGGGGAGATGCCTTTTCTGTAGCAGTGTGGTGGGAAGTGAAGCAAGGAGAAGAAAGTGGAAAGAAGTGAAGGGGAGGAGCGCAGATGGCTCCCAACGCTTACAGCCACTCTGCATGTTCCCATTCGGGATTTTTACGTGTACGTGTAAATTTAAATTTTTACGTTTAAATGATGAATTTCATTTCGATTTGCGCGTAGTCAATGGAAAGTACTCCTTGTTAGTACTGCTAGCATCTTACCACAATTGGCACAAAAATTGCGACAATCTCTGAGGTAATTGGAATGTCTATAATTACTGCGTATTTTGGATTTCTGGACATTCGTATACCGCAACAGAGAGATACTACAGATACTGTAAGGTAGTCACTTGGGCTGCTACAGCTGTGGGCTACATTGTTGGACTAATTGGTAATATTACAAGTTTGCCGCATCTTTGCATGTACATTTATTTCAGTTTTCTATTCTCAAAGGTTGTAGGGTAACTGGGTTGTCGGGTTCAAGTGAAATGGCTACTGGAGGAACTTTTCTTTCATGCTACTATCAATTACAAGAAACTGCTTGATGTGGATGTAGTACTGATGGAACTCGCTCCAAATAGAATTGATTGCTGTTTTGATAATAATAGGCTCATCTCAATCAAAATCATTTATTAATTTATGAAGATGAAAAAAAATATGTAAAAAAAATTAATTTTCATTAATTTCCAGAGTTTGGAGAGAAATATTTGTACCAGGTTACGAGAAATATGGGCATAAGTACATGAAAAAAATGCAATGTGTGGATCAGTTGCCGGATACAAAGAAAACCAGTTAGTGGAAATCCAATTAAAGATGCACGCTGCTAAATACAATCTTAGCAGTAAGCTGGTCTAATTAAACCTGGTTCAGAGCCCATTCAGCCCGGTTTAAAGCCCAATCGGCCGAGAAGTAAACTCTACTAACAGAAGGGCGAACAGACATACGGACGGACAAACGAACAGGATGTCTTGAATAGCTCCTCTGCATAAGCTTCCAGGGCCCTGCAGGGCGAGATCCTTGGACACCAAACGACATTGTCTCCTTAACAACATGGTCTAATAACTTCAACATATTATCATTTTCAGCAACGTGCTCATTACTTATTGGATGCTTTTTGCATTAGCATTTAAATTAAGTTACAAAAATGTGACAACCTCATGTTCCCACATATGCATTATATTAAAGAAAGACTTTTACTGTGTTCCAGGAATAATGGCAAGCCTATTGAGAATTTGACAATAACAAATTCATTCGTGTTTTTAGCCGTGCAAACGACATAATAGTTGATTAACGATTACAGCATCGTATACATTGTTTTGTGGGAAAGCAGCTGATTCATACTGGTAAACGTTACTACCTTTACTACTTTCCAAACAATGTAGACCGATTGTCTAAAATTTCCAAATAGATTTTGGAAACTGGAATATATCATTACTGGCCAAAAGAGCTAATTGAGTTGCAATTTTCGAAACGAGTGCAGGACAGAATTAAGTTTATAAGTACGACAAAGCTTCTGTATGATTTTTACAGTGACAAACCAGGACCGCTAACGTTGAAAGATAAATTGCTACCAGTGTTTTTGGGATGGACTTTTGGTATTTTACTAAGTACTGTAGTATTTGCTTTTAAATTATTTCCTTGCATTTTAGTCAATTGTAAGTAGAGAATGTAAGGTGTATTAAAACCTGTTTAAAATGTTACTTGAGCACTGTAGTATTTCTTTATAAATTAAAATCATGTAAGGCAGTTTTTTTACATTGCGGTAAATTATAGGTACGGAAATCAAACTGTATTGTAAAAGCTGTTTAAAATGTTGCTGTAGCTCGAGTGGACCCTTCTAGTCTCGTAATAAACCTGTAAAATTAAACAAAATAATTGGAAATGCAACACGATATTCAAAGACTCTATTTATATACCAACTCAGTCAATATCCAATAGTTTTTGCTGCTGTTCAAGAATAATTGGAAGAGCAATAAAAATTTAATACCAATTGTTGTTTTCCTTCTAAGAACCTATTCCAAAATGCAAACAATGAACTTATGGTAACATATTAAATGATATAATACGAGTATATTAGCAAAAATGCTATATGATATGACAAGTTTCATTGTTAAACATACAAGTTAAAAATTATATTCTAGAGTGGTTGCAGTAGTTTTTTGAGTAGCTGCATGAGTAAGACAATAAGCCAAAGTTAAACTTATTAATTACCCATTATAAGCAAATAAAAATCTATTTCTGGGAATCATCGTAGTAAGCTGCTCTTGTAATTGGAAACTTACAAATGTCCAACAAACTACCATCTGTCCGTTGTCGTCCGTCACAAAAATTGTTTTTGGTCGGTGATGCGCGGTTTTCGGCTTTGTGCAAGCCTATAAACAAACGCGTGAGTTCAACAGAAAACGACTCTATAGCAGTTTAGATAGATATTATTTAAGTATTTGCTATAGTCATGTAGCTAGTATTACCTAACTCCAAATCATAAGAAGTAAACGTCGTTTTCAACCTTGCTTTCCAATAGTTATTACGTAACAACTGGATATTAAAGTACATACTTTAAAAAATACTTGCAAAAACAACCTTTTATTAGTATGTTTTATTAGTAGTTGGCAAGTTTGTGTTCTTATATACGCTGAGTTGCAGTTAGGGATTTGGATTTCTGCCAAATGTGTTTAGATATAATAACACAATTCTTAGAATTGGCACAATGGTGCGTATACACTTTTTGTCCCAGTAAGTATTAAACCAACTGTCCAACCAGGTTTAGCTGCAGTTGTCAAATAAAATATAAAAAACGGATATTCAACAGCTTAATATCATAAATGTCTATTTTCTAGCTACAAGGATGTTAGTTTCACTTGGTTTCAGGATCCAGTTTTGAAAAATCCTATGGATGTTTGTTCCATACTATTGGCTATAATACCAAAAAAAGAAGAAAAAGCGGTAATTAAGAAAGACTTCCGTCTCAATACTTAGTTGCATGTTGGATATCAACAAGTCATTTAATATGCTGGGGTATGATCTGCTGATCAGCAATACATTGCGTGTATTGAAAATGAACCAAGATACTTTCTCCGTGAGGCAAAAGAAGGGTTATATATACAATCTTTGGACGAAGCAATTAAACTTAATCGTAACAACGGTAAAACGCTGAACCCAATAGTGTCGACTTTTCTTCTCAAACTATTCACACCACCATGAAAGTTGCCAAGGAATACCAAGGACTAACAAGTGAACTACGATAATCATCTTGGAATATTTTCAAAAAGTTTTCTTCGCCTCTTATCAAATTTCGTTTTCTGTTCTCATTCAATGCTCCAGAAGAAGAAATTAATAAAATTTCGAAAGCTTGAGTAAAACTTAAACCGCATCCGTTAAGCCCGTTAAACATTCATATAAATTGCGTGTATTGTAAAACATCTTGCAGCCTTTCATTTTTTTATTGGGTTTATTTTCATATAGTGAATAGAGTTTTGAGCGTGAAGCTGGTTCATGTTCTTAACAGTAAATTTTAAATTTTTAAAAACAAACGAATTTTACTAAAAATTTCTGAATCCCTACCTAATAAGTTGAATTAGTACAAGTATTATATTTTGTTTGTCATTCGATTACAAAAAATTTAAAAAGACGTACAAGTTGACTAAAATAAGTGTGCAACAACGGGAACCACGATACTCTCCATGCTCAAGTAAAAGACTCCTAACGGAACACATTACTTAAAATAATTGCTTTCTAGCTTGCACGTACATAGGCAGACACATAAATGCAATATTAACAAATTAAACACGTGCTTTGCATATAAGGTGTTGCTCTGTAGTCTTCTAGGCTTGAGCTTAATATTCCAAGTGATGGCGAAGCCTGTACGAAACAGTGTTAGTCCCACCCGTTGGAAAAAACCTTAACAGCAACGGTAATTTGCAATTGCGCACCATATCATATCTAAACCGACTACACGTTTTCTGCATGAGCACTTGCAAAAAATTTAAGCATATGTACTGAAACGCCAGTGTGAGAAATGTACGCCAAATTTGTGAACAATGGGAAGGATTTGAGTCTACCAGGTAGCTTGACACGGTGCTGAGCGGGAGTTTCCCCTGAGGATGCTCTGTGCTAGATCTTTCCCGTTTTTCATTACTTTGTAAAATGCAAGGATTTTGATCGTTAAATTTGTCTTGTAGTCTGTAAGTTGTTCATGGTAGGTGTCATCGCAATCGAGATGAATCTTTCTTGGAAAACAGTTGCAAGAATTTCTGCCTGCGTGCAGCTAGTTTCAAGCTTCCAATAGTAATGCACTTGTAGCAAAAATCGTCACACGCACAACAGCTTGGCAGGAGGTGAGGTAGTGCGCGTGCAAACGTAGACGTGTACAAAGACACACGGACAAACATACAGACAGACACACTACATCTAAATATGCTCACTTGCAAAGGCAGCGAGCTAATAACTTATAAAAATCTAACCAGTTCAATTTTTAATGTATTTTTATCCTTTACTTTAGGTAGTCATTTAGCTAAATTAAACCAGGCTATCTATCCTTTTCATCCACGTTTTATAACATACATTAGCTACAAACACGATTATTATAAAGCTTACTAAGCTGGGAATTTACCAAGCTATTTGCAATATTTGTTACTGTATGGTGACAGTTATACATCCTTTTTTGCTTCTAAGTTAGGCTCCACGCGCACAATATTTTACCTATTTATAATACTGGTTATGACTGAGTGTTGGATAATCACTCACTCCACATTTTATCAGAAAGAAGCATAGAAGCGTTATATAAAGTTTTATTATACTTTCTAATTGAAAATTCTGAGGTAAGGCTTGCAAAATAATTTTGAGTTTACAATTTCATTTTACTATTACATATTGCATTCATTTTATTGTTTTTAAAGAACTTATACCTCCTCAGCCATAGCTGGCATCAGAAAACCAAAAACAGCCTGAAATGTTAGCACAGAACCAATCCTTGCTTCGTAAACTGTTGTAATGTCTCTGCAGTTGTGTGTAAAACGTGCTTGCAAAATACTTCGTCGGTTCAAAGTTTCAAAGCCGAGGGTTTGCGGAAACCTAATATTCATCCGGACATACTACAAATGGGCTGCATGGATTGGTTACACTCCATACAAAATTACATTTTCCAATGAAGGCAAACCTAAGATTTAGGAATCCAGATTATTAAAGGTTGGACTTATTTTCTAAACATAATAATGCTTTCGCAAAGCCTTGATGCAGATTTTTTGGTTTAGATAATTTACATTTTGCAAACGTTGGGAGTTACGTATGGTGTACTAAGCCTTTTGTGGTTTCAAGCCCGGTTGGCGTATTCAAATAAGTCAAAACGGCATACAACATCAAGCCGTTTTCAAATTTTCGTATGATCAACAATTTGATTTGTACTATAATCATAATGTACATTCAGATAAGACACAAAAACTTAATATTACGATTCTATGAGTGTCTAAGAAGGAGTTGCATGAAATACGCAGACGGAACATCCTGCCTTCTGTACAAGGTAAACTTTTAGATGTTTGGAAGCACTGATGCATATAATTTCTGAAATATGTTATGAAAACGTTTTGTTTTTAGAAGCAACTAATTAGTGTTTGGATGTGGAATATAGTTCTTTTTATAATGGCGGCAACGGGAGTACTTTTCCTATTGATTCGATTAAAATTCGAGGTAACACTTGAATTGGTTAAAACGCATGATCTTGTTGGAAGCCTTTTCCCCAATTCACCTACAACAATTTATTTATTTTGCATCGTGCAATTTTTTGCTTGGGCCTGCATGGCTATAAGAAATATGTATGGCTTTGCCTTCATTTTAAGCGTATTTCTGGAACTGGCTGATCTTGCAGGCAGACTTGAGCTTGAATCACAAACGTTATTAGAACCGTCAAGTCCTGTGGTTTATAGATCCGACTTTATGGTTCAATTTGCTAATTTGAGGCAAAAGTGTAAGGTTATGCTTCGATTGCTTTGTAAATTTGACAACGTTTTTGGATTAATCGTTTTTACTGGTATTATTTGTTTGGTTATGTACCAATCCTTTACGATTCCGTTTGTACTTAGTCTCCTCAATATGTACCAGAAACTTGCAGAGTTTATAATGCTTCTAGCAGAAGCGTTACCTCTGTACTTTGGAATTATTTTCTACAAAAGGGTAAGAATTTAACAAATCACAAAAGCCAAACATACATTCAATAATTGAAATCAATTACATTCACACAGATGTCCACTGTAACCAACATTGCGCGTATTGTAAGCTCAAGTGCTCGTCTACAACGAAATGAACTTCGTCTTGCTCTCTACTGGCATAAAACAAATACTTTTGCCATTAGAGCAAAAGCTATCAAATTTACACCTGGTTCACTTAATTTGGTATGTCCGATATACAATGTTAAAATAATGCTTGGAGGAAATGAAGTATTCAACTAGAATACTAAAAACGTACAGGCCATGTTATTCCAATTTGATGATATTCGAAAGGTTCAATTAGCTTCTATTTTCTCATTGTACGGCAGATTTGAAGTAAAAAAATGCCGAAAGATAAAAGACTGCCATACAAAGCAAAAATAGAATCAGTAAGCAGCTACCAAAATCTGATTTATTGAACTCATTGTGGCAGATACAATTACTGCTTTCTAGCTGAGTGCTTCCTTTCCTCCAACCAAATAAATGGTTTAAAATTTTATTAGCATTTTTTATTTTGTAGATTGTAAGCATTTCAATGGTACTATTTCTTGGAGTCATTTCGGACTACGTTGGTCAACTGAAATTGGAGTAGCCCAACAGTTCGTAATTTTGCTCGTGTTTCTACAAAAAGGATTCAAACGGAAAATGTTAAAGTTTTAACTAATTGTTCATGAATTCAATTTTGGATTCATGATATATCTAGAAATTAAAATAAGATTTATGAGTATACAAGACTTGACTATACAATACGAAACAGTTTTTTTTTTTAAAATTACACATCTCTACACATAATAACGTTTAATATTTTAATACATAATAATATATTACGCTTTAATTGCTGAAACTTAAAAATAGTTGTTTTTATAAAACTTATTCAAGTCTCTTTCATAAAATTTCAATTTATTTTGTTTTGGATAGAGAAAATAAAGTAGCCAAATAATCCAAATATGTTCCAAAATTTATTTTGGAAGCAATAACTACTATACCTGTTGCGTTAAAAAATATTATCAATTGGCTTACAAAATGCAAATAATTTATTAAATAAATCAAAAACTATAAAACTTCAAACATTCACAATTTTATGAAATTGTTTTGATTATTAGAACATTATTTTGCATGCGGAAAAGGCTTCAAACTTGGAAAAGAATACTTAGCGTGAGAATTTTCCGCCGGAAAAGAATGTACTTTTAATTCACCATTTAAAAACCAGTAATCATTTTGCTAACACACTGCGTTTCAATGTTTTTCAAGCAGTTTGTTATGAACATTACAAAACATATGAAAAAAATGAAAACAGGTTTGGTTTAGAAATAGTTTTCTTAAGTTTAAATTTCTTTATTAGTTATTTTCTAAGTTATTTATTATCTCATAGTATCATCTTTTATTTCACCGGCGCATTTATTGCTACCAATATTACTATTTTTGGATAATTTTGTAACATGAATGCAAACACTGGAATTTTTTACATCATTATCAGTAATGTAAACTTCTGATGCACCATCAACCATCACTCCTTTTTCTGTGGCATAAATAGTATTTTTCTCTAAACGCACCTTTTCACCTTCAATTAGCATACCTACTGTAGAATTTGTAATGTCTATTTTTGTGACTAAAACGTTCTTTCCAGTTACAAGTAATCCTGTATTACATCTTCCAGAAATGCTGAAACCCTCCAATTTCCAGTGGTTCCCCGAAACCGTAAGCGCTGGCGCTTTTTTGTTCCCCAGGATAACTGCAGTGTTTTTGGATCCTATCAAAGTTATGGGATGTTCAGCAGTGCCGTTTACATGGAGGTTGATTGGTCCTGGATAAATACTTTTGGGTAAAATGAAACGATTTCCTGGTTTGGCTGAATCAATAATTGCTTGTAAAACACTAATTGGTTCTGATTTGGGTACTATTATATCCATGCTTTGGCTGGATGTAAAATTTATTAAAGTAAATAGTAAAACTAAAATTGAAATAAAACTGGGAACTTTAGTAGAATTCATTTTGAAACCTATGTGTGCTTACAGAAATTAGATTTAAATAGTGAACGTTCGTTGGGATTTGAATTGAAGCTATGAAAGCATGTTTGGGTATTTATTTGTTTTTGACACAACTTAAAACCTTTAGTGCTCGATCAACAAACATTAACGAAAGTGAAGAGAGTATAATTGGTCATTAGGGATAACCGATAAGTTTATGCGCTAGATAAAATTTCTTGTTGTTTGTAAACAGGTTCACTATGAAATGCTGCGTGCCTTGTTACGTTAATTGCTGTTTTACATGTGAACCTGCGTGCGTGCGCTGTTTGCTGCATTGGAAAAATACCATTGAGTCGCTTGTACCGCATGACTTTTGTCATGTATTAACCAGTTAATTTTGATTTATGACAAATATTTATGAATGACCATTAGAACAATAAAGCACGCAAGTAGCTGAAACATAATTTATTAATAATTTTAAACAAATTATTTTGGAATGCACAGAAAAAAACAGAAACAAACTGGAAATTGGTATTTTTCGTTTAGACAGAATATATTTAGCTTAGTTAATTAAGATTACTATATCTGCATTGCTAACGCTCACTCCAGCAGCCTCCACATTTGCCTGGGATGACGAATCCAAATCAATTACTTCTCCGTTTGCATCTCCAATCAATATATCCGAGGAATCTGCATTCTGGTCTCCGCCAGCTGCCTGAAACCCGCCCAGTTGACCTTCCCCGTTGTCATTAGTAACTTGTATAATGGCCGCAGCATTATTTATATCAGAAAGTCCAGCGATTCCAAGATCCAATCCAAGAGGATTGGAGTAGGAAGGAGACCCTTGGACAACAACGGCAGCTTGATGGGCATCGTCAACGCCACCTGCTCCTAGTCCTAGAGCGATGGCACCAACATCGATAATGATTGAGTTTTGACCTAAATGAACAAACACACAAAAAATAGTATATTTATAATACTCAAAAAAATTTTAATTACAACAATTTTATAGATATGAATCCAAAAGTTTCTTACGTTTGTATCGTCCAGGTAGAGCAGCAGCAGCATGGACCAGCAGAAGGATTGAGCATACTTGTAGTAAATGCATTCTAATATTAATGTAAATAATACTAATTAAAAATAGTATTAATATTTTATGTATTAATTGGCTGTTTGATTTTGAGTTCCGTTTTGCTCTAAAGGTAAAGACAGACTGAACACAGCAGCAGAAAACAATGCCAGTTTACTAAGCTGGTAGCTATATACGTGTACTTTGAAAATTTCTTGGAACGCACAAAATGGACCCATGAAGGGATTTTTCTAAAAATATTTTTTCTTAATACATACCTTCCTCCAAGAAAAAAAGGTTAGACATTTAAGTACTTTTCCATGTAATAAATAATTACAAAGCCGGTTCACACCAGTATAAACCTGAAGCATTCAGAAAAAAGTCTAAGAATCTTAAAAGCAGACCTAATCCGCTTATGTGGAAGAGCAGAAAGTTTCAGTCCCCATTCATGTTTTAAAAGCTTTTAGAGAAAAATGCTCATAAATGACAACATTTATGCGTGCTTTTGAAGTACCTAAGCTAAACCGTCAAAAAAAATTGAAAGCATAATATAATACATATTCCGTTATAGTAATCATAAGATAAAAGGTCAAATAGCCAACGCTAGTTCTTTGCACGACCAAATGTCGTTTTTATTGAATGAATTTTGTGCTTACAGTTTCTAACAAAACAGATAACAAAAAATTGTACAAGAAACGATGCAAATTTTATTTTTTTAAATGTTAAAATGGAGGACGCAAATCAACGTTTGGAATATTTTGGTATGCATTATAAACATATTTTCAACTCCAATCACTAATAAATAATCACTAATAAGCTCCAGTCGTATGACTGTTTATGAGATAAATGTTATTTCTACTTAACTGACTTTGCCAAATGGATTAGTAAAATTGAATGAAGCGCAAACAAAAGAAGGTAAACTGGTAAATTCATTTTTAAAAGGTCAATAGGGAGTCAACAGTGTATCTTAACATTTGCTCAAAAAAGTTAACCTTAATATCCATATCTATTATTCCCATAGTACCTGCTGGCAATGATATTATTGGTAAACTTTTCAAAACCTTAGTCATATATTTTCTGTTCCACGCACCCCGTCTTGTACTTTCTTTAACCTTCCACTCATAACGTATTTTCTCAGATAATTGAAAAAAGCTTGAACCTATGAAAAGTAAAACATGCAGTACACAATGACATAAAAACAATACCCGGATTTTTTTCTCTCATTCCAATTTTCAAAGCTTGAGTAGGCAAAAATATAATTGTAAACAGAACCACAAGACCCACTCCAATCAAGATGGTGAAAAAGGGCAGCAGCATTTTCATTAAAATGACAAATTCTAAATAAAAGATTATAAATGTTTGTGTTGGTAGATTAACTTTTAAAACTTTTAGGATTTCAATTCCATGTAAACCTGCCACTAATAACAAGTATATTTCACGGACGATTGCCACTCCAGTTTGAACAAAATAAGCACAAACTGGAATACTGATAAGATGACATATTATGTGTAGACTTGTATCTACTTGAAAATATTTAACGTAAATGTAAAATGGATTGAGTCTTAGACCACCTAGCGCACATCCAAGACCAATAGCGATAAATAACCAACCGAGTATTCCAATCCTTGCAAATTTAGCTGCAGAATGTTTGAAATTAGGACTTACAAATTTGTTGATAATTCTATCAGCGTTTTTATAACAAGTGTTGTACAAAATGACAACTTCCCATCCTCCACTGCAATACATAAAATCCAAAGGTATTAACACTATGGCGAACATTATCAGTAGCCAGAACATGGTTGTTTGTGCCAAATTGCACAATCCGGGATTGTGTCGACCTAGATACAATGCTGTGCCACACAAAAGCATTGCAAGAATTTTGGATAGTGTTGCTCCTATTAGATAAGACCATAAGTATTGCTTTCTAAATTCCCAATTTGATGCGCTTATATTCCAGTATATGGGATTAGGTAACCAATACTTATTAACTTTGGCGTTAAATGTTGCAAAAACTGGAAGGCGTTGGCTGTTTTTGTTGCGACTAGAATCAGAAATACCAGATTTGCATGGACTTTTGGCAGTGAATATGGTTAAGACTGAAGAGCGGAAATACTCTGAATTTAGGCTTTTGAAAAGATTGAACTTTTGGCAGGCAATTTTGTAAAAGTAGCCAAAAACTTTGAAGAGTTTTAGCAAAAAGCTGAAGTTTTTAATAAACCCAAACATCGTGTTAACTGCCTGCTTAAACCTAGAAACGAAAATGTAAAATGTGGAAAATTTTAAACCCAAAAACTTTGATGGCCGGAAAGAACTACAACGTGACGTTAACTCACTCGAACTGCTGATTGAGTCATTACATGGGCTAATAACTGATGGTTATACGAACATTTTATAAGGACCGTTGTTATTATGTGTAACTGGTTGAAAAGGTTTCAAGATAAATAACATGCTTCCTGCAACGAAAAACTACTTTGCTTCCGTTGAATTATCATAACATATGATTCATTTAGAGCAGAACGTGTCATTTCATTTTTTGAGTTGAAATCTTCCTGTCATTATAACTTTTAATGTATCAGAAGTTTACCAGAAATTACACATTGTCAAACGTTTGCAGTAGCAAACAAACATGAAATAGGTTTTGAGCTGACGTAACTACACAATATGTGTAATTGGTCAGTTATAATTTACGTTCTACGGAGAAACGGAAGGTCAAAATTCACTTCTATAATCATCTGTAAAGTAATACATACTTACATTGAAACAAACCAGCAATCATTATTACAGGCTAATATCTGGTTGGTTTCGTAATAATGTATCAATCATAAATTGAATTACAAAAATTTAAGTCAATTCCAACAGATAAACAAAACGTGGTTTTACACTTAATCCCGTTCTACCTCCTATGCAGAAACATATGCATGAATACTTGGTAATTATATCCCGTTTCACAACAATTACATTAATGTTTTTCATGCATACATGCTCATTCACGTTTTTCGTCACGGCACCTCACGTGGGTCACGTGTGTAGAGCTAGACACACCAACTTGACGCCTACTTAAAACTTGACAGCTTTAGAAAATAGTGTGAAAACCTAGTCGACAAGTGGTGGGCAGTGATAGCGCAGCTCATGGCTTTTTGCTTTTTATTAAATTAAAATTTTAAGAAAGCGTGTTCACAAGTTTACCTGTAAGCCCAAACAATTAATATTGTACCTTTCTTATTCACATGCTTAGACATGTGGAACTAAAAACGTGAGAATAAGACCAGCTTAATTTTTTTTAATTCTTTCAACACAATTTGCCTTGGCCTGTCTTATTCCAGTTGAAACTTATTATTTGATTTGCAAGTGTCTAAGATTGAAAATGGTTGCCTGTTTTGTACTTTTTGTTTTAGTTACTACAAGTTGTATTAAGCTGGTCAACTGTTGTACCACTTCTCCAAAAAAATTTGAGTTTCAGGTTTTAAATAAACTGCTACAAGCAATAAGGGAGAATCCGAATAGCTACATATTGTACTTTAATTCAATTCAATCTGAACGGTATCAAGCAGAGACTATAAAAATTCGGCAAATGGTATTTTGCAAAGTTACTAGAAAATTACCAAATTATCCCAATATTGAACACAAATTGAAAATCGCATACAAAAAGTTTACACAACCTGTTAATATAGTTATATCTTCTTTAACTTATAAAAATGCTGCAGCACATTTAATTCACGGTTTCGTAGGACTAGCAATACATACTCATACAGTGTTTATCTTCATATCTCCAACATTTCAGGCAATTACTACGCATCAACGCAGTAGAAACTATCCTGCTTTAAAATGTCTTGTTTATAGAGATAATCACGTGGAACGTGTTTACGTGGACTGTAATGACTATTGTAACAAATACGATTACTCACAAGACCTCATTTTTGGCAACCTCCATAATCCTAAACTGCTGCATAAAGTTTTATTTAGAAACGCAAATGCAAGACAACTACATGCAGTGGTGAATAAAGCAGCACCTGAGTACTTTCACACAAGTCATTACGGAAAGGATCGTCGGGCATGCTCACGTTTTGTGCCAAGTTTAATCAATATGAAGTATTGCTACTACGATATCATGTCCGCGCTTACAATTGAAAGTACTCATAACATTTCTTTTAAAATTTTATCAGTGTACAACACCGACGAATTTTCCACATTTTCTGCATCAACACAAGGACAATTTCTGCTTTCAACAAGTATGCATATTTCCACTGACTACAATTACAACCAAGCAAACCTGGCGTTACTGACTTCCTTAAGTTTTATTTATACATTGTCCGAAACTCCAATTTACTGTACTTTCATTGGTCAAGATAGCAACTTTCCTGGAGTTACCATTTGGACAGGCTCTTTTGCTTGGGAAGTCTGGTTGGTTGTTGCAGCAAGCTTACTGGTTTGTATGGTTTTTATGTCCAAAACTACATCACGGTATTTTGATACGCTTTTCAAAATACTGCAAGTAAATTTAGGAGAAGCCTTTCCCAAACAATTGTCTAATGAAAATCGTAAAGTGTACTTAGCACTTTCTCTAACAGGAATGCTAAATTGTTCGCTGTATGGAAATGGAATCACCAGTTTGGTTTTGGTTGCAGAAAAAGAAAAGACTTTTGACACGCTAAAAGATATTTTAAACAATGGATACAGAATTGTGTATTATCAAGGCCCAACTATTGGTAAAACCGCAATGCCTCCTTCACCTCTCAAGTGGTATGGAATGACATTTAAGCTAAGAAATATTTCTGGAAAGCCTGAAAGCTACTTCCATGTACAAAATAGAAAGGTAGAACTTGAAGAAAGTACAAACTTTCTGAGCAAAAAGCATATACTTGTAAAAGACACATTTTTTGCAGAGTTGTACAAACAAGTGTACAATCATGAACTTTATAAACTGAATGTTAAAAGTTGGGACATATACAAGCACAAATGTTTAACAGTTCCGGAGAAACTGCGGGAAGGTCTACAGTATTGGCAAGTATGGACACAAAATAGATACTGGTTACATGAAACTGTTGTGCGACTTCGAGACTCGGGTTTAGCAGAAAAATGGGATCACTGGGCAAGATGGGCAGATCTAATGAGGCGACGGTACTTAACGAAAAGAAAGGTTGGATATGAAAATATAACCGACGATCGGATAAACTTTGAAAAGTTTGCTTATATTTTTTGTGTCTGGATATTGTGTTGTGTAATTATTTTTCTGCTTGTATTTGGTTTTGAAATTAGATTAGATAAAATGACAAAAGCCTTCTTATTGGCTGCTGTAGAAAATATGAGATATCGTAAAACAAAGAAAACTAAAGTGGTTTCTTTTTTCAGTGAGGAATAACTGTTTTAATATTGAAAAGTCAGGATTATGAGAAATCAGTTTAAAATTTAATTTAAGCAGTACCGTTTGGTTGTAACCTGAGATTTTTGCTTGTGGAAATAAACTAGATGTCATATACTTTGTCTCTAATCTCAGCAAAAGCCAAAAGGATTCAATTTAAGCAATTTTAATTTTAAAGGACGTTTTAAGGCAAATAAGGGATTCATTTGATTGTGCTTAGGCGTCTCTTTTATATGGTTTTGATGCGAGCGGCATAGTATTAAAACTTGGAACAAAGCCAAAATTAAAAATATTTAAGTTGTTTTCAAGTGTTTAAACAAAACCTGTTGTTTTTGTACCAAGAAATCTAACAATTAATAAGTTTGGCTGAACTATTTCTTTAATATATTTTTAAGTCATTTAATAGTAAAGACTACGATAGCGCTTTGTTTTTATAATTTAATCGTTTCATCGCATTTTTATGCTTTGAATACATTTGATATTTGTATATAAGTTAGTTATAAGGCAAAGAGAATACTATATCTGCACAAACATGGAAATATATATTGGAATTAAGCAAAATTCTATCCAAGCAACAGCAAGTTAACTGTTTGAACAATCACAAAGTCCTCCATTACCAATGGCGTCAACGCATCCACATAATTAGAACCTCCAAAGTAAACCCGCAGAATAGGACAACTTCTTAGCCATTTTTTAAACCATCTGTTTCTTTGTAATACAAAGTTACCCTTCAAGTTTCCCAATACTTTTTCCGAATTCTGATGGATTTTAGAAAACAGTCCGAAAAAGAATACAATGTTGTAAGCACAGAAGATTGCCACCCATGTGTACAATATGTTCACTTTTTCCGTCAGGTACACTCCAGAATTTATAGCGGTGACAGTGTTGTACAAGCACAGTATTTCGAGACTCATTAGACAAACGCCAATAATTACCAGAAGCGTTCCAGAAAATAGATAGCGATACGTAATGAGCAATAACTGAAGTTTTCGGTAGTTCAAGGTTGTTCTGACTAATGATATGTTTGAAAATGTAGGTCTCCTTGTCATCATCCTAAAATATTAGAAATTTTACAATAAGCCAAAATTTAACCAAGCTGTATTAAATTCGTTGCTTACTCGCCAAAGTTTTCAATTTGTATCCGAAACCAGTATCCCAGCAGCAATAGATTGACTGCTAATTGACAACATCCTCCGCTAATCACAAAACTCCAATTTACGTACGATATTGCAACAATGCCCAGTTTTGACAAAACTTCTGCTTTAGTCCAGGTTTCAGGTTTTGCTTCGCCAAGCTCCGTGTTCTGACATTGTTCACTCAGCCAGTAGCCCAAGTACATGGGAAAGCAGGGATTTCTGAAAATTTCCAAATGATACAAAAGCGGGGTTGTAATTCCTGAGCTGCCTTGAAGCCTCATTAACAGTCTTGACAAAAGGCTTTTCCGATTATTAGCAGAATTTTGTGCTGTCTTTGTGTCATCCAGTTGTTCTTCGTAGTTTAGTAGATTATTGTACAAGCCCAGGATTCCATATCGATCTCTCATGCTTTCATACTGAACACTATAATTCAGTATGTAGCTAAGCGCTAGAGTGAACGTTTGACTGGCAACCATGGATGATACAACTTTTGTGACAAGAATGCATTGCATGGATACCAAAACAAAGTATATCAAAGCCAGATAGTGTCGCAGTTTGATTCTAAATAGATGGAAATTGGATTTAAGCTGAAATCTATTCATTTTAGAATTCCATTGAAATGGAAACCAGGCTATTTTATCGCAAAAGCGATATAACAGAATCCAGTCTCTGAGCAGACCCTCTTCTTGAAAAAGAACCATACCGACATCAAATGTTTTTTTTTTCAATTTGCAGACGATAGAATTAAAATTTTTAGGGAAAAAAATTGTTCCTGTGAAATTTTTGGATAGTAGGAAAAAGATGGTCGTTATGCTTAGTTACACTGGAATAGTTATGTCATGAAGTCGTTCAAGCGATGTTATTTCATTGTTTATTACGTCAATTGACAAACGAAAACGAACATACTAGAACACCATTCTCTCTATTTTTAATATTCAGGTCACGTCATATCTAGAAAATATTGTGAGGAAATCCTGCCGGTTACGATTCTATTTTTGTGCTCGTTATATATTTTTGGAATTGGTTTTGTAAACCGTGAATTTATAATGAGACAGAAGGCTCTAATAAAAAAGTCGGCGTTTGTTTATGACGTAAGAAATGAAAATTAGCTACACATTTTGACATGTGTAAAGTGTATAAGTTTTTACTTTTGACGCGTTTTGTAATTGTATAATAACATATCGTTTTTTAAACACTGTAAACTTGTGTAGCATTATTGTTTCGTAATGAATACAAAAAGCATGTTTCTAACCATATGGAGAGTTGGCCCACGGTTTGAAAATAAGGTCTATAGATAGACAGACATGCACCAACATCTGCAGCAGATTCTCTGCTGAAGCAGAGAGCTAATAAAGACTGTTCGGAAAAATCAAATCAACGGACAACTTTATTGTGCATTTAATTGTTAAAAAATTGTAAGCTTTGAAGGGAATACAAAAAGGCATTTATTAACATAGGAAAACTCCTGTTTTATTTACCCAATGTTAAATTCGAACATTTTAAGTTCAACAAGTTGTATCCCAGTAACTAAGGCACCTTAATATCATAACTAACCAAATGAAATACGATTTAATACTCATAAATTGCTGCTGTATTTATACTGACACAAGCTGTATAAACTTTTGACAACTTGCCAAATCGGAAGAACAATAGACAATTCATTAGGTTTTTGTTTTTTTTTTTTTGCTAATACATGTGCATTAAAAAACCACGTAGAGCCAGGGCTGCTCTCCTTTGTTGTTAAATACAATTTTACACATTGGATTTTGGAAGGTGGTCGGGTGATGCAGCCGTGATTTTCATTGCCCTTAGCCCCACAGCCGCAGTAATCATAGCCTCCGGGCTGACAGTTGGAGGCTAGGGACAGGAGACTATACATATTACGGCTGGAGCACCCGGCCGCCTAAAAACCCATTCATAAAAACCCATTTACACAGAGCAGAGCATCTCTGGACGTAAACGACTAATATGCTTTTTTAATCGTTAACATTATTTCTTATTTGACCTAAATAATTTTTGATACACCATATACGAGAGCCGGGGCAGAGTTAGTTTAACTACAGTTCTTTAGAACACTATTTGCTAGATCTGTGCGAGGCTCATTTATTTAAAAAATGTCAACCTTTACATTTATTTTCACCGTATTTTGCGCAACGCTAAATTTTCATGTTCAGATTAGTAAAAGCATTATCAACTGTAACGAGGGCGCAAAATTATGGTACGGGTTAGGAAGTAGTGTGTCAGTCTATACATAATAATCCCACTTACCAATTAATCCAAATTATTTAAATTATAATGTCACTGAGACTATTTGCTTTATTCATTACGTTGCTTATCGTTCACGTAAAATCGTTGCAATGCGGGGCTGGGTTTACACTAAATCCGTTCAAAGGTCACTTGAATTAAACAAATACACCGTGGAACACCTGCAGCACCAGTTTCATACATCCTTCACGCATTTCATTTTCAAAAGTTGTTTTTCTTGTAAACTAAATGTTTCGTGTGTGAATAACACAAAGGTATGTTTTTTAATTTACGAATATTACATCCTTTTCATATTTTCCAAGAAATGTCTACCTTTGCACCGACACTGCTTTGTTTCTTAAGCTTACAATCCTTAGCTTTTGTGTTTGCACCTTCTCATGCTAAAATTGTTTCAACGTTCAGAGGTACATAAGCTACACCTTACCAAACCTAAGAAACATGCACCTTTGGAAAAAAGGTAGGTATACTGTTTTTGCCTTGAATCTCTCAGGGTCCCGGCTACACCCTTTTTCTTTGAATTTGCGATCAAAACTATTAAGATATTTTAAACCTATGTTTCCTTCATTTACGATGCCCCTTAGACTTTTTAAGCCTACCGTACATTGTACAACTGGAGACGACGCAACAATGACTATTGTTCATAAAAAACCTGCTCAAAGGTCATTTTTATAAACCCAAGCACATACTGTGGACATGTACACTTTTAGCACTGAATCCACACATTGTTCGCTGCACGGTCACACAGTCAAACTTACAAAAGTATCCAATAATTTTTTATACATTTCAAAGTCCTTACTTTTTTATAATCTTTCGTTACCATTCACATTTTGCCTTATTTGTCCCTGCTTATAATCCACAATGGCTTTTTGTGTACCCTTTCATGCTAAATTTTTCAAAGGTGTACTCGCTACAAGTAACCAAAAACAGAGTCTTAAATCCTTTACGACCTACTGAAACGCATATTGGATGTTCTCCTTTCAGTATATTATCTTCAGCTCGAAGCTCCTTCCGTTTCGAGCTGCGAGCAAAAACAAAGCTGATTTTCATAATTTCACATTTGATCGAGTACAAAGTAGAAGGATATTTAATTACCAGAGAAATTTAAAAAACTTGACAATAATTAGTTATAAGTAGTTTGCACAAAAACTCTATAAATTATTGGTAGCAACGTTAAAATTTTCGAGAATGGATACCAACAGCCTGGACAACGAAAGTGATAGCACCAGCTTACTACAAATATTTCCAAAAGAGGTAAACTATTTCAACGAATTTTGTATTTCTAATTATCCAAATTTCTAAAACGTTATACTATTTTTATTGTTGCTTTACAGATATGGATCCTAATACTGGACAAATTTCACTGCGAAGAAGAGCTGGAAAGGTTGTCCGTAACATCGCATTTTATCAAGTCCCTTATTCGTCCTCGACACCAATTTGCGTTTGTTTGGCCCATTTTTGCCAACTACTTGGAACGTCAAGTAGAACACAACAGCAATTTCCTCCTGGATGGGAACGAAGCTTGTTTAAAGCTTCGTTGGACCATGAACCTAAGACAGACCTGCAAGCTGTGGAAACGAACCGTGGACCAATATCTCCAAAACTTGCAAGGCGATTTGTCAACGTTTTCAAGGCTATCTCTTACCGAAATAATATATGAGGATAATAACTCTAATAACCGTGAGGCCCGTGAGCAGAAGAAAACGCCAACTAGATTTCTTGAAGAATTTGAGGGTAATAATTTGTCAAAGAATCCATTTCCAAGCGGCTGTGTTTCTGTTGACCTTAGTTTTAACACAGCAGAGCGTCCCGCACAAAATTCAAACATTTTGCTACTTTTTTCAAAATATGGACGTCACATTCAATTTTTACATGTTAACATTGATTATAGGTTAACTACTGGTGAAAAATACTACTTTATTTTGAAGAAACTCTTAAAGTTTACGCCAAAACTGAAAAAGTTAAATTGTCGCGTGCGCGTTGCAACCTCCGATTTGAGACAATTATCAAAATTTATTCAGGCAAATCCTCTACAAGTAAGTAGAAATTTAGAAACAGTTGTTTTTGAAGGTATACCTTTTTCAATTGCTAAGGAAATTCTAGAAAAAAATCCTCAAATTAGGGAAGTGCGTGGCTTTCCGCCTAGATACTATAAAGACATACCAAAAAATGCTTTGCAGTTGTTAAAAAACGTAAAAAAGTTGGAACTTGAAGTTGATTATACACCAGACTTAGAGAAGTTGGAAAGTTGGCCGGATACATTGGCACTAGAAGAACTTGATTTAAAATTTGGCCTTCATACTTTTCAGGTGACATGGCCAAGGGCTTTTGCTTTTGCTGAAAAATTTGGTCAAGCTACTTTACAAAAAGTAAACCTAGCTCTGCCACGTCATGGCAATGAATTGTTTGGTAGCTTGGATAATGCTCGGCTAAATCTCTCAAACATTTCCGAGCTTAGATTAAAAGTAGATTATAAGTGCAATTTAGATTTTTTGCTGCCAATGAGAAACACATTAAAAAAGCTTTGTATTTATGTAAGTTTGTATGGACGAAGCGAGGACGCATTGAAAAAGCAGGTTTTGAGGTTGGAAAGGAAATGTATACAGTTCTGGCAATTTCTAGAAAATCCGTTAAATTCAAATATTTGGGTTCAACTGAACAATTTGAATTGTTTGATTGTTGATCCTGAGGGTTATGGAGAACACGAGAAAACATACTCGAGAGCTGAGTACAATCTTGCTATGCAAAATGCTTCACGTTTTGACTAGTAGTATTATCATAATACTATTATGGCTCGAACAGATGAAATCTGTATCAAGACAATGTGTCTCTTATTTTGTATTAAACTGGAAAGCTAAAGATGTACATAATTATAAATTACACGAACAAACTACTTTTGACTTTATCTACATTGTATTATTTTGAGATAACTTTTGTTAAAATATGAATTTTTATTCGACTGGATTATTGGATTGAAATTTTTGGCAGCAAATCTGTCTTAGAAATACCCTACTCTTATATAATATAGAATTAACTTAGTGCTAAGTTGTAAATTAGATACTAAAAATACATTAACATTAATAGTAGTAATAGGTGCTAGTTGTGTATGTTTTACACATGAAGACACATCGTAAGTATATGTACGTTAGCATTTGCCACGCTGGACACACAAATTGTTTAATACACATAGTCGGCATGTGTGCATTTGTGTCTAAAACACTTAGAAGCTAGTGTTCTGATGCTAAAGTTTTTTCAAGAGAGACAAACATATCGTAAATTTTAGGGGACGAGCCCTAATTGTAACTTGAGCACTCAGACATCGTCAAAACCCAAATTTTATAAACAACTTTGTGTTGCAAGACACAGCTGACACATTTTTATTAGCTTACACAGTTTGTATATTATTGTGTGCTGGCTATAGCAACAAGTGTAGTAATGCTACCATATTCTTTACAGTTAGTACACAGTGGGAATTATAGTCCCTATAAAACAGTAACTGGTATGCCTTTTGATGGTATATGCAGTAAAAACTGTTTACTTGTCAACAGCTTGGTATAGTCTTTGTGTATTTTTTTTATCCGCTATACGATGTATTAGTAAAGGGTAAACATGTTTAAAATTAAATTTTATATTCCGTATTAATATTATTCTAAAAAGATGAAATTCAGAAATGTAGTTTATTTGAAATATAATGGTATTACGAAAAATTTCCTGTTTCGTATCGTAAATATGTTTTATAACTCAACAAGTACTAACTGGTTATAACATTAAAATTGTGTAAACTATAATATTTTATTTCAATGCTTGTGTTACTTGGTATTAAATCATTGATTTAAAACTATCGCTTTATTCTCAAGGCGGGTGTAAACAATATAGGTTATGATTCAGCTAATAAAAAATATTTCGTTATATATATATATATATACAACAGTTCGTTTTATTAGATTCCAACTATGATCTCTCATGGCATTTTCTTGCGGAGTAATTACCTAAACCTTCGTTTGTAGTCATAAATTTCTTGGCGTCCATAACCCTCGCTCTGGCAAATAGATGGTGCATAGCAAATTACACAAAAAAGTATTCAATAAGTTTGAATCCATAAATCCAAAACGTTTCTAATTAAATGTTCATTCAAAATGAATTGAAATTGAATTGAAATTAGTTGATGGCATTGTTCAAACCTAGGCGTTGTTTGAAGGGTGTGCGTGCATGGAATACAATTGTAAAATGGTTAATCTCTATACCAGATAAGCTACAGCTCTTGGGCATATCACGTTTATTTACACTTTCCTTCACCTTTTCTCTGTGTTAATAATGTAATCAGAATGCAATGCCTTGCCTAGAGATCGTGCGAAACTTGTAGCATCGCTGCATTATCATATAAACTTGTACCTGATCGTTGTCATTTCCAAGAAACGTTTCTACTTGTGTAAGTATATGACCAAAAATGCTGAACTAGCGATACACTGTACAATATTTATGGAACACAACTTTATAATCCCAAACAATGTCAGTAATATATTACAGCATCTCACTTTTTGAAAAATTGTATTTTGCTCACCTCGAAGCATTTGCCTTCTAGGCATATAACATAATTAATATTGTCCGTGGCAATACTCAGAAACGCAGTATTCTGAGATTAGGACTGTCTGAGAAAGTATTCTGTTACAGACTCGTAGTGTCGTTTCAATGTCGTCTTTCCCCAAGTTCTTCTTTCTAATGATTAAAAGGTCAAACTTCATTACGTCAGAGTTGGCATAGATAAATATGATAGTATACTAAATAGTGAACCTATGAAAATTATGACTTCTGCTTTTGCGGAATTTGGAATAGTTTGGTAAACTAAACGGGACAATCTGGATGTTATAATCGGGGAATCAGTACATTTCTTACACAGTAGCTTTTCTTCGTTGAACTAGCATGTAAGTTGGAATATTCCATTCTCTTACAAGAAATATATGCTTCATTTTTATGAGCGTCATTTCTGACACCGTTTATCAATTTGTAAAAGCATATTTACTATAAATATATACCTGATATTTTGGTTATGTTATTGCCTGTAGCGGTCAACCTTTACAAAAAGCATTGGCTACAGCATAGTACATTAGGCAGCTATAAAGATACAAAATACATTTCAACAACTAATCAAACTGTATGATAAAAGTTCTGTGTGACGCCAACGGGTTACACAACACGCACGTGAACATTACGCAACAAAATTATATGTGACTTCTTGATATCACAGAGTCAATCAAAGAGCAACATAAAAAGCCCATGAGATTTTCTTCCATAACTTTCTACATGTAGAAGCGGCATAATAGATAATGACTACTATTCATGCAGTGTCTTTGCATTTTATTACCCATTGAAAAAAATTCTTTTGCTTGCACAATAGACATATCACATTATTATCAAAAGTGTAGAAATTGCGCAAGTCGACGGAATGAAAGTGAATTCGCCCAATTTTCAAGGTAATTGTAGTTAGTAGATGTAATTAATATATGAATATCATGTTACTTTGCTTTTGATCAAATCTTTTATTCAACTCTTGCTTTTGAAATTGCTAAGTCCGTAGCAGATTTATAATAGGCAAACTGGACACGGTCGGATACTTTTGGGGCTTTCGGTTCTCTAGTTAATTAACGTTTATACATAAAGAGGTTGGTAAGTTTGCGATAAACATTGTTTACCATTTTGCATAAAAGGTTCTAAGATAAATACATATAAAAACTAATGTATGTAGTTTATGCAGATAATCACAAAGCAACAGAACGGAAAACCCTGGATCTTCCCAAAAGACACAAGGTAACAGGAAATATTGACAAAAAGGAACGGCGAACGTACGTAATTTTCAATTAACACTTTAAACTTTTAAACATAAATTTCTCAATGTTTTTTCTCCAAAATTTTAGAACACTTTGGAATAAACCTGCTGAGAGCTTAAAGCTACTAAAACGTTGCATCCAGAGCCCAGATTGCTTTGACACCAATAATTTTGAATTAAGGGAGATTATTAGTTTACTTTTGTATAAAAAGTTGAAACATGAACGCCCAAGTAACAAGCTGGTCAGCTTTTTCAAAAGTATTAACATTAAATGGCAGCGGTACGCAGCATGTTGCTTTAGTAGCCGGAGGTACGTCTGATGAACGCAAAGCGTCACTTGCATCTAGCAAGGAGGTTATTAAGGCACTTTTTGAAGCCGGGTACAAGGTGACTTATTTTGATATGGGAGCAGATATTGCAGTTAGGCTAGATGAGATTAAACCTGACTTAGTCTTCAACTGTTTGCACGGTAAATATGGAAAGGATGGTTGTCTGCCAGGTCTCTTGAACATTATGCAAATTCCATACACTCATAGCGGTGTACTGGCATCAAGCATGGCGTTGAATAAAATTCAATCGAGAAACTGTTTGTTGGCAAACGACATAAATATGGCGGATGCTGTAATTATAACCAAAACTGACAATATGATTTCTGATCCTTTGGACAGACCATATATTATCAAACCAATTGCTCAGGGTGCAAGTATTGGCATTATTGTAGTTTTTGAGGAAGACATATTCAAATTTTTGAATTACGAATTTGCCTACGGAGACCAAGTTTTGATTGAAAAGTACGTTAAGGGTCAAGAATTGCAAGTAGCCGTTTTAAATGGCAAGGCTCTTGGCGCTTTGGAAATCAAAGTTGCGAAGAATCGTTTTTATGATCACGAGGCAAAATATACTGAAGGTTTAGCTAAACACATTAGTCCTGCTTCATTGCCAAAAGAGGTATATAGGCAGTTATTGCTGGAGTCTGAAAAGATGTATACTTCGATAAGTTGCAAGGGTGCTGTAATAGCAAAATTCATTTTAGAAGAAAAAACAAACAAGTCGTTTGCATTAGGAATAAATACGCATCCTGAAATGACTACGTCATCGATTTTTCCAAAGATAGCTGCTCATAAGGGAGTTGGCCTGGTTAACTTAATTGAGGAAATATTAAAGACAGCCGATTTTGAAAATTAAGAATGAAAAACGATTGCTGGTTCATAAGACAAATTGATATCGTTTACATGGTTGAAAAAGCTACCTGTTGTAATGTTCATACTTTTTATAAAATTGAAGAAATTGCATACAATCTTGAGAGTATAAAAACTGTATTCAGAGTATAGGCGTTTTGAAATGCATTTAGAAAAATCTGTTTTGTAATTTTCTCAAAACAAATAAATTGATTCATATCGTTTATGTATAAATAAAGATTATTTACATTTTACACAATTAAAAATATGCTTTTGATTTTGTACTTTTTTGCTTGCTGTTTAGTGAACTAAAGACTCGATTTTCAAAAGGTGCCAGTTAACAGTTCTGTTTTCTAAATGAAAAAAAACATGATATGGGTGGGCTTTTATATGCAACTGACATAATGGAAAAGAACAGAATAATAGAATATCACGGTGGGTCAAAAATGAAATAAGTTCCCTATTATCAGACAATCCATTGGTTCATTCTTGGAATTAGAATGCCTTTTTATTTATATAGTTTTGTAGAATGAATTCCAAGAAAATTATTGTACATTTTTGGCTGAATTATCTAGTAGGTTTGCTGGAATTATTGCTGTATAAATATTGTACGGTAAGTTCAAGGGTTCTGGTGCTTATAAAACCTGGTTTTATCTATATTAACGACAACATTTTAAATCAAAGTTGACATATGAAAACAAATTTCAAAAAATTCCAATTTGAAAAGTACACTTTGGTAAACGCAGATTATTTCTTTGCATAGGAGATGTTATTTCTTCGATGTTTTACACACTTTAGATTCTAAAATACACAAAATGGCTGAGAACCAAAATCTTAAGCAAATACTTACAACAAACAATTCACTTATGTCTCGTTTCTTTAATTGCAATAACGTACTATGTTCGTACTATCAGTTTGCAGATTAAAGCCAAAAAAGTTTCAAAAATTAAAATTTACAAGCGGCACGCATTTTTTATTTAACTTTTTCGAAATTAAACACTTTAAAGTTAATGCATAGGATATTGCACGAAATGGAAGAACTTTTTCCCGGCATTCAGATTAACACCTGTTCTAGATTACTCTGATACAAAATGTATATAAGGTTACACTGACGAGTTTCCGGGTAAATTAGCATAATTCATTAGGTTTCTAAAAACCGTTAAAAACTTATAAAAATTAATTTCAAATTTGACGAGTGTGTTCAGCGTGAGCATTTCATAATGGAGAAGGTGAACCATTTGAACTTCAAACAGTGCCAATTAGAAAAGAACTTAATGGTAAATGCGGAAGTGTTCACTAGGACAATGCTTTTTTATATAATAAATATATTTCGGATACACAAAATTGGCCGTAAGCCAAAAAAAAGTACAACAATTTTTGAAAAAGCAAACAATCCCCTATTGTTTTATTGATTAAATTGAAAAATTACAAGAATGGAGGTTCATTAGAATGAATGAATGAGCTCAAAATATAATTACAATGTAATCTAGTACAAACTTTTACACCTGTCATATTTATAATCAATATCACTTATCATCGCAGGTTACGGAATGCAGATCTGTTTTTGATTTTTAATGCAGCACTGTTTTATTACAAAGCAAAATCACCTCCATACTACGTAACAGTGTACTACGCAATTGGCTGCAATGCTCTGATCTTTTGCTTCAAATATTTTGATTCATCGTTGCATTTTAGCACCTCTAATTTCCAGTTCCGTAGTAGGTTTGTACATTGGTAATATATTCTAACACTGAGTGGTAAAGTTTGCTGGGTAAACAGATAAGCCATTGCTAACGCAATTATTACAATTATACAAATATCTAATGGATACACTTTAAAACTTGAAACACTTCCAGACACAAGAAACAAAAGGCCGCCTGCCATCATGGTTCCTGTAAATAATCGTATTGCCTCTGTACCAGCACAATTTATGCATTGAAAATGGAAATACAAGTTTATAGTGTTTTTCTTAAACGTGAGACTTGTAAATGCAGTAATTACACGGTCATAAATTCTCAGTATAGTTATAAGCGGCATACAGAAAGTAACTACTGTGCGAGTACCTTCTAAAGCTAACCACTACATGAGAACATATCTCAATACAAACAAAATCCACCTTGGTGGCCAGTTTTGAAAGGTAGATTGGTATAATTGTCGTAAGAGCACATAAACAGGATCAAGTTCAATGAATATGATTATGGGAGCCGAAAATACTCCAAATAATAGAAGGCTCATGGTGAGTGCAAACAGGAGCAACGCGTTGAAATCAGTCGAATGACCTTGCTTGCATTTTCTAAATTCTGTGAAAAGCCAACATTCGGATTAAGTAAAAGGTTTTAATCAGCATGAACAACAATAACTAGTAAGCAAATTTACCTTCTTGTATCAAGCAAGAACTCGTGTTTTGATGATTTATGGAATCCGTATTCGTAAATAAGTGTTCGAATTTTACTAAGCTGTTAAAATATTGATAGCAAAATAATTGCTTATGCTTCAGAAATATAAATCCTAACATAAGTACCATTCCAGCCAGCACCACTGCTATGCAGTACAAGACAATTTGAGGAAATGTTAAAAACGATGTGTGGCCTTTTACGGTTTCAAAAATGATGTAGCACATGCCTACAACATGTAGCGTTCTTAATATTCCAAACAAATAAACAGGAATCTGTTTCAGACGACTTTCTTCCAAGATGAAACATCGTTTTGTAATGTTTACATAACCAACTGTGGGGTAATGCAATAAATTGAAATAAAATGTATTACTGAGTTGAAATGCCTTCCAGATTATTGGAGAAGTCATGTTTAAAATACTAGTTTTTTACAAAATTGCCCAAGTAGTAGATAAACTACTATATTTGCTTTGCTTTTTTACAATATTTCTTGATGTATAAGATTCAAAAGCGCCATGTGCTATCCACGACTACATCAAATAAAGTAACCTTTATAACAGAGAAAATGTTTATTAACTTGTGTGGTGGATTTTCGGAACTAGAAATAAATTTAACATAATGCAACCCTGACATTTAAACCGGATATTTAAATACCTGGAAAAACTACACTGGTATGTTTTTTGAAAGGAATTGAAAGTTGCTGATTTTACATAAGCAATGTAAGTAAGAATATTAATTGACTCTTATTTAAATTTGATGAAAACTGCAAGTCAATTTAATTAATACTAATCAATGGCACTACATTTAACTATAATCAAAATGTAATAATTTTTTAAAAATATTACCATGGATTTTTATTAAATGTCGAATATATTAGGCATTTGCAAATCACATTTGTGTAGGTAATTTGTGTCTCTGTTTCCTGCAAAAAGATTTTTGCTACTTTGGGAACAACCCTCGTTAGAAAGCAAAAAAGCGCCAAACCCCAAACATATCAATATTCCCACAATACGGTCGGATAGAAAGATGAGCCACTGTGCGAAAGGAAACAACTGATTTAGATTGCAATCTGGTAACAACTTTACCACAGCCTACTGATAGTGAGTCCCGATTAGCTCAAATTATTTGAACTTGAATTTGAACTTTATGGAGTAGAATGGATGCATTTTTTCTCAGACACATTTTCATGGTGCAACGCAGTACAGTATTGAATTTGATTCGTTGGGAACTGTGACGGAGAAAAGTTTATTTTGGTAAAAAAAACACAGAATGAAAATTATTGCACTGGTATGATGAAAATGGCATGTTTGTGGTATGATAATTGAAACAGAAAATTAAATGGGTTAACTTTGCATTAATCCACAAATTCGGAAAAATGGAATGTAACTGCGCTATAACAGCTTCAGAAACGCAAGCCGTCTAATACACATTATATCATCCATTTGACAAAAAGGCTATGCATTTTATCATAAGCTGTTACAACTAATGCCCCGATCAATATAGTATTCTGCATAATTAATAGAAAAATGCGTTTTTGCTCGTGCTCTGAAGTTGCAAGCAGTTTTGTGTTTATGCGTTTTGTAAACAGGACTCATTCTGGTGCTTGTAGCATACATCTACTTAAATTTAGTAAACGTAGTAATTTGTTTCATTGTCATCATGATTTTGTGTTTCAGTATATGAATATGAAGTGGTCTTTTCGTAGATTGATGTGACTTAAAATTTGTGATCGAGAGCATTTCAAAACATTTTTTGCCAGAATATTTATTTAAAAAATTTATTTGGTTATCCATCACGTGTAGGTAGCAACCATGCAAACTCTTACAGCTCAATAACCAATATCAGCTTGATAGCAAAACGCAATACATGTTCTGATATTTTGTTTTATTTTGTTGACATAAAGTGTACAACGGCAACAATACTGCATTTTGATCATGATGTCGTGATGACATGGTGATGCTTACTTGTAGTGTTCCTATTTATTTTCCAAAACCAAAATTTAGTTAGTGCCAAGTAGCACGTCCTGAATTGAGCCATGCTATAAGTCTAATTTGGTAATAAGTAGGCTAAAACAAGACGTGTGAGATGATCCACGTTTGAGTAAAGAAAATGTGGGCAACTAAGTTTGTAACGTGCGTTTTTCAGTATACAAATTCCTTCGACTTTGCACTTTGAATACACTTATTATGTAATTTGTCAAATGAAGATTAATTACTAACATAACAATAGCGTGCTAGAGTATGTAAACACTTGAGTGTTTACTTGTCCCAGTCATTAGTAGGTGAAAGATGATTTGCGTCACAGATGTGGTTTTCCAAGTAAACTGTTCCAGTTAATTCAGAACTGCTTCAGATGTTTTTGATAGGATAACTTGTTTGTTGCCTCGTGCTCAATCATTTATCTTGTTTGAGTGTTTTATTGATAGCCTGTTTATGTCGAGGCTATGAGAATATAATTTGGAACAAAATTTTGTTTGTCACAACGCAAGAGTCAGAATAACTGGAATTGATAATGACTCTTACATAAAAAACTTAAAAACAGTGATTACTTTATTTGAACAAAATTGATAAAAAAATATGTTTGCATTGATAAATACAAGCTTGATTCGATTTTCATCATTTTAGTGTGCTGAAAGCGCACACAAAAAAATCAGTTCATCAATTGAGAACTAACTCGCGATCAAATAGCGTTTAACAAACATTTAAAGTAGATTAAGTTGCTTAATTTGTCTGGATGTATATTACACAATGAAGTATTTATATACGAGTTATTTGATTATTTTATTGCTTTATTGCAAATCCATCGACTCACAGATTTCTACATTCGCAAACCCTGTACTGGATATTGCGTCTGGAGACGCTGCAATTCTTAGAAATGGTGGAAGTTATTTTCTCGTTTATGCCGACAATGTAGCAAAAGAACTACTGATTTTAAAGAGCTCCTTCTTGACCGACTTTCGAAACGCAGAGAAAGCTGTTGTGTATAGGCTTCCATCTGGCTATGCCCACATCTACCCTACCGCATTTCTAGAATATCAGAATGACATTTACTTGTATTTTCATATGCAGACCGAGAGCATACCTTGGCGAATGTTTGTTGTAAAAGCACATGATCCAACAAACCCGATGGGTGCTTGGAGCGTCCCTGTTCGCGTACTTGAACCTATTTGGAACCACACTGCCGGTCAAGGTGCTCCGTTTCAAATAAACGGACAACTGTACTTTGTGTGGTCTAGTCCCTCTGAGTCAAATCCTAAATATGCCTTATACATTGCCAAACTAAAAAATCCAACCCAAATTCAAGAACCAGTTGTGCTGTTACGCGAATCTAATAAAGACTGGGAGTGTAACCTATTGGGACCTTCATTTCTTTACAACAGAGAGAAAGTACACCTACTGTACACTTCCTGCACTGAAAATACTACAACGGGAACTTCACTCAGCTCCATGAGCATGGACCTGGGAATGGATCCACTGATTCCATCAAATTGGAACTACAGTTCAGGTTCAGTGTTTCAAGGAAATGAAGAAGAAAATGTGTATCATATCCTATATCCCGAATTCAACACAAGCCCTGATGGTACAGAAACTTGGATGATGTATATTGCTTCGAGCAACATGTCAAATTATTGGGAGAGCTCTCGTATTAGAATCGAGAAGATAGACTGGGATAGAACTGATGGAACTCCAATTTTTCCTCCGGCAAAGGCTAACGGATACCAGCAGCAACTTCCGAGTGGCGAGGCTTCCAAATTCTTTAATCCTGTTAGCGGCGAATTCGCGGTTGGGTCACCGAATGCATATCGCTCGGGAGATACATACTACACAGTTTCCAGTCAGGGAAGAGATCTCGTAGTTCTTCAAAGTGACAATTTGTACGACTACACAAATGCAGAGAAAGCCGTGGTATACACGTAAGTACGAAATATATGAATAGCCTGAAAGGATGCTAGTTTAAAGATATGCATACGAATTAATCGTGACTGATATGGAATTTTTTAGCCAAATTTTTATTAGGATTTTACTGAAATTTCAGAGCCACGGAAGGTGTCGCCATAGGCGACGGACGCATACTCGAGATAAAAGGAGAAACGTACCTGTTTTTCCACACATACGATTCTACCCTGGGCCATTGGCTGTATTTTTCAAAGGCTGATAACAAATTAGACTTACTGCATAGTTGGGAAACCCCAATCAGATTTCTGGAAGGTATACTTGACGGTCGCGGATTTCATGCAAATATTTTGCAACAAGACAACCAATTGTATTTATTATGGGGTCGGGAAAACAACGATAACAGCTTTGCTATTTACATAGCTCCTATGCGTAGTCCAACGGAAGTTTCAGAGCCAGCAGTTCTTCTTAAACAACCCAGTCATACCTGGGAGTGCTATACCACATGCATGGCTTATTACCCATCAGTTTTGTACCATCAAAATCGTGTTTTTATGGTTTTTGGTGCAAGCCACTGGAACAACGCTACTGCAAGCCTGTCCTACATGAGCATTGAAAACGGCAAGAATCCTTTAGATGTAACCAATTGGTACACCGCTCCAGGACCAGTTTTCACATCAAATCCTGCAGAAAATGTTTACGCCACAGGCCGTGCTTGGTTCACTACAAGTCCTGATGGCTTGCAAGACTGGATGATGTATATGGGTTCTAGCAATGCAACAGATGTTGGTGGAAGTCGCAGTATACGAATACAAAAAATCAGTTGGGACGAAGAAACAGGACATCCAATTTTTCCAAAGGCTCATGGATTAGGCTACCCACTTGCCATTCCAAGTACTTTAGAATATTTTACTAATCCTGTCGTCGATAACAGCACCGAAAGTCCTTGTGTAATTCGTGTTGGGGATTTTTACTACATGCTGCTATCATCAGATGGAGGCTTAGAATTGGAACTATTAAAAAGCGGAAAGCTAGAAAATTTTCGTGATGCTGAGAGAAAAATTGTGTTCAGGTGAGCCTTCTTACAGTGTATAAGGATACCGTAATGCTGAAAAATCAGTTGAATATATCATATATTATCCAGCCAAAGTCTATTGAAGCTTTTTGCTGAATTTCGCTTTGTGTCAATATTCAAATTTTTGATTACTTACTTTTCATTCTAGTTCTCCTGAAGATCCTTTAATTTCTGGAAGTTCTAAACTGCATCAAATTAATGGCCAGCTCTACATTTATTTTTCCATGGAAGCACAAAACAGCACATCAAATATCTTTGTCCTACAAGCCCAAGATCCATCTAATCCAATGGGTTTATGGAACTTCAACCCTACACCTATATTTCCTTCTTGGGATCTTCCAGCATTTCAGAGTACTCTGTTAGAACACGACAAAAATTTCTACTTGGTTTGGATAACCCCAAATCCAGCTTCCGGTTTCAATAGCATTTACATTGCTAAGATGAAAAATGCTACTCATGTTCTGGAACCAATCAATTTGATTAGACATCCAACGGAACTGTGGGAATGCGACGGTGGATGCTCTAATCAAGCACCATACTTTATTTATAATGAGGGAACAGCGTATATGGTTCATTCGGTGGGTGCCATGTGCAAAGCTGGAAATGCCCTAACGTACATGAGCATTGGCAAAGACAAAGATCCCTTGAATTCTGTAAACTGGATGAAGGCTGAGGGAAAGGTGTTTAGTGAAAATTTGGATGAAAGTGTTTTCTGTCCGGCACATGCAGCGTTCACGGTTTCACCAGGTAGCACATATTTATAAATACCAAAATGCTGTGCGGGTCATAATGATATTCTGTAAAATTTTCATATAGACCAAAAGGAGACTTGGATGGTATACCATGCAACCAATTCCCCACATGTGGATGCTGTTAAATCTGCGCACATTGAAAAAATAACATGGAATAAGGAAACGGGTGAACCCATATTCCCAGAACCACACGGTTTGCATCATCAGCAGATAATTCCTGGCAGAAAAGTGGACTAAATTATTATGAATGTTTTGTTTTAAAATTCTAACTGTATAATAATTTTATTGCCATTCCTAAAACTAAGCACCAAAATAAAAAATATAGATTTGAGTTGATGTGATACAATGTACTTATACTTATAATGGTTTTAAAAAATTGTGTCAAGAACACTATGATTGGTGCATGAGGTTCCATTTTATAAAATTGGCAGATTTAAAGTTGTAGTTTCCTCAAATTGGTGCATTTGTCGGGCTTTCGTTCAGTTCTGGGTATTAATAGGAAGCACTGCCGAATACCAATAGCAGTAAAGTTATGAAATGTCGAAAGCCTGAGTATTTAATTTTGCAAAGTTGCTATTATTTATGGAGTTATGCGAAATAATATGTATAGTTTTTCCAGAAGCCTAATTCTTTTACATAGGCAATAAGAGCACATAAATAGATTGAATCGAAGAGTTGTAATTTAGCATTAAAGACGGTCTTGATTGGGTTACACTGACTTCAACTAAACAAAATATTAGCCCTACGAGATCAATAGAAGCATGCTCAATTTGTTAAGTTTACTCTATTATTTTACGGCGTACCAAATTAGTGTCGGGTGTTAAAGTTTGTAAAAACATGGCTTAGATTTCAAAAACTACGGCTTTATGTTATTCAAGACATTAATTATTGATGAGCAATTTCAGGAAGGCCATATAAAACAGTTAACTTTTGCAACTTCAAAAAGTGCGAATAAATTTAGGATTTTACATTCATTGCGTACATAACCAAGACTAGAAAACAAAAAATGGCTTTGTGCCAATAAATGCAAGCTCATGAAAAACAATTTTGCATTGTCTAATTTAGACCATTAAAAAAACGTTTTAATAATTTTTGCTCTGACTTTCTAAAATTAAATTTGAACTTATTAACAATTGCGCATGAAGGTTGTTGGCTAGTGTTTATGTATAAGGAACTCAAACTCTTAAACGTCAGTTTACTGATTAATGTTTGTTAAAACATTCGTCCCAAACGCAGATTTGAGATAGATTCGTGCTTACATATTTTCAGGATATTACCGCATTCTTGTAAAACAAAAGTATCTCCATACTACGTAACAATATGTTTTCATAAAAGTTACTTTCAGTTTCCGTATCAAACTTGGCCAAAGCGTAGTGAAATGCAATTGGTCTTTGTGCTCTGAGCTGAAATTTGAAATTCCTTGACTCAGTATTATACTTCATTACTTCTAATTTCCTGTTTCCCAACATGGATGTACATAAATAGTTAACCTTAACGGGAACTGGTAAAGTTTGTAAAGTAAACAGATATGTCATTAACAGGACACTGAATAAGGTTATGCTAAGATCCACGGGATATTTATGATAACCTGAAACCAATGCACTATTTCCTGACACCTTAAACAAAAACCCACCTGCCATCATCGTTCCAGTATACTGTCGCATAACCTCTATCCCGGCACAATGTATGCATTAAAACTGGCAGTACAACTGTATAGTGGTTTCACTAAATTCAAAACTTTTAAGCTTGTTTAGAACGCTATGATAGACTCTCAGTATCGTTATAAAAGGCACACAAGAAGTTATTACTGTACGAGTACCTTCCAAACCTAACCACAGCAATAACAAGAATCTCAAAACAAATTAAATTAGCCTGCTAAACCAATTGCGAAACAAGTTTGGAACAACCTGTCTTAAAAGTACATAAACTGGATCAAATTGTAGAAGCACTATTATCGGCGCAGAAAATATTCCAAATGCAATCAGACTAGTGGTCAGTGCTAATAGAAGCAAAGAATTATAGTCAACTGACTTTCCTTTTCTCCATTTGTTGATTTCTGCAAAAATGGAAAAGATTTAAAAAGAGTTTTCTGATAAAAAGTGTTGAGCTAAATCTGCTTACCCTGATTAATCAAATATAGACAAGACTTTTGGCAGTTTGTATAAACCAAACTTGTAACTGTTTTTTCATATGTGATCAGTATGTTGAAATACTCGCAGCAAAACACGCGCGCATGCTTTACAAATATATTTGCCAACAAAAGCACCATTCCTACCATTACTACTCCTATAGCGTACAACACGACAATTGGAAAATGCAAAAAGGTTTTATGTCCTGCTACCGTTTGAAAAATTATATAGCTGATAAGAAGTATGTGTAAGAACGTTTCAGTTCCAAACAAATAAATGGGAATTAGTCTTAGTTTGTTTTTCTCTAAAACAAAACAGTGTTTTGTACAGTTCACATAACCAACTGTGGGGTAATGCAACAAGCTATAATAAAACATATTACTAATTTGAAACGCTTTCCAGATAATCGGAGAAGTCATTGAAATAGTTTAATTCTTTATTTTTAGAATTTATACGATTCATGATAAAATAAAAAAATGAATAATATCTTCTGTTAATTTTTTTGTTTTGCGACCCTGTTTCAAAAATTTTGGTTTTCCTAAACGTAACTTACAAGGAAACCTTTTTAAGTGACAGTGCGATCCAGAGACGAGATATACCAATTCTGGTCAAGTTTAGTGCGTAGATTACGAATCTGAATTTTGTTTTCTGCAAAAATAATGTTTTCGCCTTCTACAGTAGGATTTGTGTAGCGCGCACAAGCTGTATTTGACGCAGTTCAGCGTAAGCGCAGCATACCTTTGCTCCTCCATCTCCTACTTTTTTGTTGTTTGCGCTAGAGACGGAGGAGGAGGAAGAGGAGGAGCAAGCTGCTTGTTGTTCTGTGTGAAGGGAAGAAGCAAGCGCGCGCTCTCTCTTACACGAGCAACAAAAAACAGAGAGAAGAGGGAGGAGCAAAGGTATGCTGCACTTGCGCTGAACTGCGCCAAATACAGCTTGCGCGCGCTACACAAATCCTACAGTAGAAGACGAAAACATTATTTTTGCAGAAAATAAAATTCAGATTCGTAATCTACGCACTAAACTTAACCAGAATTGGTATATCTCCTCTCTGGATCGCACTAGCACCTGAAAAGGTTCCCCTGTTAGTCAAAAAAGGCAAATGCTGATATATTGACTGTGTTATGAATCATAGCTTATGATGACTGTGGTTGGTGGTCCGTCGCATTTTATAACAAACGCTTCATATCCGGCAAACCAACTTTTAATGGGTGACCCTGACATTTTAATAAAAAGCGGATGTATGTCAAAATACAAGGTAACTTTGGAGGATAGCAAGTTAGAGTTGTTAATTTGGTTGTAAGTAATAAATAAAATTACATCATTGAAACCAATGCCTATGGTTGACTTAATTTTGGATTGGATAACCGAATTTACTTTTAGGAGATTGATAATTATACTTGATCTGAGTTTACCAAAATACCAAAGCGACAGCACAAACGACAAGAAAATATTGTGTTTATACATAAATTGATTAAAGTACATACGTGATTGATTATGTTGCAGTAGCAAAAAAAATTTGATAGATATTTTAACCCAAATAAAACAGAAACATTAATAATAAACAAAACAGAACAGAAACGTTAATAAAACACTGGAAATTTATGACATATCACTTTATAGATACAAGTTTTAAGCTGCTCTTAAGATACCACATTAAAGATTGTGCGGATTGACTCAAAGTTTCAACAAAGTAAAGGTTTCGGAATGGTCTACGAGTAATAACTGTCAGCTTGGTGTCCATGGCATGTAGGGCTTCATCCATTTATGACATCACTTTTAGGGGTCGGTGAATCACTCGAAAAATTGGTTTTTTTTAAAGTGACGTCATTAGTGGACGACGCCTAACGGCTTTGTAAAGTTTTTTGGTTGTCTTGTAACAACTAACTAAACAATACCTGCTTGGCAGTACGATGAAAAGCAGTCGAAAATCTCATTCAGTGTGATAACAACATCTCGACTTCCATTCTTATTTACTGGCCATAGCCTCAATGAGAACCTGGTCAGCAACATTCTCTATAGGTACACCGTGGTTGTTTCTAATATGGCGTTGCAGATTATCCTTGCGCTTGAATCGCCGATCACAGATGCGACACTGAAATGGTTGTTCACCTAAAAGAGAAAGCAGAGACCACCAAAATTCGTGAATTGGTACAATTTATTATTTTTTATAAATGACTGTCAGATTGTCAAGTTACCTGTGTGAGTCAAAAGATGACGACGAAGAACTTTCTTCGCATAAAATGTCCTGGTACACAAGTTGCAAGCATGTCGACGTTCGCCCAAGTGCACCCTCCTATAATGCTGATCACAAGTTAATTTGAGACGAAACGCCTTTCCACAGTGAACGCATTCAAAATTGCGATTGCTAATTTGCTTGTCTTTGGGAATTTCAACGTGAGATTTTAAAGCATGGTTCCTTGCAAAGCACCGTGGATATTCCGGACACATGTGGGGCTGTTTGCCATTGTGGCCACGCAGATGTCGGTTAAGTTTGCCTCGTTGAATGAATCCCTTGTTGCAATAGATGCATTTGAAAGGACGCTGGTTTTTATGCGTGAGCAAGTGGTATTGATAATGGCATTTAGAAATGAAACCTCTGTTACAAACAGGGCACTGGAATGGTTTGGAATTGTTCTGGGATTTGTCGCAGAATGAGTGGTATTTGATATGATGCTTGGTTTTAAAAGTTTTCTGGCAAATGTTGCATTGGTACCTTGGGTGCTTTCCGGGTAGTACGGTAATGTGAGCGGGGATGATTATTGAAAGTTTAATACCCGGAGTATTTTGAACAAGATTGTTGTCCTCAGTTTGGGATTCAACCTTGTCATCGTTATCTTCAGTAACCAGCAGACGCTTGAAACGTGGAATGTTTTGTTGCATATTTGCATCCTGAACCTCCCAAGCATTGGCTTGTTCCTCCGAATCACCGAATTCGCCATTATTCTCATAAGTTTCAATCTCGGGCGCCTCCGAAGCATTATTCCGCAGCACCTCCTGTAGCTGATGTCTCCCAGTCATCCAGTATTTCGGATTTTTATAAACTCCCCTCCATTGATTGATCCACCAATCCACCAAATTATCCAGCGGAATGTTCAACAACCCACCTAGCTCAAACCACAACCTTGTTCCCCTGGGTATTACAGGCCTCTCCCCATTCTTTACGTTCATTGCCATTGTGACCTCACCAAATTCCATGCTAATTACCTCTGTTATGAAATAACGAATTATTAGTTTAACTCAGCAATTCATTTTTCAATCTCAAAAATGTTCAATGCAAAAACTAATCAAAATCACAAACCTTATTTAATCAGGGCGACCACTGACCACTCTAACTTGAACTTAATCACGCTATTTAAATATTTCTTTAATTAGCATTTAATCATATAGTCTCGTTCTTGTATATTTATATTCAGTTAATACATTTCGTCAGCTTTTTATTACTTCCACTTGAGATTTTAGCATCATTAGGATTTTATACATAAATGGAACGAATATGTTTTGGGAGTTTTAGCAAACTTGTTAGCTTTCAAATATACCGATCGTTAAGTGTTAGATTTTAGAATACTTCTACCAGAGATACAAGCGCGTAAGCGTTTGCTAGCCTCATCCAGGTTTTTAACTAACGACAGCAATAAAAGTTTAAATACTAATGGTACTTCCTACTGTGTCAGCTCACGAGGCATGACAAATAAAAACCTTAACCCAATATTAAAATTAGAACTGCCGAATATTTAATGAGACAATTGCTGTGTATTAACTTAATTATTTTTCAAGTATGAAAGGTACTTTTTGTAGTTTGGCACGTGGAGTTAGGTATATGTTCAGAAAAAATAGGGACATTGCTTTCCTGGGAAAAAAAGTTTTTAAATAATGCCAATTTTTTGGAGTACATTTGAATTTTATAAAGCTGAAGATAATTGTAGTTTGAAAACCTACCAACTGGAAGAACCATGAATTTTTCGGAAAATAAATAGGCGATACTTAAAACTAAGAGCTCATTCATCTTATTGAAATTCTAAAAAATATACTTGTTGTTGGAGTGGTTTTTTGACGTGTTAGGTAAAGCCCACGAAGGTTTTATTATAATAGGATTTTTTTTACAAAGGCGATATAATGTTTCCAAGCAAAGCACTGTACGGTCGAAGAGGATATGATGTTTACGGAGAAGCGTATGTTTATGCCACACGACACATTCAATTCCCAGCACGTACAAACAATAAAATTGCGCAATTATGACTTACGAATAAATTCTACGTTAGGCTCTGTATCGCTCCAGTGATAGAGTTCTTCTATAAGAGACGAAATGGCAGAATACGACACAGAAAAATAGTGATAAAACAAAAACAGCACGACAGCACAGAAATATTTTATTAGAACAAATGTTATAATTTTTATTAAACGATTTTACAAAATAAGCTTACAATTTGCTGGAGTTGCAATGGTGTTTATTTATCTAATTAACAACTGCTTTATCATAAAGTAAAATTACATTCATATTAGGCAGCAGTATGTTTTCGAAAAAGTTAACTACCGTTTCTGTATCGAATCTGGCAAAAGCATACTCAAATGCAATGGACCTCAGTGCTTTTACCCGTCGCTTCAAAATCTTAGAGCTGACAATGTATCTTAATACTTCTAGTTTCCAGTTGCGAAATATGGAAGTGCTTACATAGTACATAGGGGCCATTGCTAAAATACGTAACGCAAAAAAACCGATTTTTTGACCCCTACCCCCCTCCCCGTAACGCAGTTAACGAATAATGCTTTACATTACGCTTATGGCAGCGTAACGCTTCGTCAAACCCCCCCACCCCCCTCGGGGTGTTACGTATTTTAGCAATGGCCCCATATTAACCGTAACTGGTAAAGTTTCTGGAATGCTGAGATATCTTCATTTATCTTAGTCTTTATCATTGTACAAAGAGGTTGACTTAGAAAACGGGTTGATGGTAATGAATGGCTTTCATGCATGCAAAAGTCAGTGTGCGCTCCCAGAAGAAAACTACCCTTTGAAAACTTTGCATAAAATTTTGTATACAAACTTACATTTTTCTGCTCAAATGTAGTAAAAGGAAAAATTTTAAATTCACGTCATTGTGGAATATTGTCAGAGTACTTGTATCTAACACAAAAGCATGTTTAACCCAATATAACCTTCATTATTTATCATAAACTTTGATTTCAAATTGCTTTTGTAAAAACAATAATGACCGATATTTCAATCACATTACTGAAATCTTTGTAATTAATAACATCTTTAAACCACCTAAATCTCTGTTTGAAGTTTTCAAAAATTCTATAGGCAGACAATTAGGCTTTCAGTTGTTTTCTGTATTAAAATCTGATAATACATGTTTCTAAATTTTGGAGACATAACAGCAACAAACGATGCTTTCAAATGCATTGTTTGCATTCCGCGCAACTCTTTATAGGCCAATTGTCTCTCTGCCGAAGCACAACAATCAATGCGCTTCTTAAGTAATCTAATATATGCGTTGGAAAATGTAAATATATATATTATGCAGCAAAATCCAAAGTGAATAAATATTCCCATTAGCAAAGCTATTATACCTAATGTTGCACTTAGAACAACATCGCCATTTTTTACTGAGTATACACAACCACAGTACAGAGATATACAAAGCAAGGCTGAAACTAGTAAGCTTCTAGCAACCACTTCATTAGCATAATCGCATAACACTCGAAAGAAAATTTGCAACTGACGATACTTGGTGAACGTTTGTCGCCAGGTTTTAAGCAACAGTCTTCTCAGCTCATTTAGCTGACCCAAAAATAGCACTAATACAGTAGACGTTATTAATATTACATCTCGTCCAGTTTGGCAGATAACTTGAATCACACAAAGCACAAAAATATATCGGACTGCACTAAAAGTCAGGGAAGTAACTATAAACCGAGAATGTAGGTTGACAAAAAGATAAATAGGGTCTATATTCATAAGCGGCCATAGTATTCCAAATATTACACCTAGCAATGGCATCACGATTGCAACTGAATTCAATAGTGCTCCAAACATTTCATTATTATCTTTAATCTGGCATTTACGTGTCGAGTTTATATTTTTAGCTTTGCAACGTTTACTATGTTGTAATAACCAATTGCACGCCTGCACCCATTCGACTCCCGTTGTAATAAAGAGATGATCACATATTAATACAAGAAAGCTCAATATGGCGTAAACACATCCAAACATATACCTCTTTTTAGAAAGCAGTGTCAAATGAGAAAAGATCGTGAGACAAAAGCTTATACATATGGCCGTGTTAACAAATACAATTAGCCCGTAACACCAAAACAGTTTAGTAGAAGTGCGTCTCAGTTTCCATTGTAATCTTCCTAAATTCCAGGTAACGTACCGAAATCTAAAAAGCTGAAAAAACTGTGCAATCCTCTCGTTTATACTAAAAGCCGTATATATTAGGGAAATCAAGGTAGTCTGTCCAATAGAAGACATGTTCATGAAGGTTTGCTTTCCAGAAAGCTGTAAACACGAATGTTGTGTATCATGTACTTCTAGAAATAAACGGAATCTAAATTTTCGATTTTGCATTTATATGTTTTTTAATAAATTTATCCCTGTCTTTGCCATTGATCGTGTCCCTCATGTGACATGAGTCATGTCAAATTAAATCTCAAACACGAATGAAAATTGCATATGCTTTGAATGGTGGGTAATCTTTAAACCTTGAATACAGAATCATATGTTACAAGCTTTTGTGTACAAAAACGCTTTTAAATTATATGAATGGCCGCTAAAAGCTATTTAATGCTTCATGAAACCTTCATTCGTAAAAAATTAGTTTACTTTCGTAGATAGCTCATGTACATTAATGAGCTAATTTAATAATAATTGAGTTCATTATTATGCGTACTAATTTCGATTATTACGCTGATAATTTAGTTAGGAAATGGGTAGTTGGGGCAAGCTTATATGTATTTGAAACAGTCAAAACATATTTGTTTTGTGTTGTTTCCACGTGAATTTAATTGATGAACAGTACAAAATTTGGTTAACCTTGTAAAATTTTGTAGTAATATTTTATCTAAATGGTCGGTAGGTTTTGAAAGTTTATTGACACGAAAATTGTTTCCAGCAATTACGCAGATAATATTGGGAAAATACAAGGTTGATACAAACATATTAATAAATTACAACCAAATCAGTAAATTTTCGGCAACCTTCACTGTTAAAATTTGGTAGTAACTACATTGGAACGTAGGACAAATTACGGAAACATAAGATGCTTTAATCCTTAAACTATACAATGACATTAATTCCTTTACTGCAAATGGTTTATTAATTTGCTTGCAATATATCATGCTGAGTTTAAGATTTCTTAGAATACTCATGCTACATTGCTGCATAAAATTGCCTGCAAAAAATACAAAACGAATGCCAACCATTGCTAAAATTGCAGATACACACAAAACCACACTTATGGCGTTATAGCCATTTTTAACCGAAAATATAAAGCTGCAGCAAAGATAAATACATAGCAAAGCCGCCAAAGTTAAACTTCTGCCTATAGTTTGATTTGCGTAATCGCTTAATACTTGCAGAAATATTTGCAACTGGCGGTATTTAGTAACTACTTGTTCCCATGAATCCCATGGTTTAGAAACATACATGTTTAGCTGATTTACACGCTGAAGGAATAACAGTGCAACACTATCCGTGATAAGCACAACGTCTCTTGTAATTTGAAAGGTTAGCTGGAAATGACAAAATATTATGACAAATCGAAAAACTGAAATTATTTTATTTGATGTAATAGCTGGACAAACATAAGTACAGGCTATATACAGGGGGTCAATGTCTGCTAAAGGCAATAGTATCCCGAACGCTAATCCTACAGTCGGTTGAAGAAACGACACGACTGTCAGTGATAACCCCAGCATGTCGTTTCGTTTTGACAGTTCAATACAAAATGTTTTGAGTATTGGCGAGCTTTTTGATTTCATGTTTACATTTAAACCATTGTTCGAAATTAGCCAGTTGCATGTTTGTACCCATTCTGCACCACTTGTAACAAATAGGTGATCACTTGTTAACCCAAGCAGTGTAAAAACTATATAAACGCAGCCAAATTTATATTTTATGCTAGAGATTAGAGAAATATCTGACAACATAATGCAGGAAAATAACATACAAAAAAGTACGTCTACAAATTTTAGGGCCTTTAATGTTTTGAATGTGTTGAGTGTCCAGCTGGAGCTTTCTGCGCTCCAAAAAACATAGCGAAAATGAGACAACCCGAAGAAAGTTAGCAAAGCGCTCGTTTCTCTGAAACACCAGAAAAGTTAAAGTAGAAGGTTGTGATGGCGCAGGAGAATGCATGGTTTTTACGGTATGAGTAACTTGACGGGAATGTTTGTTATTAAACAAACGTCTGACTCTCACTAAGTTGCAAGAACTTACTTACTTTTTTATTTTTAAAAAGACTTTGGTTCTGAGTCTATTCTTTTAATTTATGAATTTGTTTCCTGGCAAGTTACAGTGAAAATGACATTGGAACTTCGGTTTTTGGTAACGCACATTTTGAAAGCATGTACAGATGAATGATGAAATGAATGTTCGGATCCAGTTAATATGGACTCTAAACTTGGAAACATATGCCCTAAAGCAGCGAAAATATATCCTATAAAAGCAAACACACGCCCCAAACCATAAAAAATAGGTAACTAATCGTTTCTATCTAGCAACGAGCATTTAATGGTTTCTCATTCACTTTTGCCCAACTTTGGATTTGACTTTAGAATGGCTCAAAATCTTAATATGTAATTGCATATCTCACTAATTTTATCAAACTATCAAATGTTTATGGGTTTGTTTGCTATACGACTTTTATAAAACAGCCAAAAATTTAGTTGCAGTTATTTAAATTGAGTTTCAAAATCAAAGAAATTTCTTGACGTATGGTTTGCTAATTTATATTCATGTATGTTAATCTTCAAATGATTTTACAAATTTAAAGAATTAATTCGTTGTCGTCATAACTTTGTTAATGGGCTTTTAAAGAAAACAGTGCTTATTTTTGATTATTTGAAATATAGTAGTTGTATACGTTCAGTATTGCTTTCTAGCACGATGTAAGAAAGAGCAAAAACGTTTTTGTAAGCCCTTGTGAATACATTTTACTATTAACTTGATAATAAGCAACTTGTACATTATTTTGTGTACCATTTGTCGCGAGTAGTAAACTTCGTAGATGGGAAACTTCGTGAGCAACAAATTTCGCGAGTAGTAAGCTTCGCGAGTAGCAAGTGTCGTAAGTAGTTAAGTTCGCGAGTAGCAAACATTGAGTAGCAAACTTTGCAGTAGCAAATTTTGAGTAGGATTCTTCGTGGATCCTATGCCTAACGCTGCTTGCACAGTTGCAAATATGATTAATAATACTCCAAAATGACTTCTTATTTTGCGCTTATTTGTCTGTTTTGCATTTCCAGTTTGATGGCATTTACATTGTTGAATCAACCGATTGCATGCTAGAATCCACTCGGGACCCGTTTCAACAAACAAATGATCACATACTAAAGCAACAAAACACAATGTGAATTTCCGCTGGAAATTTAAAAAAACTTGGAACAGTATGGTGAACACAAAACAAATAATAGTGCTCACTGGTGTAAAAATCTTGTAACATCAAAACGCATTGCTAGAGGTTGTATTTAGTTTCTATTGTGAAATTAAGGGGTTCCAGCTAAAGTAGCAAACCAAGCTAGCTTTGAAAAACTTGCCATTGTCTCGTTAATATTAAGCGCGATGAATAATAATGGAAGCAAAGATGTTGGTCTATTACTATATATGCTTATCGGATTTATCGGAAACATAGTTTTTCTGGATTATCTCTAGTTGCAAAAGATTTCTAATTTTACCTGCTAAGCTGCAATATATCAAGAATCCATTAAATAAATACTTTCTAAATTTGAATCAAAATGCATCTGAAGAATGATATCCTTGAATTTTATAATAGTGGTGTTTCTGACTGCGAAATAATTCTAGACGCAGGAAGTGCACTGTCGTGCTTAAAGCTACAAACGCATAATACCAAAAACGATTTGTCCTTGAATTTATTGCCTGCATTATAATTAAGAAGCTAGTGAATAAACTCAAGGTTTTGACTTCATCATAATAATGAAAAACGTTGTTGGTAACGGATGCTAGTAAACAACAGTTTTATAAACTAGGTTTCGTAGCCTAAATGTATGTTAGTAAAACAGCAGCAATTGGTTTAGTGAGCAGGTTATCCAACAAATGCATTTGTTTAAAGTCTAGATGCTTGTATTGTAAAATTAAAGCTCACGCACAGTAGTTGGTAAGCAAATTAATTTAATCAAACAGTAGTAATATATGTGCAAATTACACCACTAATGTGTTAACTTTTTCGTGTGTGTATATAAGTTATATGAGTAGAAAAAAATGCATTGCACATATATTTTCAGTAAGTACAATATCTCATGCTGTTATATACATGTAGCAAATACATGTAGCAAAACACGAAAAAATAGGTACATAAAAATATATTAACAAATATTTAAAAAATACATGTAGCACAACACGTAGCTAATGCATAACGAAATTGGAAAGAACGGAACACCAATATATGGAGCCATCTTTCCTTTGCAGACGGTTTTACGAGATAAAAAGTAATTGAATTCTTTATTGGTATAGTCGTGCATGCAACTAAAATTTGAATCCTTATTACATATAAACGTTATCATGAAAAATACAATTAAGTGCAAAAAAATAGGTAGAGAAACATAAATAGGAGAATTTCTATATTAATTGAAAAGCTTGCAAAATTTTTTGAAACTAACAATATAAATGAAGACGTAGTTACATCATCCTTGTAGAATTTGGATATATAAATAATTTATAATATTAAACCAACAACATAACTCAATACAAGTACTAAATAACTGTCGACAAGCTACTTACAAGTAAAGGCAGGGAGTGGTAACCCGCAATTTTACAAATGGTTTATGTTTTCTAGATCACGTTTTCGAGTTAATTACGAATATAATGTTGAAAGTCCCGAATGCGCAAACCCTGTGACGCTAGTTCACTTTGAAGTGACCTTATTCAAATTTTTAATAGTTGTGGACCCGGTTTTAATTTTTCAATCACACAATCAGTGGTTACAAATAATAGCTCATTTGAAAGAGCATCTCAAGTACTATTAACCGACAGTCTAGACTTGTCCAGATTTGAGTACGCATTGTCCGAGTTTTGCAAAAACATTTTGCTAAAATGAGCTTCAGAGCTATAACCCAACCATAACAAACATTCATTACTTGACAACCACAACTCCAGTCGTTACAAATAATTGCTCATTCGAAAGAGCAACTCAAGTTCTTTTACCCTGCTGTTCGGCTTTGTTCAGATGAGGATGCGCATGGTGCGAGAATTTGACTCCAGTCGACTTCTCGCAGTTGTGGTTGTCAAGTAATGAATGTTTGTTATAGTTGGGTTATAGCTCTGAAGCTCATTTTAGCAAAATGTTTTTGCAAAAATCGGACCATGCGTACTAAAATCTGGACAAAACAAGACTGTCTGTTAATAGTACTTGAGTTGCTCTTTTGAATGAGCTATTATTTGTAACTACTGATTGTGAATTTGAAAAATTAAAACCGGGTCCAAAGCTAGTAAACCTTTAATAAGGTCACTTCAAAACGAACTAGTGTCACAGGGTTTGCGCATTCGGGACTTTCGACATTATATTCGTAATTAGCTCAAAAAAGTGATCTAGAAAACATAAACCATTTGAAAATTTGCGGGTTACCACTCCCTGCCTTTACTTGTTAGTTTGCCAGTATTCATCTTAAAGAAAAACTATATAATAATCAAGTCATACAAATACATTATTAAAAAGACGAATTCTAGGGATAAGTAGACGCACTTTAAAAATCTTTGAGATCAGTCAGGTTGTTTGACACAATAGAATACGAGCACTCACTCTCTAAAATAAACATCCAGAATTGTACAAGTACACACATTTTCACATTTACTTTCCAACCATTGCCTGCACCAATCATGATAATGGACAATTGGAACAACCCAAAATAATACTGCACAAATGACATAGAAAGGAAAATGCCTTGCGTATGTTGAAAATGGTGGTATAGCGTCTTGGAACGGAAGAAGAGGCTCAGTAAAAAGCGTTTTTTGATACATAGTCATAACAACAACTTTAGCAATAGAACGCGGCAAAAATAAAAGTATTGGTCCATAGATCATCCAGTAATTCAACAGGAAGCAAATTGTCAACTCAAACGCCATTGCAGTTACACTCATCCATCTCCATAATGCAATAAAGCTGTCTTTTGATACTGGTGATACATTCTAAGAAAAAAACATTTTGGGTTTAACAATTCTCTAGCAACTTATGCCACTCAACCTGTTGCCTACAATCAAAATAAACATTACCAGCTCCAGGGCGTGCTTCAGGTAAACAGACGACCAATATAGAAAACATCTAAGAATGTTCAAAATTGCCAAAATGCTCCATAGTACAATTTTCTGAATCAGATAGATGTAATTTTCAGCACCGCACAAGGTAATTATCCAGTTTAGGAAGTACGCAAGCCTTGTTTTCTCCAGAGTAGGAGATCCTACAACACAGTCAAGGAAGGTGTATAGGCCAACGGCAATGAACGGGAAAAAAATTAGTAGCCAAGCCATGTGCAGGTGCTAAATACAAAAAATGTTTAGAAATGGGTGATGGATTTTTAATATCAATACGGTTGTACTTTTTAATATAATTACCGCTTGCTTACTGGCCATTGCTTTAGCACTTGATTTTGGGTCCGCCAATAAATTATGCCAAGCCCATTGCAGAAACGGGAACATAGTGGCAATAAATCTTAGCGCTGATTTTCTGGTTATAAAGAGGATTTGATTTTACAAGTCGCTTTAAAACTTTTACAAATATTTTATTGATAATGCTGCAGCTTGACAGAAATTAAAATTTATCTGGTATAGCAAAAAAATAGCTCCTGATTGATGGACTACTGTTGATCAGTAACTGTGTGCAAGTGCACTTTCACAAAATTATACACTTGGGGTTGTAGGTTTAAGAGTGTTTTAACTTTATAAAGTAAGCTGAAAGAAACACCACACATAAGGTAGACATGCTTCAAAAACATTTTTTCCAACTGTGCAATTTATGGTTCATTTACTTCGATATCCTTTTTTCTTTTTCAGATAGGTACTAGTAGAACAGAAAATTGAAAAAGGACTTATGAAAACGTAGCCAAGGATTAAAATACTAATCCTATAAAGGTTGACCAGCAGGTTTATTTTATTGCTGTCTTTTAAGCTATCAGCTTAAGTTAAAATACAGAAAAATATTTCTTTTCCAATAGGTACTTTACGTGTAGTCTCGGCTTGGTGTATCATTATTCATACTAAATTGGTGTGCATGTTTCATAACCGTGTGGTCCAAAAATTTATCAAACTCACTTTGAAACACAAATAGGCAGGAGCCTTCTGAAGGACTAGACCCGAGTGTGTCAATCATTCAAGGTGTCTCAACCACCGTTAATTAAGAGATATTAAAATAGAAATTTTGTTTCCAGAGTTTTACTCAGAATAACGTTTAAGCAATATGACACTACAACACTAATGCTGAGACAAGAGTCTTTACATTTGCTTGTTAGTACCAACATGATTGTTAGTAATTGTTGATGATTTAGTTAGACGGTTGTTTGCGTTTGTTGGTATGCTAAAGAAACGCAAAAACCGAAGTGAAAAGTTCAAGTCATGGTCTTCATGCATTGCAAGATAAATGAGAAGTTATAGATTAGATTAGATATAGGATTAGAGACACACAAGTTGATGTCAATAAAATTTTATTCAACTTGAGATAAAGTGGATACGTTTTAATGCAATAAAAAGCGTATTATAAATCAAAATCTAATCAAAATATCAATTACGTAAAAAACATTTCAATTTTTATGTGTTAATTGCAAATTGCATGCAAGTATCACTAAGTATATACATGTGTATGTTAAGCCTCTACTGCGTTTAAACTTTACAATAAAATTTATTGAATACTGTGGTCATATTGTAAACCAGTAGTATCTAGTTTAGATCGAATACTAAAACAGCGTCAGACGATCTTTGCGTCAAAGCAAACCAATATTGCATCACAAAATCATCCGCAAGATTAATCAAAGGGTTGTACTTCAACTTGATTATCGACAATGCTATGCTCTCTTTCCATATTATCAAAGTTGGTTTCGACTTTGAAAAAATCCAATTTTCTCTAGCAACCTTTCTTTGCTGATGAACTATCCTTTCAAAGCTTGTAACATTTTGAATGTATTTTGGTAAAAGAAATGATAAGCAAACTACAGCTACAAAACAATTAAGCATCGTTACAAAACGAAATGTCAGGGAAACTGTTTCAATTCCACGAATATTAATCCAAACTGCAAATACAATAAACCAAAATGCAGCATTGAAAAAGACGTATGAAGTGGCGCACAAAATGGATTCAAATATACGAAACAAAATTGACAAAAGTTTGTACGTATGTAATATCGTTCCAGACGTTTTTAACTTCAACCGTTGTTCACAACTTGCCAGGATGTTAAGCACGGACTCTGCAAAAACGGTAAAAGTTGTTAGTGCAAATAGAGCACAACGAGAACCTTCTAGAAATGGAGGTGATAAGAGAAGAACCCTTAGAATTACACTGCCTATAGCTTGCCATATACTTCGATAACGTGAATCGTCAAGCACAAATTGTTCCATAAAATAGTAAAATACGTCAAGTTGGAATACTAGGCAAAACACCAAAACAACAAATGGAAGAAGTGGTGCCAGAACCGAAGCGCACAATATGCAGTATGCAATTTTGTCTTCCGAATAGGAAAATGTATGAGGATGGATTGTGGAAATCTTTCGACGTGTTTTTAATTCTAATTCTAACATTTCGTTATATCGAAATAAATATTCTTTCCGATTTTGTAAAAACTTTGTTGATAAACCTAATGCCGATATTGAAGCCGCCGCTGCCCCGGCTATTCCGATTATTTGAATTATCTGAAAATCGTCCCGGGGAATCACCAACGTAAAAATTATCAAACCAGAAAAGCAAAAAATGCAGCTGATAAATATCATAACAGCACATATTGACCAGGGTAGTAGTTTGCGTTTAGTGTGTATTGTAAATTGTAGGCTTGAGAAGTTGGAATTCCACTGAATTGGGAACAGTGGCATGTAATAGAACAGCCAGCTTTGTATTTTGAATGCAAGAATGTGTGTTCGAGTTATCATTTTAAAACTGTTGAAAACCAGAAATGTTTTAAATATACGTAGTGAATTAATTCTACTATTTATTCAAACTGTTCTGGCCATGTCACGCCAAACCCTTGACGTACGTTTGACCTGTGCCTCAAGCTAATTTTGTCAATTGGTTTATAAGTTAAAATCCATGCTAAATTCAACACCATTAAAGTATTTGAGAGAGTCCGAATTTGGTATATGGCGGAGAATAATTTGCTAAAAATGAATTCCAGCTTTACTAAACGTCGAATTATCCATGCTTACATTCTTAACTGTTTATTTTGCAAAAAGTAAGTGCTGCAATTTGTTTTCTCTGAACATTTTAATATTAAACCTCCTATTTTTAATATTTCTCTGAATAAGGAGGATTAAGACATTCAACAAGTATTAAAACTAACGAGTTACAAGTCTGCTGGCAATCTTTGTCGAATGATACCATCGCACAAACTCCGCCAATTTGATTCTAATTGTAATGTTTGTAATATAAATCTGAAATTATTGACTCGTATTTATAAATGTCAAATCTAATTGATTTTATAAATTGGTACGCTAAGCAATTATGCTACATTTAGATAATTCGTTGACATGATTTTACTTTTACCAAGTTGTACATAAATGTTTTACATGATAAGCAGTTAAAAGCGATAATTCGGATAATGGATACAACAGAGAATACAGTTTAAAATTAACAATTAATTGTGCTTTGACTTTATAATTAGTAACTTTATTAAAGCTGGAGTAACAATTAGTTTAGTTCAAATACTAAAATAGCATCAGAGACTCGTTGAGTCAGAGAAAACCAATATTCGATTACAAAATCTTCTGTTAGGTCAATCAGCGGATTATATTTCACCTTGATAATCAATAACGCCACACTTTGTTTCCATAATATCAATGAATTTTTCGACTTTGAGAAAACCCAGTTCTCTTTAGCTAGCTTTCGTTGTTGGTAAACAAGCCTACGAAAACATGTCGAATTTTGAACATATCTTGGTAACAAAAGGATTATCCAGATAATAGTTATAACACACGCAACCAACGCCACAAAACGAAAGGTTACAGAAACTGTTTCCATTCCGCGAATATTTATCCAAATTGAAAATACAATAAACCAAAATGCAGCGTTGAGCAAAATGTATGAAGTAGAGTAAAAAATTGTTTCAAATATATGAAATGATATTGACAGCAATTTGTACAAATGCAGTATAATTGCCAAATGGCTTAGCCACAGCTCACATGTTTGCAAAATGTTCAACACAGATTCTGCAAAAACCGTTATTACAGTTAAGGCAAATAGTGCACTACGTAGACCCTCATACCATGACGGAGATAAGTTATCTCAGATAACAGAAGGAACCTTAGAAGTACACTACCAACAATTTGACAAGTACTTCGGTAATGCGGATCGTCGAGAATAAATTGTTCCAGAAAATAGTAAAATACGTCAAGTTTAAATGCTATTGAAAAAACTATTATGAAGAATGGAGCTAAGGGTGCCAGAATAGATGTACATAAAATGCAGTACGCAATTTTGCTTTCCTGGAATGTAGCACCGCAGGAATCATTCAAGCTGAAATTTTGGTTTGTTTTCGATTCCAATTCTAACATTTCATTGAACCTAAATAGGTATTGTTTCCGGTTTTGTAAGAACTTTGCCAATACGCCTAGTGCTGATAAGGAACCTACTGCTGAACCCGCGATTCCGGCTATTTGTATTACACGAAAATCTTCCCTTGGAATTATCACAGTAAACAGTATTAGGCCAACGGAGCAACAAACGCTACTCAGAAAAACCATAGCAGCACAAGAGATCCAAGGTAATAGCTTGAATTTTTCTTTGGTTGCAAATTGTAAGCCAGTGTAACTGGAGTTCCACTCAATTGGGAACAGTGGCATGTAACAAAATAGCCAATTTTGGAATTTGAAGGCAAGGATATGTGTTTCTGTTATCATATTAAAATACCGATATCTGAATAGGGTTACGTTTTTATGTAGCTGAAATCAATCAAACGGTTTAATACTTCGTTTTGCGTTCAATGCAAACCGTCATGGTTACGTTCTTTCACAAAACTGACCTACTTTTGACCTATCATACGTTTCTAGTAATTTTTGTTCATTAAATTAAAACTAAAGGTGATATGCCCCAGTTGTTACTGGATTAAGTAAATTTTAGTTAAACCGCTTCTAAATTGGAATATGTTTTGCCTTTGCAAAAACTAATTGTATATAATACTAAAGTAGTGTAGTGGAATTTTTTGAATGTCACGAAAACGAGTACATTATAAAATTATAACTGGTGTTTATTTGAATGCATTTAGTATAGAAGCGCAATACGCGATGGACGGCAAGTCAAAATTGTACCTGAGTATTAACCAAATTAAGTAAAGTTTCACGAATTAAGCTTTACAATTCTATATGCTTGGAATGTTTTGTGATACTTTTACTTGAAATCTGTAAATTAGAATCTAATACGCCAAGTTTTACGTACTTTTGTGTTTATTGGTTGACATTTGGAGATCAAAAATGTACTAACCTTTAAAAATAAATAGATTGGCAAATTTACGAAATTTACAAATATACTATAAGGATTTTTATGTTTTAGATATTTGCGTATCCGAGTCTCCATTACAGGCAGTTAAATAAATCAAATGATGCAAAATGTTGTCATCGTTTTTGGAACATTGAACAGAAAGTATTATTTAAATGTTCCTACTTATACAATTATGTTTCCATTATACCCAATTTGTAATCAACTAGTACAATTGCTGTAATTTTATACTTGTATGCAATTAACTAGCAGGCATCCACAATTATAAGCAAACAAAAGAAGCCTTCTGTCACGAAATGAATATATAGAGAGAATTCATCATACCTTTCAAAAAACAGTTTGAACTTTGAGATTTTACAGACTTTACAAGCAAAACAAAATCAAAACGGGATTTTGTAACCGCTTTTTTGTGAAATAATGATTGCACATTAGCACCTAATAAACATCCTACACCACCACCGAACTAGTAATTGCTTCTAATAAAAAATGATTCCAGCACGGCCAAACCAATAAAATGCTATATAATTTTATTTTCCGTTACTCCCTTTTTTGACAGCTATAAAAACGCCGTATGTCTGATCAGCGATGTGTGCTGGAAAACTGAGCACACAGGGAAAAGGCGTGAGTCAGCAGCTCTTGTAGCTGAGTAAGCGTAGTCCGTTGTTCAGCACCACATCTTTTATCAGAAAGGTGACCTTGAATGCGTCCGCACTTATGACGGTTGTAAAGCCGCAAGTACTGTTTCAGTTACTAATACAGTTGGTGCTCGTTTCTCTGGCGGAATTTGGCACTTTCCTTTGATCTAATTAGTGCTGTCAATCAAAACGAAGCTTAACAATAAATTTCCAAGAAAAAATATTGAAATCGAAGGAAGGAAGGAAAAAGTGGTGGCGTGTGTATACACTCCTGTAAGAAACTTTCCGGCTACGCATAAATGCATATTTGCATAAATGCACATATCAACTATCCAACAACAAAAAGTTTCTTATAGGAGTGTATACACACGCCACCACTTTTTCCTTCCTTCCTTCGATTTCAATATTTTTTCTTGGAAATCCATTGTTCAGCTTCTTTTTGATTGACAGCACTAATTAGATCAAAGGAAAGTGGCATTTTGCGACAGGAAGGCGAAACAGAGAAGGCTTAGTAATCAGAACAGTAAAGTGTAGTATTGGCTTTTTGCATACCGCACTCATAAACGTAATTGTGTGGATGAAGCACGTAAATCGTCAGTATTCTTTCGTACGTTCACAGCTGTTTTGGTTTTATTTGGTTAGAATAAACTGATCAGATTATTTTCTGCCCTGTTTTTAATTCCAAGAAACATCATTTTGCAACTGGCCACTTACCACCAGAAAAGTGATAAAGCTTTGAGAAAATTCAGGGTAGCATCAAAATAGGTTGTGAAACTTGCATCCTAGAGAGTGTGAACCAAAGGCAATAAAATAAATAAATAAAAAATCGTTAGTATCTTGACTTTTTAAAAAGACACCTCTGGGCAGAAATGGAAACAATGAACTATAAAAGTTGCAAACATGCCGTGGACATGATCCTGCTTCAAGCTGCTTTTCCTGAAGAAGTAAGCCAATCTAAAAATAAAAAGTAGTTACTATCCTGCAATGTTACTAATATTTTATTTGATTGCCAGCTCTGGTCTCAGATACTTCAGAGGATAACAACCGTTGCCGAATACAACAATTTGTGTGCTGCTTCATCTTACTTTTACAAATTATTGCTGTCTCACAGAACTCGTGTTTTATTTCCGGAAGTAATTTCGCACATAACCAAGTTCCTATTTTGGACAACAGATGCATATCCGTTGCTCCTGACGTGTCGGCCTGTATGTCGCGCTTGGAATAGAGGAGTGGATTCTACATTGCAAAATATTCCAAATCAATGGGTTACAAATCCATTGGAATTTCTGATGCCAGACCACCCAAGCTTGTTATGTGACCACATAAACTGGCTGCACATATTTCAACAACTTGAGTGCCAGGACAAATTTAAAACATTTCTGAAAACATTTCATGACTCTCACTATCTTACCGGAGCCAATCCGTTTCCTTCACGGTCGGTTTGCATTTTGATATATGTTGAAAACGAAAATTCAAATTATTGCAACAAACTACAGGAAGTGTTGAAAAACTATGGACATCATATTTGGCATTGCGCTATCAAATTGATTTTTCGGAGTGATGACTCGGAACAAATACTGGTTTTGTTGCGGTCTACGTTGGAGCTTTTGCCACATATGCAGTTTATGTTTCCAACCATTTTCTTAATAATTAGAATCTGTTTGTCAGTTAGATGTTCCGGCAAAACGTATCAGCTTGTTTAAATTTTTATTAAAATACGTGTGCAACATTGGGAACGACAAAAATTCTCTTTGCTCAAGTAAAAGTCTAACTACGGAGCACATTACTTAACATAATTGGTATCTGGCTTGTAGGTACATAGGTAGACATAAAAATGCTGAATTAGCAAATTAAACACGTGCCTTCCTTATAAGGTATTGTTCAGTGGTCCTGTAGGCTTGAGCTTAACATTTCAGGTGATGGCGGAACATGTACGTAACAGTGCCATCTACACCCCTTAGAGAAAATCTGACAAGAGCATTTTTCAGTTGCAACGGACACTTGTAATTGTGCACTATGCCATATCTAAAACGACTACACGTTTCCTGCTTGTGCACTTTCAAAAAGCTCAATTGGTAATACCAAATTCTGCATGCCAGTTTATTCGACTGGTTTACAGTCTATTTTGCTGAGGAGGTAGAGGTAGTACAAATTAAGAGGACGGACACACTACATCATAATAAGCTTACCTGCAACGACAGAGAGCTTGTTACCAATAAACATCCAAACAGTTCAATTTTGAACGTATTTTTATCCCTTACTCTCAGATCGTCATTTAGTTAATTAAACCAGGTTGTTTGTCTTTTTAATATGTATTAAAACATACATTAGCCACAAACACAATCATTTAAAAGCTTATTAAGGTTGTGTCTTACTAAGCTATTTGCAACGTTTGCTATTGTAGGTTAAAGGTACGGATCCTTTTTTCCTTCAAAACAAAGCTTCACGCGCACTCAATTTTACCTATTTTTAGTACTGGTTCTAGCTGACTGTTGGATAAACGCTCACTCAACATTTTTTAGAGGGAAGTATACAAGCGCTATATAAAGTTTTATTGGAAATTTCCGGAGGTAACACTTGACTGATATAGTACATGGTAATTCTGAGTTTACAATTTTGCTTTATATTATATTTCGCTTTTGTTTTATTGTTTTTACAGAACTTAAACTTGTCCAGTCCTAGCTGGCATCCAAAAACCAAAAACAGCATAAAATGTTAGCAAAGAGCCAATCCTTGTTTCGTAAGCTGTTGTAATGTCACTACAGTTGTGTGTAAAAACTGTTCGTCGGGTTAAGGTTGCAAAGCCGAGGGTTTGCGGGGACCTAATTTACATCCGGACATACTACAAATGGGCTGCATGGTTTGGTTGCACTCCATACAAAATTACTTTTTCCAACGAAGGAAAACCTAAGATTCAGAAATCCAGATTATTAATGGTAAAACTTGTTTTTCTACTCATGATAATGGTTTGCAAAACCCTAATGCGGATTTTTGATTTAGATAATTTACATTTTGCAAACGTTGGGAGCAATCTATTGTGCCATATGCTTGTTATGGTTTCACGTCCGGATGGTGTATTCAGATAAGTCAAAACGGCTAGCAACATCAAGCCGTTTTCAAATTATTAATTTGATCAACTATTTGATTTGTCTCTTAATTGTAATGCATAATCAGATAAGACGCAAGATCTTTATACTACGGTTTTTTGAGAATCTTAGAGGAACCTACAGGAAATACGCAGATGAAGCAGCCTGCGTTTTGCACAAGGTAAACTTTAGATATTTGGTAGAATCAATACAAATATTTTCTGAAATATGTTAAAATAGCATTTTGTTTTTAGAAGCAACTAATTAGTGTTCGAATGTGGAATATTGTTCTTTTTACAATGACGGCAACGGTACTACCTTACGTTTTCATTCAATCAAACTTCGTTTTTCAGCTTGAATCGGTTAAAAAACATGATCTTTTTGCCAGCCTTTTGGCAAATTCATCTGCAATTAATTATATATTTTTCATCGTGCCAAGTTTTGCTAGTGCCTGCTTATTTATAAGATCAATGTATGCCATTGCCTTCATTTTAAGCCTATTTCTAGAACTGGCTGATCTTGCTGGCAGACTTGAGCTTGAATCACAAAAGTTATTAGTTCACTCAAGTTCTGAAGATTTTTTAGTTCAGTTTGTTAATTTGAAGCAAAAGTGTAAAGTTATGCTTCGATTACTTTGCAAATTTGACTGCATTTTTGGATTATTCATTTACTTTAGCATTATTTGTATGGTTGTGCATCAAGCTTTTACGGTTCCGTTTGCACTTAGTCTCCTCAATATGTACCAGCTACTTGGAGATTTAGTATATTTTCTTGCAGAACTGTCACCCCTCTGCTTAGGAATTATTTTTTTCAAAAGGGTAAGACTATAAAACATCACAAAAGCCAAACATACATTCACTAACTTAAATCAATTATATGAGCACAGATGTCTACTGTAACCAGAATTGCGCGTATTGTAAGTTCAAGTGCTCGTATACAACGAAATGAACTTTGTCTTGCTCTTTACTGGCATAAAACAAATACTTTTGCCATTAGAGCAAAAGCTTTAAAATTTACACCTGGTTCACTATATTTTGTAAGTCCGCTATCCGATGTTAAAAATATACATGGAGGAAATGAAGTATTCATTTTGAATGTCAAAAATTTGATGAAGATCCAACCTGCTTCTGTTTTTACACTGTATGGCTGACGCTTGGTTAGCAAGCTGTTGAAATGTAAAAAATTGCCATAACAAGCAAATTAGCATCTGTAAGCAGCTACCAAATTTTGATTTCTTGAACGTATTGTTGCAGACAAAATCAATATTTGAAGCTGAGTACTTTATTTCCTCCAACCAAATTAATGGTTTTAAATCTAAATGGCATTTTTTAATTTGTAGATACTAAGCATTTCAATGGTACTTCTTCTTGGAATCATCTCGGAATACATTGGTCAATTAAAATTAGATTTTGTCTAAATATTTATTCGCAAATTGATTCGTTTTTCAACAAATATCACAACAGCAAAAATTAAAATTTTACCTAAATGTACATCAAATCACTTTAGGGTTAATGATATAATTAGAAATTATAATTAGGTTCTTGAATATACAATGCACTTAGCTTAGTTTGGCTTAGCTTAACATGATTATAAAATACGGTACAGTTTTTAAAAAAATTACACAACTTAACACACAGTAGCCAAATAAAGGAGAATCATAAGTCAGCATTGGGGTTCTGTCATTAAAATTATATGGCATTCTTTTGCTACTACAGGTAGATGGTCTTTAATGGGCATAAGCGGAGTGTCGTTGCTTATAAAAGTCCGAAGATAGAAGCTTACAGAATAGAGAAAATTGATTGGTGGCTTAAAGTTTTCATGAATGAAGATATATTCGACTTGATTTTAAAAGATGTACTCTTGCACAGTATGTAAAAGATTTCAGTACACAGATAGTTTGGTGAGTCACATTATATTTAAATAAACTTCAAATTAGAAACCATAAAATGCAAATTTCATTAGCAGCCACACTATTTTATTGTAAAAATGCAACATAGTTATACTAAATTACATTACAGAAAACAAATAGGAGTAAAACAAAAAACGTTTGGTTATTTTTGTGACAAGTTTACCACAAAGCAGTACTGGGCTATTAACTGTCAAGACCTATAACTTTAAATTCAAACTTTAAACAATAGCAGGTACAACGTTCAGACGGGTATCATATGCCTATCTCCTACTAGCAGCACAAAGCTTGCTGAATTGTCCAATTCCAAGTTCAAATTGGTAAAAAATGTGCTCTCATTAAACCTACAAAAGTTTCCGCAATTCATTTCTAATGGCCTTGCAGACTTCCACATCCTTTTAAATAGTGCGCGTTGGGCAATACGTTTGTCCCTTCTTGTTGCCGTTAAAAAATCCAATGTATTTTCATGTGATTTTATACATGTTCTCAAATATATACAAAGAACTGCTTGTATTTCAGTGTATTGAAAACAATAAAAAATCCAGACAAACCACGGGATTCTAGCATAGGAGATAAATATCATACCAAAATACAATAAACTAAAACAATGAAATGAGCCCATGTAAAGGCAAACATAAACGCGAAAAAAATCCAACACTGTAGCGTGACAAACACAAAGTTGTTTGTAAAACATGAAACCTTGCTCAATACTATATTTACCTTCCGATTGAATTACTGACATTATAAGGTCGTATGCTCCAAGGCAAACTGAATCCACTATAAACATAAAGCTGTACCAACGAACCGACATGCTAACTGCTGCTACAGTAAAAAGGATGTAACGTACAAAAAGAACAGATAAGTTGGCAAAGCATGAGTTTGACACACACGTCGGCAGCAAGAAAAATAAGGGGTCAAAATTCATATACACACAAAGTCCACCAAATATCGGGATAATCCATATTTGGTTTACTGCTATTTGACTGAGAATTAAGTATACTAATTTTCGTCGATTATAAAATTTTGTAGCTTTTGATTTTACTTTTGAGTTTGTCCTTTTGTAAGCTGTCTCCATTTTGACCAGTGACATGTACACAAACATGATATCATTGGCGTGTTTGTAATAACATTGTTCTAAAATAAGCCATTCGTATGACACAATTATTCCCATTACACTTATACAGATTTGCATGAAACCTACATCAGGATACTGGTTTCTATTAAACAGCAAGAAGGGCATCAAAACACCGCAATAGAGAAACACGCAAGACATTTCAACAAAACGAAAAATATTAATTTTGAATCCAATTTTAAATTGTAGTAAACCTTGAGAATTAAATGATAAAGGAAACTGCCACCAAATTGTTTGGAATGTCTTTGCAAACACCTTTGCATTTCTGATAGGTGAAGTGAAGTATCCTTTTAGTAGAGAAGCCTTATTTCCAGCATTGCATTGTTGCTGATGTTTTTTGGCTGTGTAGATTTATCCGGATTATTTGACCAAATATGCTGACGAAGCATGTTCAGAACTGCAGATGTTTTAAAAGCTGACATTACACCCTTTTGATACGGAGTTTGCTGCATTTTAAAGCAAACCAAAATATTACGAATTACTAAATTGAACAGATTATACAAATTTTTAATCTACTAAAACACACTTTTTATCTCAGTTTTATCGCAGTTTATCTCAGGACAAATACCTTGCAAGTAAAAATTGATGTACTTGCAAAAATAGGTTAGTCTTAAGTAAAGTTTTTAAAATCTATTTTAAACCCATACGGAAGTACATAAAGTTGATTTTATAGAAAATAATATGGTAATGTAGCCATTTAAAAGTTATTTAAAGGAAACAACAGTAATCAATAAAATCTGGGTTCAACAGCTCTAATGCAAGGCACCGTTTGGCAAACCTAAGTCTAACAGTATTTTTGGGTTTAGATTTGTTCTATTTATAATATACTCGGCAATTTTACATGCACATTCCAAATTTAAGCTGTTTATGCTTTTAACAGTAAAGTATATCAAAATAGGCATGTTTAGAAAAATATCCCAAAGTTCCAAATTTGGTAATGACGTTGTAAACAATGCCGAGTCTCCTTCTGAATCAAATCCGTGTATTAGCAACTTGGTGACCTGGTTATTGTTCGAAATTAAGCTGGTCAAAATAGGCTGCATCAAATCAAATTCTTCCAATTGTTTTAAATGTTCAAACTTTGGCAAGGGATTTGAATCAATCATTCTGCTAATATCATAGTCCAGCTGTGCAATTTTGAGCGTGCGTAGTTGTGACACTAACTCCGAGGCTGAGCGCAATACAGAAAACGTTTGTTCCAAATTAGCGATTCCGAACATCAGTCGGATAATGCAGTGCCAAAATGATGTCTATACAATTGCAACACTTCAAAAAGCTAGTCACAATAAGTGGAGCTTCTTCCACCAAAACTTTCAGTACAAACTGATCTGGAAGGCAAAGGACAGACTCCGGTTAGAAAGTGAGAGTTGTGAAATTTACTCAGAAATTCAAGTTTGTATTGCCGGTCAAGATTTTGAAATAGGGAAAGCCAGTTCGCATGATTGGTAACCAAGTTCATCCGGAATTAGATAGTTCATCGAGTTGAACGACGATTGATTAAGAATGGTTTGAAAGGTTGCATCCACTCCTGTTTTTCAAACACAACACACTTGACGGCACATTATGAGCATTTGATATGAATCCTCAATACAAAACAGGGAATCGATGATAATGTGCAGAATAACTTCAGGAAATAAAATACGACTTCTGTGTGGCAGCAATAGTTGGCGGAAATATGAAGATGCAGCGCCAAAGCTGTTGTAGTTAGACACGGTGTTAATTTTTTGGATTATCCGGAACCAAATCTAACACGGGGATACAAAATTAGCACAATTGCAAAATATACATAGTGTTTTATTAGCTAGCTTGATTATTTCTTTCTGGAAAATGGTTTGGAGCAGAATCCTGTCGTCGGAGTATTTGAAACTTTTAAAACAAAGTTGTTCCATTTTACCTTAAAGATGTTGTGGTAACTGCTTAAAGATTGTTTCTTGTAGGTATAAAGACAATTATAATTGTTAAATTTTATACCTACAATATTTATTTTAAAAAGTTAGACTTTATTAAACCGTCAAAGTCTTGCGTAGCAATTTGCTTCAACCGTTATTCTGAAAAATGCAATTAGGTGCAAAAAATAGATAGAGAAACATAAATAGGAAAATTTCTGTATTAATTGAAAAGCTTGCAAATTTATTTGAAACTAAGAATATAAATGAAAACGTATTTACATCATCCTTATAGAATTTGGACATAAAAATAATTTATTATAAGACCAACAACTTAACTCAATACAAGTATTAAATTACAGTGGACAAGCTACTTAGATAACCAGTATTCATCTTACAGAAAAACTAGTCTCTAAAATAAACATCCACAATTGTACAAGTACACACATTCTCACATTTACTTTCCAACCATTGCCTGCACCAATCATGATAATGGACAATTGGAACGACCCAAAATAACACTGCACAAATTATATAGAAAGGAAAATGCCTTGCGTATGTTGAAAACGGTGGTATAGCGTCTTGGAACAGAGGAAAAGGCTCCAAATGAAGCGTTTTTTGATACATGGTCATAATAACAACTTTTGCAATAGAACGCGGCAAATATAAAAGTATTGGTCCATAGACCATCCAGTAATTCAACAGGAAGCAAATTGTCAACTCAAACGCCATTGTAAATACACTCATCCATCTCCATAATGCAATAAAGCTGTTTTTTGATACTGGTGATATATCCTAAGAAAAAACATTTTGGGTTTAACAATTCTCCACTGGAAAATCTCCAGTAACTTATGCTACTTTATCTGTTGCCTGCAATCAAAATAAACATTACCAGATCCAGGGCGTGTTTCAGGTAAACAGACGACCAATACAGAAAGCATCTTAGAATGTTAAAAATTGCCAAAATGCTCCATAGTGCAATTTTCTGAATCAGATAGATGTAATTTTCAGCACCGCACAAGGTAATTATCCAGTTTAGGAAGTACGCAAGTCTTGTTTTCTCTAGAGCAACGGTCCAGAAGTTGCGGAATGTTCTGCAAGATTTTTAACATGGGCAGGATAGGGGAATTTTGAAAATGTTCTGCATTTTACCATTTAAATAATACTAAAATCTTCGATGTTCTGCATGATATTCATGTGGTCATGTAGAACTTCTGGGCCGTTGCTCTAGAGTAGGAGACCCTACAACACAGTCAAGGAAGGTGTACAGGCCAACGGCAAAGAACGGGAAAAAAATAAGTAGCCAAGCCATGTGCAGGTGCTAAATACAAAAATTGATTAAAAATGGCTGAAAATGAGGGAAATTTTTAATTTCAATACGGTTGTTTTATTTAATGTAATTACCGTTTGCTTATTGGCCATTGCTTTAGCACTTGCTTTTGGTTCGGCTATTACATTTTGCCAAGCCCTTTGCAGAAACGAGAACATAGTCCTGATTATAAAAAAGCTTTGATTTTACGAACCACTTAGAAACTTTTACAAATATTATGTTGATAATGCTGCAGCTTCACAGAAATTAAAATTTCTCAGGTATAGCAAAAAACCAGGTCTTGATTGATGGACTACTGCTGTAACTGTGTGCAAGTAAACTTTTACAAAATGATGCTAAAGGTTGTGGGTTGAAGATTGTTTTAACTATACTAAACAAGCTGATAGAAACACTAAACTAAGGTAGACATGCTTCAAAAACATTTTTTCCAACTGTGCTATTTATGGTTCATTTAGTTTGGCATCCTTTTATTCTATTTTAGGGAGGTACTAGTAGAAAAAGGGCTTATGAAAACGTAGCCAAGGATTAAAATACTAATCCTATTATAGGATTCCTATGAAGGTATATTTTACTTGGTTGACCAGCAGTTCTTTTTTATTTCTGTCTTTTAAGCTATCAGCTTAAGTCAAAAAACATAATGTTTCTTTTGCAATAGGTACTTTAGGTGTAGGCTCGGCTTGGGTTATTATTCTTCATGCAATCATTATTCTTGGTGTGCATATTTCAGAACCGTGTTGTTCCAAAAGTTATCAAACTCGCTTGGAGACACAAGTGGGTAGTTGCCTGCTGAAGGACCAGACCAGAGTGTGTCAATCATTCAAAGTATCTCAATTACAGTTAATTGAGAGATGTTAAAACAGAAATTTTGTCTGGACAGTTTTACTCAGAATAACGTTTAAGAAATATTACACTACAACACAATGCTGAGGCAAGATGTTTTACATTTGCAAGTTAGTACCAGAATGATTGTTAGTATTTGCTGATGAGTTAGTATGATGGAAGTTTGCGTTTGTGGCTATGCCAATGAAAAGCAAAAACAGAAGTCAAAGGTTCAAGTCATGGTCTTGACGCATTGCCAGATAGCCTCTATCTTCATTCACAAATATCCACAAAACATGAACAGGAACACTGGACATGACATCGGATCATGGATACCATTAGCAATAAAACTAATTTAAATTGTTGCTGTTTTATTTTTCTTACTTTTGAATGTTACTTATGAATTTGTACTGGGGTTTTCTCTAAATTGCTATTCAGTGTACTCTCGTGAAAGCTAACGGCAAGTTGGCGAAAGCTTGGGTTCTTAAAAAAAATTCAGCCTCTTTAACCATTAAAATGAACAATTCTAACAACTTCAGGGGATGGAAGGAAATAAAAAACCTAGGTAGATGTGTTTGTTAAGCGTGTGTTGCGCTTAAACTTTACATTGTAATTTTCGAATACTATAGTCATATTGTAAACCAGTAGTTTCTAGTTTGGGTCGAATACTAAAACAGCGTCAGACACTCGTTGCGTCAGAGCAAACCAATATTGCATCACAAAGTCATCCTTAAGATTAATCAAAGGATTGTATTTCAACTTGATTATCGACAATGCTATACTCTCTTTCCATATTATCAAAGTTGATTTCGACTTTGAAAAAATCCAATTTTCTCTAGCAATCTTTCTTTGTTGATAAACTATCCTTTCAAAACTTCTCAAATTTTGAATGTATTTTGGTAAAAGAAATGATAAACAAACTACAGCTACAAAACAATTAAACATCGTTACAAAACGAAATGTCAGGGATACTGTTTCAATTCCACGAATATTAATCCAAACTGCAAATACAATAAACCAAAATGCAGCATTGAAAAAGACGTATGAAGTGGCGCACAAAATGGATTCAAATATACGAAACAAAATTGACAAAAGTTTGTACGTATGTAATATCGTTCCAGACGTTTTTAACTTCAACCGTTGTTCACAACTTGCCAGAATGTTAAGCACGGACTCTGCAAAAACGGTAAAAGTTGTTAATGCAAATAGAGCACAACGAGAACCTTCTAGAAATGGAGGTGATAACAGAAGAACCCTTAGAATTACACTGCCTATAGCTTGATATATACTTCGATAACGTGAATCGTCAAGCACAAATTGTTCCAGAAAATAGTAAAATACGTCAAGTTGGAATACTAGGCAAAACACCAAAACAACAAATGGAAGAAGTGGTGCCAGAACGGAAGCACACAAAATGCAATACGCAACTTTGTCTTCCGAATAGGAAAATGTATGAGGATGGATTGTGGAAATCTTTCGACGTGTTTTTAATTCTAATTCTAACATTTCGTTAAATCGAAATAAATATTCTTTCCGATTTTGTAAAAATTTTGTTGATAAACCTAATGCCGATATTGAAGCCGCCGCTGCCCCGGCTATTCCGATTATTTGAATTATCTGAAAATCGTCCCGGGGAATCACCAACGTAAAAATTATCAAACCAGAAAAGCAAAAAATGCAGCTGATAAATATCATAACAGCACATATTGACCAGGGTAGTAGTTTGCGTTTAGTGTGTATTGTAAATTGTAGGCTTGAGAAGTTGGAATTCCACTGAATTGGGAACAGTGGCATGTAATAGAACAGCCAGCTTTGTATTTTGAATGCAAGAATGTGTGTTCGAGTTATCATTTTAAAACTGTTGAAAACCAGAAATGTTTTAAATATACGTAGTGAATTAATTCTACTATTTATTCAAACTGTTCTGGCCATGTCACGCCAAAATTCTTGACGTACGTTTGATCTGTGCCTCAAGCCAATTTTGTCAATTGGTTTAATAAGTTAAAATCGATGCTAAATTCAACACCATTAAATTATTTGAGAGAGTCTGAATTTGGTATATGGCGGAGAATAATTTGCTAAAAATGAATTCCAGCTTTACTAAACGTCGAATTATCCATGCTTACATTCTTAACTGTTTATTTTGCAAATGTAAGTGTTGCAATATGTTTTCTCTGAACATTTTAATAACACAAGGAGGAGTAAAACATTCAACAAGTATTAAAACTAACATTTACAAGTCTGCCGGCAATCTTTGTCGAATGATACCATCGCACAAACTCCGCCAATTTGATTCTAATTGTAATGATTGTAATATAAATCTGAAATTATTGACTCGTATTTATAAATGTCAAATCTAATTGATTTTATAAATTGGTACGGTAAGCAATTATGCTATATTTAGATAATTCGTTGACATGATTTTACTTTTACCAAGTTGTACATAAATGTTTTACATGATAAGCAGTTAAAAGCGATAATTCGGATAATGGATACAACAGAGAATACAGTTTAAATTTAACAACAAATTGTGCTTAGACTTTATAATTAGTAACTTTATTAAAGCTGGCGTAACAATTAGTTTAGTTCAAATACTAAAATAGCATCAGAGACTCGTTGAGTCAGAGAAAACCAATATTCGATTACAAAATTTTCTGTTAGGTCAATCAGCGGATTATAGTTCACCTTGATAATCAATAACGCCACACTTTGTTTCCATAATATCAATGAATTTTTCGACTTTGAGAAAAACCAGTTCTCTTTAGCTAGCTTTCGTTGTTAGTAAACAAGCCTACGAAAACATGTCGCATTTTGAACATATCTTGGTAACAATAGGATTATCCAGATAATAGTTATAACACAAGCAGCTAATGCCACAAAACGAAAGGTTACAGACACTGTATCGATTCCGCGAATATTAATCCAAAGTGAAAATACAATGAACCAAAATGCAGCATTCAATAAAATGTATGAAGTTGAATACAAAATGGATTCAAATATATGAAATGATATTGACAGCAATTTGTACAAATGCAGTATAGTTGCCAAATGGCTTAGCCACAGCTCACATGTTTGCAATATGTTCAGCACAGACTCTGCAAAAACTGTAATTACAGTTAAAGCAAATAGTGCACTACGTAGACCCTCATACCATGACGGAGATAACAGAAGGAACCTTAGAAGTACACTACCTACAATTTGGTAAGTACTTCGATAATACGGATCCTCTAGTATAAATTGTTCCAAAAAATAGTAAAACACGTCGAGTTTAAAAGCCAGTGAAAAAACTATTATGAAAATTGGAGCTAAAGGTGCTAGAATTGATGTACATAAAATGCAGTAAGCAATTTTGCTTTCCTGAAATGTAGATCCGCAGGAATTTTTTCCGCAAAAGTTTTGATTTGTTTTCAATTCCAATTCTAGCATTTCATTGAATCTGAAAAGGTATTGTTTCCGGTTTTGTAAGAATTTAGCCAATGCGCCTAGTGCTGATAGGGAACCTGCTGCTGACCCCGCTATTCCGGCTATTTGTATTACACGAAAGTCTTCCCTAGGAATTATCAGAGTTAACAGTATCAAACCAATGGAACAGGAAATGTTACTCATAAAAACCATAGCAGCACAAGAGATCCAGGGAAGTAGCTTGAGTTTTTCTTTGGTTGTAAATTGTAAGCCAGTGTAGCTGGAGTTCCACTCAATTGGGAATAGAGGCATATAATAAAATAGCCAATTTTGGAATTTGAAGGCAAGAATATGTGTTTCTGTTATCATTTTTAAAGTACTAATATCAGAAAAAGTTATGTAGCTGAAATCAATCAAACGGCCAAATGCTTGGTCTTGCGTTCAAGGCAAACCGTTCTGGGTACGTTCTTTTGCAGCACTGACCTACTTTTGACCTACTGCATCATACGTTTCTAGTAATTTTCTTTCATTAAATTAAAACAAAGTAGTGTGCCCAAGTTGTTACTGGTTTAACCAATTTTTAGTTAAACCGTTTCTAATTTGTTCATAGCCATATGTTTTGCGTTTTACAAAAACTAATTGTGTGTATTACTAATGTATTTTAATGGAATTTTTTGAATGTCAAGAAAAAGATTACTACTAAAATTATTAGATTACAACTAACTAATGTTTATTTAAATGCATTCACTACGGAAAGGCGATGGACGGAAAGCCAAAATTGAACCTCAATATTATCCAAATTAAATAAAATTTTACGAATTAAGCTTCACATTTCTATATGCTTGGAATGTTTTGCGACACTTTTGCTTGAAAACCGTAAATTGGAATGTAATATGCCAATTGTTACGTGCTTTTGGATTTATTAGTTGACATTTGGAGATCAAAATGTTCTACACTTTAAACATAAATAGATTGGATAATTTACTAGATTCACAAATACTATTATTGTTGCTATTTTACATATTTGCGTATCCGAGTCTCCATTACAGGCAGGTAAATAAAACAAATTACGCAACATATTGTCGTTTTTTTCGGAACGTTCAACAGAACATATGATTTAAATGTAATTGTCTATGTAATTATGCTTTTGCCAAACCGTTAAACAAAATTTGGAATCAGCCTGCTAAATATGAAACAGCATTTAATGTCTTGGAAACTGTAGAACAATTGCCCCTATTTTAGACTTGTATGCATTTAAGTAGCAAGGCATAAACAAATTATTTGCAAACAAAACAAATTTCTGTGACGAAATTAATATAAAAAGAGAATTCATCATAACTTTCAAAAAACAGTTTGAACTAGAATTGAGATTTTACAGATTTACAGATTTACGAGAATTTTTATATTATTTGAAAAGCTGGATAAATTGTGAAACCAACAGTATAAATGAAGACGTAATTACAACTTACTTTTAAACATGTAATAAAATATAATATAAAATATTTGATAATTACACCAACAACTTAACGCAATATAAGCAATAAATTACTATAAGTAAGTCACCTACTTAACCAGTATTCATTTCACAAAAGAAACAATAAGTCAACAAATAAGTCATACAACTACATTACTAAACAACTCGCTACTTTGGGGATAAACAAGCATACGATAAAGGATCTTTGAAATCTACCAGCTTATTTGACATAATACAGTACGAACAATCATTCTCTAAAATGAGTATCCACAATTGTACAAGTACACAAATTTTCACAATTGCTTTCCAACCATTGCCTGTAGTAATCATAACAATAAACGATTGGAACAATCCAAAATAATACCACACAAATAATATAGAAAGGCAAATCCCTTGTGTATGTAGAAATTGGTGGTATTGCGTCTTCGAACTGCGGAAATGGTTCCGAAGAAAGTTTGTTTTGATACAAGGTTATAACGACAACTTTTGTAATAGAACGTGGCATAAAGAAAAGTATTGGTCCATAAACCACCCAGCCATTTAAAAGGAAGCAAATTGTTAATTCAAACGCTATTGCAGTTAGACTAGTTCGTTTCCAAAATCCAATGAAGCTGTCTTTTGATACCGGAGATATATCCTATAAAAATATATCGTGTAATCAATTTTCCAACAACTATTGCTACTTTCTAATTTGTCTACATTTAAAATAAATCTTACCAGCTCAAGGGCATGTTTCAAATAAACTGAGGACCAAAACAGCATATATCTAAGACCGACAAATACTGCTAAAATGCTCCACAGTACAATCCAGTGAATCAGATGGATATAGTATTCAGCACTGCAAGCATTTAAGATCCAGTTCAGCATGTAGTAAAGTCTTGTTTCATCCCAGGGCCAGCCTAAGACACAGTCGCCAAAGGTGTAAAGACCGACGCCAATAACTGGAAACATAATTAGGAGCCAAATTGTGTGTTCGTGCTAAAAACAAAGGGACATGTTTACAAGCGATTGATTTTCTTTAAACTTCAATACGATTGTATTAACTAATTTGATTACCATTTGTGTTTTGGCAAGAGCTTTGGCACGTAATTTTGGTTCGGCCACTAAATTTTGCCAATTTCTTTTCAGGAATGAAAACATGGTTGCAATAAATCCGTGTGGTTATTTCCTGGTTAGAAAGAAGATTTGTTTTCCAAAACCGATTGGAAACTTTTTTATAGGTACTTTACTTGTAGCGTTTCAACTATTAAGTATTGGCTACCAAAACCAGCTCTTGATTGATGGACCACTGCTGATCAGTAACCGTGTGCAAGTAAACTTGCACAAATCTATCCTGAGGATTTTGGCTTTTGGATAGGGAGTGCTCGAACTATATAAAGTAAACTGAAAGACAAACCTCAGTAAGTTAGGCATACTTCAAAAACACTTTTATCCAACAGTGCTATTTATACTTCATGCAGTTTGGTATCCTTGCATTCCTTTCCACATATACAATGTTTATCGACATTTCTATCCTTTCGTTCTGTTTTAGGTAGGCTTTCGTAGAACAGAAAATTGAAAAAGGGCTTATGAGAAGGTAGCCAATGACTGAAATCCTTTACATGCACATAAGTACATTTGTTCGTTTGACCAGTAGATTTATTTCATTTCTGTCTTTTAAAGCTATTAGCTTAATCTAAACAATGGAAAAATGCTTCTTTTGCGTTATGGACTTTAGAAAAGGTAACTCAATCTTTTTAGAGAAAAGTTCAGTTTCTATAGTTCAGTAAAAAGAAGAATCTTTTTAATCTTTCTCAGAAATTGTCATATACAAATTTTCACAGAACGTAGATTACAAGTTTTTTGATGGCCGTAAATAAGGTACATATACCTGAAGATAGCTTTTTATTTTTACTCAGAGCACAACTTTCTTTGTTTCTTCCAATCTCCTAAATTTCCAAGAGTTTACCCTCATGCTTTACCAAATATCTGGACAGTTTTGTAGATTTAAAACGTCGGGTAGTTCTTGTGCCTTCAGCATTTTATTGTTTAACTAGTTTCGATTTTTTCAGAAAATTACTTAGCAGCAACAAATCTGCATTCCCTCGCAGCATGCTTTCTAAAAGCAAATTACAGATTTGCTACCTTGTTACACTCTTCGTTTAGTAACTATTCAATCTAACGTTCAAGTTGCGCAATAATCTGTCGAAAATTGGCTGCAAAAAACAATAACCATTTGCACGCTTTATAGATTCGAAATGCCCACCGACGCAATGCAACCTGAGTACGCTTACAAATGTTTAGGTGCACCAAAAAACTATGTGTAGGTTTTACACCAAAATGAATGCATATTTAAAATCAACGCAAACAACTGAACTAGATCATTTAATGTCATTCCCAAACTACTGAACCATCTTGGAAATATTGCTGGTTAGATTACTTTAATTAGGTAACATAAAAAACCTTTTGTAGGAAAAAATCAGAAACCAGTCTTGTGTTCTTAAGCATTTGATGACAAGATAATAAATTAGTTAACGATCAGATTTGTATTGCATGCTACGTGTAACAAGTTCAGTGTTTCTGGTCTGCTGTGGCAATGGAATTTGAGTTTGGATAACGTTGAAAACGTTTGGATTAGATTTTAAAGCTACTTCTGAAAACCACATTACAAAATTTTATCCTGTACCCTTAAAGCCCAGCATTCAACTATAATGAACGGTTTAAAAATAAAAGTAAACTAATCTAATAATCAGCTTCCATTTTTAGTGAATGACCCCAAACGAGCCACAGCGTTTAGTAAAGCAAGTGTACAACCAACTTCAACCTTGTTGCTTTAGTTGTTTTATTTTCAATTCAACCTTTGTGCTGCTCTTGGGTTTTAAAGCAGCTAGATGCATCTCGCCAGATATCATTTTGGTCTGCGTTATGTGCGTAGGCTAAAAGACTGAACGACACCGAAACAGCGAAGGTGAGTTCTCTGACTCAGCATAGGACGTATACACAGCAGCAGCTGAGTTTTACGCCACAAAACTATCCTAATCGTTCTCGTCTGTCGCAGCAGCAGCACACTATCAACACATCTACATTTTCCTTTCTGCCTTGTCTACAGCAATTTTACATGTTTGTCGTTCTGCTTTTGGCCATAAAAGTTGTAAAAAAATAATTAATTACTTTTTAAACAACTGCTAAAATTGCCGTTTTGTTTGGAATCAATTTTCTGATGGCACTGATCCTACGATCCGGAGGCTATTCTAACCATCCCATTTTTGTCAAGTAATTGGGATTAAATTAAGACTATTTTAAATAATGATTGGTGAATATTATCAATTTCAATCACCGGTGATTTGGTTATTATATAGAAAAAATGCTAGTTTGATTACGATTAGTGACTGAGTTAGTTTATAAATGATTTAAATTAGCATTATAATATACGGACAAAAAATGCAAATTGTTAATAAAAAACTTAATATGTTTTTAATGTGCATGTGCAAAGCTATATCTGGCGTCCTCCTTCACAGTAGGAGTTGAATTTGTTAAAAACTATAAATTTATTTGAGCAAATCTAAACGTACCTCCGAACTTTAGTAGTGATTGAATACTTTTCCACAGTTGCTGGCTTGGGGATTTACAATTGTGATTAAGTGAGAAAAACCTGTGGTCAGGTCAGATTTAAAAAGCAACTAAATCACCAATCCCATAATAAAGTTTGTTGATTCGTTTTCTTGTTTAGACTTTCATGGTGACCCAAACTCTATTTGAATAATAGCAAAATGCGACTGATAAAAGCTTTATTTGTTGAGCGCCAACAAGTGCATTTAGATTATCAGTAGTAAAGAATCGTCATCAATTTGATGGAGTTTCACACAAAATTTGACAATACGCCGAAAAACTTAGCCAGGAATATAATTGCAATAAATATTAATAATCAGTCTAAAATGGAGTCAGCCAAGCTTCTGAGTATGTTTCCAAACGAGGTACAACAAATTTAACAAAACGTAGAGAAAACATTTAATGAAATAACTAACAAGTTTCAACTTCTGTGATTTTAGATTTGGTTACTAATATTGGAACGTATTTTTGACCCCGAGGATTTGCATCATCTTTGCCAATCCTCTCCGTTTTTCAAAAATGAGTTTCAAATCATAAAAACAAAGACATTATTTCCCCAAGTGATCAAAATATTCACCGCAAAACTCAACAGCGTACCAAGAGACCTATGGGATATTATACTAAAATGTCCATCCGTCAGCCATACTTGGCAACTTGGAGTGGACTCAGTTTTGCATAAGGTGTGTTCCGAAATTATAAAATCACATATACATTTTCAAACATTTTTTCACCAAGCCAGTCTAAAGCTATTGGAAGTCAAACCAATTATTGGAGTTTGTGCATGAGTTAACCCCTAATAAAATCCCAAAGTATCCAGAAATTCCGGTCACTGGTTTTTCATAAAACGCAAAAATTCAAAAATACCACCAAAAATGGACTGTTCCGAAATTATAAAATCAAGCATTGTATCAGCTCGTATTATTACGCAGTCAGTTCAAAGAAGCCAATTTCGACATTTTTGATAAGTACAGACCCCCGCAGTGCTACTCCAAGAAAAGTTTTGAAAAAATATGAATTTGACAAAAATTTGCTGTGTTACGTAATATTTATGCTGGGCCAACCAGTGATCGGCACGTGGAGGGGTACACTGTATAACAAATTTTGGTCAATGTGTTAGCATTTTGTAAAAAGTTTTACTCACTTTTGATCCCCAAACTAGTTCACGTTACCAACTGTTGCAAATTAGCCCCACATTAGTCCCCGTTACGCTAAAATATGCAAGTGCCCTTATGGCACCTAACGTTGTTTATTGAAACAGGAACATATTTTGTCATAATTTATTCAAAGAGATCGTGTTTAGTTGCAATTATATGATTTACAAATATGCTATTTTCCCTCTAAGGCAAGTTATTTGCATTGAAAAGTTGATTTACCCAAAAATTGTGTTTGTTTTATGTAAATTGACATTTAGCGCAATTGATCTCAGAATGCTTTCTAACATTTAAATGGTTTTTCCATCTATAATCGTTAAGTATAGCAACAGTTACTTATTTTGGTTTAAGTGCTGAGTTTAGTAGAGTAATTTAAATTCGATAAAACAAGAAAAAATTTGTATAAGCAAAATTTATTATTATCCGATAAAAAGTCCATAACTACTTATAACTGCCCCCATGATGTACTTTGATTACTAGCATTAAATTCTCGTCCAAATGTTACTTAACTCTCTTTTCTGCTATCAAACTGCTGTATATTAGCCACTGTGATATTAAACCATGCTTAAGTTTAACTTTCGCAAATAGACAATGACAAAATATGCTCCTGTTTCAATAAATGACATTAGGTACCATAAGGGCACTTGCATATTTTAGCGTAACGGGGACTAATGTGGGGCTAATTTGCAACAGTTGGTAACGTGAACTAGTTTGCGGATCAAAAGTGAGTAAAACTTTTTGTAAAATGCTAACACATTGACCAAAATTTGTTATACAGTGTACCCCTCCACGTGCCGATCACTGGTTGGCCCAGCATAAATATTACGTAACACAGCAAATTTTTGTCAAATTCATATTTTTTCAAAACTTTTCTTGGAGTAGCACTGCGGGGGTCTGTACTTATCAAAAATGTCGAAATTGGCTTCTTTGAACTGACTGCGTAATAATACGAGCTGATACAATGCTTGATTTTATAATTTCGGAACAGTCCATTTTTGGTGGTATTTTTGAATTTTTGCGTTTTATGAAAAACCAGTGACCGGAATTTCTGGATACTTTGGGATTTTATTAGGGGTTAACTCATGCACAAACTCCAATAATTGGTTTGACTTCCAATAGCTTTAGACTGGCTTAGTGAAATAATGTTTGAAAATGTATATGTGATTTTATAATTTCGGAACACACCTTAGTTTCTTTGAATATTCTTGACAGATCAGAGGAAAGAAAAAAATCTGTTCTTAATCTGGCATCTACGGACATTCATGATTCAAAATTTGAAATCTCACCAACGAGGTTTTTACAACATTCTGATAAAAACTACGCAGCTTCCTTTTCGTAGCAAAAGCGTTCGTAGTATTTGTTTTTAAGTTAGTATTGTATAAGACAGTTTTTTTTACATTGCGGTAAATTATAGATACGGAACTCAAACTGTATTTAAAAGCTGTTTCAAATGTTGCTGTAGCTCGAGTGGACCCTTCTAGTCTCATAATAAACCTGGGAAATAAACCAAATAATTGAAATACCACACGATAAGACTCTATTTATATACCAACTCAGTCAACATACAAAAGTTTTTACTGCGTTTTTAGAATAATTGGAAGAGCAATAAATATTCAATAACAATTGTTGTTTTGCTTCCAAGAACTCATTCCAAACTGCAAATAATGAAGTTGTGGTAACATATAAAATTATTATAATACGCGTATATTTGCAAAAATGCTATATGATATGACAAGTTTCATGCTTATGCAAACAAGCTCAAAATAATATACTTGCGTGGTTTCATTCGTTTTTATAGTAGAAACATGAGCAAGACAATAAGCCAAGAATAAGCTTATTAATTGCCCATTTTATGTTTACATTTGAAAAACCAAGATACCCATAACTATACATTCAATTGGTTGTTTTGTTTGTCATTTATGCTCCTCAACCAAATAGTCGAGAATAGTATGACAAAGCACGTGTTTAGAAGTACGTTTTTTACTACTATAACTTTATTTGGAAGCAACACCTGCTATAAAATCACAAAACCGCTTAACACACACTTGTGAGATCTTCTTGAGCAATTACGTTTGCGACAGAAAACTTGTAGGATGCCAGTCAAACAGAAGAATTGTTGGATACATTGTATTTCTTGTTATATAGTTACCTATTATAAACACATAAAGTTATATTTCTGGGAATCATCGTAACTGCTCTTGTAATTAGAAACTTAGAAGTGTCCAACAAACTAGCATCCGTCCGTCGCCGTCCGTCACAAAAATGTTTTTGGTCGGTAATATGCGGTTTTCAGCTTTGTGGAAGCCTATATATTTGTTATGTATTAATTATAAGTACTGTTAGTTATAGATGTAGATGATAGAAGTACACTTGTTGGTATGTCGTACGTAAGATATTTGCCTCCTAGGCGTCTCAGTTATATTGATTTGATAAAAAATCATAATGAGCATAGAAAGACTATAAAATTCTTTAATGCCATGTACTTGGTTTATTCGAGCAGTTTGTGTTTGTATGTTCAATTAGATTAGTGATGTCATAAAATAACTCTATGTATTAGGAAACAAATTTGATAGGTTTAAATGCTTCCTAGATTTACGTAAATTAATTAAGGTACAATAAATTTACCGAAACACTGTATACGTGTATGATTATATTTGGAATATGTTATGTTATATAATATATAATATAAATAATATATATATAATTGATAATGTATATATAAGGTATTATATATTATGTTAAGTAATGTTACTTACAAAATCAAAATATTAGATTAGGCTAAATGATCAAATAAACGACTTTTGGAAAATAAGTGGATCTTGACAAGCCAAAAAACGCGAGCTCTTCGAGCACAGGTAAACACAAAACTTAAAACTTACTTACGTTTAATAGATTATAGGGATTATAGAAGTTAATTTGGGGTTTCTTTTGCAGCTGCATGTCACTGAAAGGGTATATGTTTAAAACATGTTTGATTTTCTTGCGATTTAAAAAATGTTAAGGATTTCAAACGTTTACAAAATAATAAAACCAAGGATTCAAAATGTTTCTGCTAACCTAACTATGGCTGAACGTAATGCAGTTTGCATTTTGTAGATAACAATTCCATTTATTAACAAGGTTGCAATAAATAATAGTAAAATTTTGGTGGCACCAAGCTCAACACCGATAAAATCTGAAATACTCATATGTCAGTCTTAAATCAGTACTTTTAAGTACGCATTGTTTAATACCTAGAATTTATTTTAGTAAAAAAATATTGGTTACTCAAGCATGCATACGTGACGTTAGTCTTGCTTCCCCTTACTTATTTTTTTGTTGTCGTTAATTGTGAAATGTTTAGAAAATGAGACAAAAATGGTTTCTCCGGGCGCAAAAAAAATTAGTTCGCCGAAAAAGCAAAAACTGAAAGCTTCAAATTATTTTTATGAAAGTACAATACGTCGCTAAAAAGGTTCACTTGATAAGAATCCCTGCCTAAGAAACCTAAGGTACCTTCATCACATTTTTAAGTAGATTACCCAGTAGTCTGTGTTAAGGATTACTGGCACCTATTGTTCTAAAATATTTCAACCAGCTATATTTATTACGAAAAGTAGCTTCTGCTCAAAATTTAGTATTCTCGTAGGTACTTACACCTAACTCAAGGAAGAAACTTATACGCATAAATATTAATCATTATTGGAGAAATATTGTGAGCTTCTTCAAACTTGAGTCAACTCCAACCTATTTAAACCCCAGAAAACTTTCTTCTGGCATTCAGATTGCTCTCGACTTTCCATCAAATATCACATTACTCCTCCTTACGAGAATACACAACAGTTTTATTATTTTGGTCAACCCCCCGTATTTCAAGTCAATTTAATTACTCCAACTTTCTACCTTACTGCAAAATGTTCAACATCAAATTGCAAAGTTCGGACGGAGAAGAGTTCACTGTGCCCGTGGAAATAGCTCGCTTTTCCCTTACCAATAAAACCATGTTGGAGGATCTTGGAATGGAGGAAGGTGATGACGAAACCGTTCCATTACCAAATGTGACCGGGCCAATTTTAAGGAAGGTTATTGAGTGGGCGACACATCACAAGGTACTGATCAATCAATTCTTTAAAATATTTAGTGTTACCAATAAAACCGTTTAAAAATTGTACTAAATCTCGTATGTTTAATTTTCTTTTTTGCATAAATAGGAAGATCCAAACGCTAAGGAGGCAAATATCCATGACGATATCGGTGAGTGGGATGCTAATTTCATGAGGATGGACAAGAAAAAAAAATTTGCGCTAACCAGAGTAAGTAAAATGATTTTAAAGGCATTACGGTTTTGAATAAGAGGTTGGGCCCTGGTTTAGGCACCCTGAAGGCTTACCTAATAATACTTGTTTATGTAAGTTGGTTTAAAAAATCTGCTGCTTTTTGTTAATTCCTACAGGCTGCCAACTACCTGGACGTTAAAGGCTTGCTAGACCTCTCTTGCAAAACGGTGGCCAACATGATTAAGGGGAAACAGCCGAAAGAAATTCGAGAACTTTTTGGTCTGGAGTGAATCCATAACTATATTTACTCACTGGTTAGTTATTATTGTCTTTGTATACTTTGTTAGAAGAGCTGATTACATTTAGAGCCATTTAAAAGGAAGCAAATTGTTAATTCAAACGCTATTGCAGTTAGACTAGTCCGTTTCCATAATCTAATGAAGCTGTCTTTTGATACTGGAGATATATCCTATAAAAATATATTTTATCGTGTAATCAATTCTTCATTATCTAATGCTACTATCTAGTTTGTCTACATTTAAAATAAATCTTACCAGCTCAAGGGCATGTCTCAAGTAAACTGAGGACCAAAACAGCATATATCTAAGACCGACAAAAACTGCTAAAATGCTCCACAGTACAATCCAGTGAATCAGATGGATATAGTATTCAGCACTGCAAGCATTTAGAATCCAGTTCAAAATGTAGTAAAGTCTTGTTTCATCCCAGGGCCAGCCTACGACACAGTCACCAAAGGTGTAAAGACCGACACCAATAACTGGAAACATAATTAGGAGCCAAATTGTGTGTTCGTGCTAAAAACAAAAAGACATAATTACAAGCGATTGATTTTCTTTAAATTTCCATACGATTGTGTTAATTAATTTGATTACCATTTGTGTTTTGGCAAGAGCTTTGGCACGTAATTTTGGTTCGGCCACTAAATTTTGAGAATTTCTTTTCATGAATGAAAACATGGTTGCAATCAATCCGTGTGGTTATTTTCAGGTTAGAAGGAAGATTTGTTATCCAAAACCGATTGGAAACTTTTTTCTAGATACTTTACTTGTAGCGTTTTAACTATTAAGTATTGACTACCAAAAACCAGTTCTTGATTGATGGACCACTGTTGATCAGTAACCGTGTGCAAGTAAACTTGCACAAAATGATCCTCAGGGTTTTGGCTTATGGATAGGGAATGCTCAAACTATATAAAGTAAACTGAAAGACAAACCTGAGTAAGTTAGGCATAACTCAAAAACACTTTTATCCAACAGTGCTATTTATACTTCATGCAGTTTGGTATTCTTGCATTCCTTTCCACATATACAATGTTTATCGACATTTCTATCCTTTCGTTCTGTTTTAGGTAGTCTCTCGTAGAACAGAAAATTGAAAAAGGGCTTATGAGAAGGTAGCCAATGACTGAAATCCTTTACATGTACATAAGTATTTGGTTCGTTTGACCAGTAGATTTATTTCATTTCTGTCTCTTAAGGCTATCAGCTAAAGTTAAACAATGGAAAAATGTTTCCTTTGCATTAGGTACTTTAGAAAAGGTAACTGAAGCTTTTAAAGAAAAACTTAGTTTCTTTAGTTCAGTAAAAAGAAGAATGTTTTTAATCTTTCTCAGAAATTATCACATACAAATTTCCGCACAACGTAGATTACAAGTTTTTTCATTGCTGTAAAGAAGATACATATTCCTGAAGATAGCTTTTTATTTTTACTCAGAAAACAACTTTCTTTGTTTCTTCCAATCTCCAAAAATTCCAAGAGTTTACCTTCATGCTATACGAAATATCTGGATAGTTTTGTAGATTTAAAACGTCGGGTAGTTCTTGTGCCTTCAGCATTTTATTGTTGAATTAGTTTCGATTTTTTCAGAAAATTACTTGGCTGCAACAAACCTGCATTCCCTCGCAGCATGCCTTCTAAAAGCAAATAACAGATTTGCTGCCTTGTTATACTCTTCGTTCAGTAATTATTCAATCTAACGTTCACGTTGCGCAATAATCTGTCGAAAATGTGCTGCAATAAAATAATAACTATTCGCACGCTTTATGGATTCGAAATGCCCACCGACGCAATGCAGCCTGAGTACGCTTACAAATGTTCTAGGTGCACCAAAAAACTGTGTAGGTTTTACACCAAAATGAATGCATATTTAAAATCAACGCAAACAACTGAACTAGACCATTTAAGGTCATTCCCAAACTTTTGAACCATCTTAGAAATATTCCTGGTTAGATTACTTTAATTAGGTAACATAAAAAACCTTTTGTAGGAAAAAATCAGAAACCGATCTTGTGTTCTTAAGCATTTGTTGACAAGATAATAAATTAGTTAACGATCAGATTCGTATTGCATGCTTCGTGTAACAAGTTAAGTCTTTCTGGTCTGCTGTGGCAATGGAATTTGAGTTTCGATAACGTTGACAACGTTTGGATTAGATTTTAAAGCTACTTCTGAAAACCACATTACAAATTTTTACCTTGTACCCCTAAAGCCAACATTCAACTATAATGAACGGTTTAAAATTACCCTCAAGCAAACAGTCGGGTTTAGTATGACAAATCACGTGTTGGGAAGTACGTTTTTTACTACTACAAATTTATTTGGAACCAACACCTGCTCTGCTATAAAAACAAAAGACCGCTTAACACACCCTTGTGAGATCGTTTTGAGCAAATACGTTCTTGTAGGATGCCAGTAAAACAAACAAATTGTTGGATACAATGTACTTCTTGTTATATAATTATCTATTATAAGCACATAAAAATCTATTTCTAGGAATAATTGTAACTGCTCTTGTAACTGGAAACTTAGAAGTGTCCAACAAACTAACATCCGTCCGTCGTCGTCCGTCACAAAAAATTTTTTGGTCGGTAATATGCGGTTTTCAGCTTTGTGGAAGCCAATAAACAAACGCATAAGTCCAACAGAAAACGATTCTATATATAACGCTTGACTATATCTAGTATAGAGAGATATTAATTAGGTATTTTTAATTGTCAAGGGGTTATCATCCAACTCCAAATCATAAGATGCAACTGTCATTTTCAACCTTTTTTTCGTTGCGTAAGAACTGGATATTAAAGTAGTATGTACTTACATAGATTAAATATACTTGCAAAACAACCCTTCATTACTATGTTGACAAGATTGTGTTCTTATATACGCTGAGTTGCAGGTAGGAAGTTGGATTCCTGCCAAATGTGTTTAGATATAACAAAACAGTTTTCAGAATTTACACAATGATCCGTATCCACTATTTGTCCCTGTAAGCATAAATCCAACTGTCCAACAAGTGAATTACGTGTCACCTGAAGTAATGGAAATGCTACTTCAGTACTTCTATCTAACTAGAACTATCAGTGCAAACCAGAAAATATTGTTGAGTTTACATACCCAGTTTATGTTTCCAACCATTTTCTAAATAATTAGAATCTGTTTGTCAGTTAGATGTTCCGGGCAAACGTATCAGCTTGTTTAAATTTTATTCAAGTACGTGTGCAACAACGGGAACGACGACATTCTCCATGCTCAAGTAAAAGCCTCACTACGGAGCACATTACTTAACATAATTGGTTTCTGGCTTGTAGGTACATAGGTAGACATAAAAATGCTGAATTAGCAAATTAAACACGTGCCTTCCTTATAAGGTATTGTTCAGTAGTCCTGTAGGCTTGAGCTTAACATTTCAGGTGATGGCGGAAAATGTACGTAACAGGGCCATCTACACACCTTAGAGAAATTCTGAATATTTGCACATTTTGCAATAGCAACGCGCACTTGCAATTGCGCACTATACCATATCTAAAACGACTACACGTCTTCTGCTTGTGCACTTTCAAAAAGCTCAAGCAAATATGCATGTATAATGAGTTGTCAACAAGTTGAGTTATATTACCAATTGTCAATTGTTATTACCAATTTCTGCATGTCAGTTTATTCGACTGGTTTACATTCTATTTTGCTGAGGAGGTAAAGGTAGTAATTAAGAGGACGGACACACTAACAAACAGACGGACACACTACATCATAATAAGCTCACCTGCAAAAGCAGAGAGGTAGTTACCAATAAACATCCAAACAGTTCAATTTTTAACGTATTTTTATCCCTTACTTTCAGGTAGTCATTTAGCTAAATTAAACCACATTGTTTGTCTTTTTAATATGTATTAAAACATACATTAGTCACAAACACAATTATTTTAAAGCGTATTAAGGTAGTGTTTTACTAAGCTATTTGCAATGTTTGCTATTGTAGGTTAAAGGTACGGATCCTTTTTCCTTCAAAACAAAGCTTCACGCGCACTCTATTTTATCTATTTGTAATACTGGTTCTAGCTGACTGTTGGATAAACACTCACTCCACATTTTTTCAGATGGAAGGATAGAAAAGTTATAGAAAGTTTTGTTGGAAATTTCCGGAGGTAACGCTTAACTGATATAAAATATGATAATTCTGAGTTTACAATTTTACTTTCTAATATATTTTGCTTTTGTTTTATTGTTTTTACAGAACTTAAACCTCTCCAGTCCTTGGTGGCATCCAAAAACCAAAAACAGCATAAAATGTTAGCACAGAGCCAATCCGTGTTTCGTAAGCTGTTGTAATGTCACTACAGTTGTGTGCAAAAACTGTTCGTCGTGTTAAGGTTGCAAAGCCGAGGGTTTGCGGAACCCTAATTTACATCCGGACATACTACAAATGGGCTGCATGGTTTGGTTGCACTCCATACAAAATTACTTTTTCCAACGAAGGCAAACCTAAGATTCAGAAATCCAGATTATTATTGGTAAAACTTATTTTTCTACTCACGATAATGTTTTGCAAAACTTAATGCGGATTTTTGATTTAGATAATTTACATTTTGCAAACTTTGGGAGCAATCTATTGTGCAATATGCTTGTTATGGTTTCACGTCCGGATAGTGTATTCAGATAAGTCAAAACGGCTAGCAACATCAAGCCGTTTTCAAATTATTAATTTGATCAACTATTTGATTTGTCTTATAATTGTAATGCATTATCAGATAAGACGCAAAATCTTTTTACTACGGTTTTTTGAGTGTCTTAGAGGAACTTACAGGAAGTACGCAGATGAAGCACCCTGCGTTTTGCCCAAGGTAAGCTTTATGTATGGATGTAAAATGTTTGGTAGAACCAATACAGATATTTTAGGAAATATGTTAAAATTTAGAATTTTGTTTTAGAAGCAACTAATCAGTGTTCGAATGTGGAATATTGTTCTTTTTACAATGACGGCAACGACACTACATTACGTACTGATTCGAACAAATTTCGTTTTTCAGCTTGAATCGGTTAAAAGACATGATCTTTTTGCAAGCCTTTTGGCAAATTCATCTGCAATTACTTATATATTTTTCATCGTGCCAACTTTTGCGGGGGCCTGCATGTTCATAAGAACGATGTATGCCATTGCCTTCATTTTTAGCGTATTTCTGGAACTGGCTGATCTTGCAGGCAGACTGGAGATTGAATCACAAAAGCTATTAGTTCCGTCAAGTTCTGAAGATTTTTTAGTTCAGTTTGTTAATTTGAAGCAAAAGTATAAGGTTATGCTTCGATTGCTTCGTAAATTCGACTGCGTTCTTGGATTATTCGTTTACTTTAGCATTATTTGTATGATTACGCATCAAGCTTTTAATGTTCCGTTTGTGCTTAGTCTCCTCAATATGTACCAACTACCGGGAGATTTAGTATATTTTCTTGCAGAAATGTCACCCATCTGCTTAGGAATTATTTTCTTTAAAAGGGTAAGACTATAAAACAACACAAAATCCAAGTATACATTTACTAACTTAAATCAATTACTTGAGCACAGATGTCCACTGTAACCAGCATTGCGCGTATTGTAAACTCAAGTGCTCGTCTACAACGAAATGAACTTCGTCTTGCTCTCTACTGGCATAGAACAAATACTTTTGCCATTAGAGCAAAGGCTATCAAATTTACACCTGGTTCACTTTATTTTGTAAGTGCGATGTCCAATGTTAAAAATATGCATGGAGGAAATGAAGTATTCAACTAGAATACCAAGAACGCCGAATCCCTTTGATTTAATACTTGAAGACATTTGGAAGCTCCAACCGGCGTTTATTTTCCAATTTTATAGCAGACGTTTAAGTACGAGGCTGTTGAAACGTAAATGATTGCCACACAAACCAAAATAGCATCTGAAAGCAGCCACCAAATTTTGATTTATTGAACTTATTGTCGCAGACGCAATCCATATATGCAGCTGAGTACTTTATTTCCTCCAACAAATGAAAGGTTTTTAATCTGATTAGTATTTTCTAATTTGTAGATACTAAGCATTTCAATGGTACTTCTTCTTGGAATCATCTCGGAATACATTGGTCAATTAAAATTGGAATTGGTCTAACTATTAGCAAATATATTCCCATTTCAACAAATATCAAGTTAGGAAATATTTTACCCAATCATATATCAATTCAATTTAGGATTACTGAAATAGCTGGAAATTATAATAAGGTTCTTGAATTTACAATGCACTGAACTTAAACTTGACTAAACTTAACCTAATTATAGAGTACGGTACAGTTTAAAAGTAAATTTGCACAGCTTTACAAACAGTAACGTTATTATTTCACGCGCACGCGTTTATTGCAGAATTTAAAAATCGTTGTTTGTGTACTTCATTTAATTCACTTTCATAATATTCAAATCTAATTTGCTTTGGATAGAGAAAATAAAATAGTCAAATACAAATAGCTTAAGGTCTTCATTGGGTATTTCGTGTTTAAGGCATTGAGTAGTTACAAACGGTAAATGGTCTTGCGCACAATACACTTGCGCAATTGTCTGCAGGAAGTGTGTTAATTGCATAAAAGTTAATGCTTTATACTCCCAAAAAGTTCTTAAGCTTGAAAGTAGGAACTCAAATAGCAAAAGCGTCAGTAAGAATGTATTTGTTGCTATATGAATACATCTTTTCTCAAGTTATAACAGTCACACATTTAGAATCAGTATGGATTCAGGTGTACTTACAGAATAGAGAAAATATGATTGGTGTCTTAAAATTTTCATGAATAAAGATTTATTTGACTTGATATTAAAAGATTTGAACACTTGCACAGTATGTAAAATATTTCAGTGCTCAGATGTTTTAGTAAGTCACATAGTATTTAATTCAACTTCAGAATACAAACCATAAAATACAAATTCCATTATCAGCCACACTATTTTATTGTAAAAACGTAACAATATAACATTAAACTTTATTATAGAAAAACCACTAACATTGTTTAATTAACTTAGTTACAAGATAACCATAAAGTATTACTAATTTATTAACTGTCAAGACTTATAACTTAGGTTCAAACTTAAAGCAACAGCAGGTACAACGTTCAGACGGGTATCATATACCTATCTCCAACTAGCAGCACAAAACTTGCTGAATTGTCCAATTCCAAGTTCAAATTGGTCAAAAATGTACTCTCATTAAATCTACAAAAGTTTCCGCAATTCATTTCTAGTGGTCTAATCGACTTCCACATCCTTTTAAATAGTGAACGTTGTGCAACGCGTTTGTCTCTTCGTCTTGCTGTTAAGAAATCGAATGTGTTTTCATGCGATTTTATGCAAGTTCTCAGGTAAATACAAAGAACTGCTTGAATTTCAATGTATTGAAAGCAGTAAAAAATCCAGACAAACCATGGGATTCTAACATAGGAAATAAAGATCATACCAAAATACAATAAACTAAAACAATGAAATGAGCCCATGTAGAGGCAAACATAAACGCGAAAAAAATCCAAAACTGCTTTGTGACAAATACAAAGTTGCTTATAAATCATAAAGCTCTGTTCAATACTACATTTTCCTTCCGCTTGAATTACTGATATTATAAGGTCGTATGCTCCAAGGCGAACTGAATCCACAATAAACATGAAGCTATACCAACGAACCGACATGCTAACTGCTGCTACAGTAAAAAGTATGTAACGTACAAAAAGAATAGTTAAGTTAACAATGCGTGAATTTAAAGAAGACGTCGGCAGCAAGAAAAATAACGGATCAAAGTTCATATACACACAAAGCCCTCCAAATATCGGAATAATCCAGATTTGGTTTACTGCTATTTGACTGAGGATTAGGTATACTAATTTTCGTCGATTATAAGATTTTGTAGCTTTTGACTTTATTTTAGGGTTTGCCCTTTTATAAGCTAGCTCCATTTTCACCAGTGAATTGTACACGAACAAGATGTCATTGGCGTGTTTGTAATAACTTTGTTCTAAAATAAGCCATTCGTATGACACAATTACTCCCATAACACTGATACAGATTTGCATGAAACCTAAATCAGGATACTGGTTTCTATTAAAGAGCAAATAGGGCATTAAAACACCGCAATACAGAAACACGCAAGACATTTCAACAAAACGAAAAATATTAATTTTGAATCCAGTTTTGAATTGTAGTAAACCCTGAGAATTGAATGATAAGGGAAACTGCCACCAAATTGTTTGGAATGTTTTAGCAAACACCTTTGCATTTCCTATGGGAGAAGTGAAGTATCCTTTTAGTAGAGAAGCCTTATTTCCAGCATTGCACTGTTGCTGGTGTCTTTCTGGCTGTGTAGGTTGATCCGGATTATTTGACAAAATATGCTGACGAAACAGGTTCAGAACTGCAGATATTTTAGTAGTTGACATGGCACCTTTTGGATACGGAGTTTGCTGCATTTTAAAGCAAATCAAAATTTTACGAATTACTACATAAATTGAACAGATTATACGAATTTTGAATATACTAAATCACGCTTTTTTGCAGTTTATCTACGGACAAATAACTTGCAAGTAAAACTTGATGTACTTGCAAAAAATAGGTTAGTTTTAAGTAAAGTTTTTAAAATCTATTTTATACCAATACGTATGTACATACGGTTGATTTTATAGAAAATATTATGCTAATGTAGCCATTTAAAAGTTATTTAAAGTCAACAACATTAATCAATAAAATCTGGGTTCAGCAGTTCTAATGCATGCTACCGTTTGGCAAACCTAAGTCTAACAATATTTTTAGGGTTAAGTTTGTTCTATTTGTAATGTGCTCGAAATTTTACATGCGCATTCCAAATTTAAACTGTTTATGCTTTTAACAGTAAAGTATATCAAAATAGACATGTTTAGAAAAATATCCCAAAATAGTGCTTTTTACCAACATTACTTCTCATATATATAAGCTATCCATAAATGTTTTTGAAACAATGATATTTTCAGTTTTTTAGCAACATTATATGACTGCTGCTAATTTTACCTTACAGTACACCAAGCCATCCAAAGAATCAAAAGTTTACCTACTGTACGCTTTGTAAGCCAACAGTAAATATTGATGCCATCTTGAGGTTTATTTAAAAAAGTGTGGCTCTCATCTCCAACCCGTTTTCTTACGCTGTATTTCTTACAAGAGAATGTCAATATATTTTCTAACAGATTCAACAACTTAAGTGACCCTGAAATTTCTCCAAACTTCTTCCCTTGGAAAATGTACTTTTAGAAACTGCTTAAATCTGGGAGGTTGGCTATTATATATAAGTAGAATAATGTACAACAAATAAATTACCGATTTCATTGGTAAGTTCTACATACCTTCCTAAATTGCATTTTTTGTAACATGGTTAACCTAATGTTATAGCTCAAATAATTATGAAGATGTAGTTTAACATACTTGCTCGATAAACGAAGCTACATAAATATGTCACGATTTTATGGCACATTGATTACAAACGGATAATATGTTTGGCTTAATAATTGTCTTTGTCACCAGAAACTGACTAAATCCACTCTTGTGAGTGTTCTTGAAGTAGTTAACAATGTGATACTTATATGAGGGATTATCAAAAATCGGGCAACATGATGCATTTACAACCATTGTGTTTGCAGCTAATAATAATATGGGTCCTAACCTAAAATCGTAGAATTGATGCAGCACACAATATGTTGAATTCAATGTAAATTTCGACAACAATATTTATGTCTTACAACACAATTGCCTTAGTGCCAAGAAAAGTGCCTTAAATGAGCCTTTCGTTTTGATTGTTATTCTCGTTCTTCAATCACAAATGTTCGATCAATAGTGTGGTACTGTTGATATTCTAGTAAATAATGTTTAGTTTTTGCTTAAGGTTTGGTAAAATTCAAAAATTGGTACGACTGTCGAGTCATCGGTTTTTATGCAATATTTAAAAAGATCTAAAATGTCTGCATTAGATATCGCCCAAACGTATTCCACACTCTTTCAAATATCCATTACCTAAACTTCATATGCAACTTCATCGCCAACCACTCCATAATAAAAAAATCTGTAACCACCAAATATTAAAGCTTGTTTACAAGCAAAGTTTGATTGGTATTTTGAAAACTTGGCCACCTTATATACTCGATATTTCTGCATTTTTTTGGATTTGTTTCATGCGCTTGAATTATTTAAAATGGACTTCTTAGAAGTTGCACAATTGCACTTTTGTTTCAATATTTTTCGGAAAACAAGAACAAAATATAATTAAGTTTTTTGTGTATTTCTGTGTAACTATATAATTTTATTATTTTTGTTAGTAATAATAATAATAATAATAATAATTTATTAAAGAGTCTATATTTAATTGAAGAAATGTGCTAATAGCAAAGCAATAACAATTTTTGTTAACATAATCAATAGCAAATAGTTCTGAAAATTCTAAAGGTTGATAAGTGTATTACAACGTAATTTGTTTGCCAAAAAATTAAACATGACTTCAAGCTGAACATTTCCCATTGTTGCTAGTAGAAATATGCTCCATACATTAAAAATAATACCAATTGCGCTCTAGTTTCCACGAACGAAGTTGTTTTTATATATATCTACATACGATTTGAACAAAAGCATAGATAGATTTGCATCGTATTAAAGCTTGTGGCTTCTAATGCACTGATTTTGTCATACAGCTTTTGGATTAATTGTACGCTGTCATAAATTGAAGGCTTCATGCTTTTATTGCCCGCCCAACTAGAGGAATATCTTAGCAAAGACTTGCTCAACGTTGCTGATTCAATTATAGGCATACCAGTGTTTAAAATCAACTCCTTCAGTGAATTTGCAATGTTGCTGGGTAGAATAAAAACTGTTAAATGTGCAAACATGTTCAAAGAAAAAAAAAGTGCACCGGACAAGACACCCAAAGAGCCATGTAGTGAAAAGCATGGTAAATACAAACTCTTGCTGTTGTAATTTGCCCCTTGTTCAAGTGGTGGACCAACAACAAATAAAACAAAATACTTTATCTGGATAACAAACGAAAATGCAGCAAATAATAATAAGCTGGTGATAAATAACAAAATTCACAAAATATTTTCAAAAGGTTTCAAAAGTAAGCTTAGAGTTTTCGTTACGCGAGTGTCCTTCTCAAAGAAAATTACAAATTTGTATCCCGAAGCACCATGAGCTGTGTAAGCAATCTGTTCATTTTCATCAAACTTGCTACTTGATGCAATTATGCAAATTCTACGAGTACGTACTCTCCCCTATGGAATACACATGGCTTTTTGAATAATCCACAAATTGTTGTAAAATGCAGGTTTCAAATCTATCCACGCACTTGCTTGGAAATGTGTTTAAAGTATGGGTTTCGCTGGATGCATTTTTAAAATGCAGAAACGACCAAAAATTTCAATGCTTTTAAACGTAACCAAACCTGGTAATTTGTAGGGTAAAGTTTGATATAGCGAGTTTGCGGTTCCACGATATATACATGAAATGCCGTTTGTGTAATGTAGTATAGGATTGCCTTCAACAAATATTAATATTGATGCACTTATAAACTCGCAAAATGAATTGGACTTAATTGTTTAAATTTTGTGAGACAAGGAAAAAATTACGGTTGCATTTTCCCTTCTAAGAAAAAGAGTTTTACTTGTGCTGAAATATTGTCTCTCTGACGATTTGATTAATTGATCGACAGACAAAATAACATAATTTGAGTTATGCTTTAAAGTTTTCTTAAAGCCAGGTAAAGAGTTTTCAACTGTGGAAGTAACACATCCATAATAACAATGTTAAATTCAACTGCAATTCGATAAATATTAATAAGCAGCTCTTGCTGCTGTAGCAACTTAATTTCTTTGGCTAAATTTCTCCAGTAGAATGTAACAGTAGTTTCCGTAAAGGAGCGCAAATGCAAGTTCAAATAAGCATTGTCTGATTTGAACCTTTGAAATGCAACAATATGTTTATAGCACAAAGCAGGACAGACAAAACCACAGGCAAGTAATATTCCTGCCAGGACCTTAGCCATAATCTTGAACCACTAGGAAACTAATGTCTATTATGGAACATCAAGAAATAAACTCTGACTATGCACAAGCCTGTGTTCCGCAGACCGCACAAAGGACAAACAATGACAAAGATGTGTCAGCCAAACTGGAACAAATTTTGAAGTTGCTTCTTTATCCTTTTAATTATATAGATAGCTTTCTAAAAAAACTGAGTGCTAGGTAAGTTGTCTTTACTTGTTTTTGCTGTTGTTTACTTATTCAATGATTATGTTCTTCGTGTACAGTTTTAATTATGTAGAAATAGTTAATGAGTCTTTGTTGTGAAACCTCTTTTCAGTTTTACGGAATTTACGGTTCTCAAATACTATCATTGTTAAGTAAATTGACTACAAATTTCAGACATATTTGTTACTACGTAATTATGTGTAGTATGCACCAACACTGGCAAAGTAATTTTAGTGTCCGACCTTGATAATAGAAAACTTGTAAATATCTTTAAAGTAGCGAATGTATTGAGGCATTTGAAACGTTACTAAAGAGAAGAACAATTCTAATCGATACATTGGCCGCAAAAAATGTAATTAGATGTGTACGAAATACCGGTACAATACAAACTTAGCAATTATTTTCGAAACGAAAACCAAAGTACACTTTTGCGGTTAATTAAACGCAGCAAAATATGCTATATGCAATTTGTTAACCGCCTAATGTATAAAATGCGTGTCCGAAAAAAAGACAAAATCCAAAAGTCAAACGGAACTGAGACCGAAGGAAAAAAGGCAAAGTGGAAAGAAAGACAAATAGGAAAACAGGACAAAAGTACAAAAGGTCAAATGGGAAAGAAAGACAAATGTTAAAAAAGGCAAATGCATTTGACAATAGAATAGGAGTTACATTGCTTGGAAAAAGCGTACATGGTTGTATTACAGCATCAACTGCAACAACACAAATTTGTTAGCCCAAACTATTTCATATTTACGAACTTTGTCTTGTTTTAAGTACTTTGATGGATTACACTTGACAATCCAGCGCATATTATCGAAAGAATGTTTGCAGTTCAGAAAATACAGGAATGCGATGCTAACTTACTCATGACAAAGGTAACTGTGCTATATTTGTATATGAAATAATGTGGTTTTTCCACTTCCGATGACAGAACCCTAATATTGCTTTTAAAACAAGTATGTTAAACGCCTGAAAATCGTTGCTGCTATAAATCCAAACGAACGCGCTAAAGCACTGAATATTAATCCTTCCAAAGTGAATGAACTATTGTTTGTTTTCAGCACGTTTACAACAGTCAGTATACATAATATTGCACGTCAATCATTTGGAGCTTGCAACTTACAACAGAACCGAGGTAACACGTATTGGCGCACGTAACGATCAAACAAAACACTCAAGTTTTTTTTGCAAAAGCAATGGTATCACGATAACCTTTTGGTCATCGACATTAGAGTTTATATATCAAATACGTTTTCAGTAAAACCCATAAACAAATAGGACTTGCTCTCTTTGATAAACGAAATATTTGTAGATTGTTCATTCAAATTTATCCCACAGGTCCAACGCTGATTTTCTATATCTAATTCATTTCTTTTGGTGACCAATAAAGCTAACGTTTTTTCAATAATTATATATCCCTGGACATTGGGCCTATACATAACTTATGTAAATTATTCCGGTTTCTGTTACATTGTAGTTAACACACTATGACTGGAAGTTGGAGAGACTTTTTGGTTGGTAAAATCTCAGGGACCCTTCATTGGTTTAAAAATCGGTGCCTAGATTCTGAAGAGGTTCAACTTAGGCAGTTAGAACTTGAGCAGTTAAAAAAAGTATTTCAACTTAAGGAGGAAGTAAGTTATTTTATAATGCAGTCTTTAGTTGAATATTTGTTAATATTAAACCTTTTTCTTTGTTTCCGCAAACACTTTTGGAACATTTCAAAACTTGATATAGTAGGAAAAAGTCAAACAACATATGAAAATCAAACTTTTGTACGAAAAAGCACATAAGGAGCGAATACGATGTTTGAAGGAAATGGAGAAAGAAATAGAACGTGCGCATCTAAAGGAAATGGAGAAAGAAATAGAGCGTGAGAAGCATACGAAGCATCTAACGGAAATGGTACTTGGAAAAACATTAAAAATGGTACTTTCAGAAAATATTATTCAGAATTCAATAAATGTTCTTGAAAAATAAAACTAATAACGCAAGAGCTTCTAAAGCCTACAGCACAGTTCACGGAAACACAAGTTGAAGAGCAATTTATAGTAATTCGCAAGCAAGAAAAACCTGAGAAACAAGCAGAACTTCTGAAACAATTAGAAGATCTGGGTCTAATATAACTTCGGCAAATAAACGTTAGGAAGCTAACAGAACGTAAGAAGCAATTGGAGTTTTTAAAAGAAGATACATCCAAAAAAAGTAAGTCTTTTTTTAAAAGTAGTTTATGATGAACATAAGTTGTTATTTCTATGTATTTTATGGTAGCAGTGCCGAAATCAGAAGAAAAATGACTATATTCTAACTAAGGCACTAGTAATACGAAAACTACCACAGGAGATGTTGGGGAAGGCTCGTTTTCGTTCCAACCTAAATTTACTTGATATTTTCTGCTAATGTTTAACAATTTCATAATGAAACAAACCAGGTCAGTTTTATTGCTTCTTTCAAAAATTTGTGTATAAATTTGAAAAGTATTGTTTTATATGTAACATGACAGCAGAATTCTATAAAATCGCAAATTAGCCGAATACAAATTTTAAGAGTTGGAGCCTCCAAAGAGGGTGGTGCATAATTAGAACCCAATTGAATTATGAAAATACAGCTAGATACCTCAGCAATTTGATGCTGTGTACTTTAAAGAAAGTGTACTTTAAAATCTTATTATTAAAACACTGCAGCAATATTTGTGAAAATACATTATATGGTACGAATGTAACGGATTCAGTGCTGTTTTATCAGATTTTTAGAATAAATACATAACAAAAACTAAGGCTTTGGAGCAGACGTGCATTCCTTCTCATTATATTCTTAAGCACTTGAAAATAGGAAATTTCAAATTCAGAATTCATATACAAGACAGCAAATTATATATAAATGTTTTTCGAGCAATTGTCCAGCCAGAGACGTGCCCTGTTCTCCATCCTGTTAACAGAAGCAACACAACAAAATGACTACAACGACACTCTGAATCTAATTCTAAGTCTTGGGTTCAATACCCTGGGTTATTTGCAAACATGTAACCTGACAGATATTGCTACTCACTATACACTACAAATCTCACTCGTTGATAATTTATTTTGCCATAGTGTAAGAAGGGTTGCTCAAAGCGAGTTCACACTTTAAGCCTCACAGCACTGTGACTTGCTTTATCAGTGCAAGCATTCCAAATATACATCAAAAGCATGCGTCAAGCTCCTGTACAACACGACGTAGTTGGCATTTCCATGCAATTGTCACTCAGAAAGCGTTTATATACTGATAGTTAATCTTGTCGAAGTGAACGAACTCAAACCACGTTCACGCAAAGCGCAGATTGTAAACAGCAACTAACCAAGTTAGTACAAATCCACAATATGATTACAAATGACGTGAAAATTAAGCCTTCACTCCACAAATGAATATGACTTATCCAGAAGTAATGCTACTTTATCTTTTGGTCATTGACGCTTTTCATAGGTTTACATTAATACAAAGTGCAACGCAATGGAATCCAAATACAAAATGCAAAATATAATAATCATGCAAAATCCTTCACAACATAAAGCAAAATATTTGTGTATTTTTCATTCAATATTTGTAGTGCACCGACAGATTTTCATACTGGTCGTTGCTCTGATAAAGATTAGCAACTAGATGTCGAAGCAAGTAACAAATCCTCGTAATTATAAACATATATTCGATACGAAAATGTACTCAAAGATCGTTCTGAATCTGAAATACCTTCCGTGTTTTCAATAAAAATTGCTAATAGAGACCAATAGTGAATATTACTTATTAATTCCCTACTCGGGACAACCTTTTTATACTTATAATTAGTTGCATTGTGTTGTTTATCCTTAGTAGTTTCAGTAGCATTTACATTTCCAAAATTATGAGTGAAGGTTGGGCTAAGTATTTATTTGGAATGGCCAGTGGTGGCTTTAGTTGGGTTAGTAATCATTTATTGATTCCTACTGAGGTACAACTCAAGCAAATAGAACTTCAACAACGACAGGAAGATCATCGACATGCAGAACAGGTAAAAACGTTCGAAGAAAAAATTTAAAATGAGTGTGTGCTACTTATTCATTTTGTCTCTACTTGTGTGATAGAAATTGTCATCGGAACACGATGAAAAAATTCGAAAACATGAACTGCAGAAGGAACATCTTTGATACAATTTGATGAAGTTGAAAGTGGTGAACCATTTCAAATGGTTTTTAAAAATATGTTACATGTATCAAAAATGGGAATAAAGATTACGTTTTTAGTAAAGTAAGTGATTAAATAACCGCATTTGCATGGAGTTACAGTGGCAATTATTATAATACTCGTATTAGCAAAGGTGTTTGTTTTTAAAAACGGAAAACACCTATGACGTTGGAATTTTTTTGTGCAAATAGTTAACATTTCTTTGCAAAAATGTTAGCTAACACGATTTTTGTTATGGAAATTTTGTTATGTGTGCACTTATAGTTATGTAAATCCTTTAAAATATGGACAATGAATTAAACGTTTTTTAATGTGTAATTTGTCTTGAGTACGTGGCGGAGGAACCCAGCGTGACTTTGTGCAAAGCTCCAGGCTGGAAGTTCCCAAAAAATCCGAAAAGTACTCATTTCACAATAACAAGAACTTTCGCCAGAATCAGATTTTAGGTTGACTAAGCTTTGAATATTTTTTCAGCGAAGAAAATCCAAAAAAACGGAATATTACGTGTTCCCACGGGCAGGTAGTGGGAGACAACAGCTGATTATTACGTGTTGCCACTCTGAAGGAAGAACTGGGTTAGCGGGAAAATACTTTTTACCATTTTCAAATTGTATTCGAATATACGGAATGATACATGTTCCCACGATGCCGTTCCCCTGAAGAAAACGGAATTTTACGATTTCCCGCGTTAAAGAACTTTCTCAAAAACGGATAAGTACGTTTTACCAAAACAAAACATTAAAGAAACAAATAAAAATTTCGAAGGGAAAAGCACATAAAGAGCGAGTACAACGTATGACGGAAATGAAACAGCAGAAAGAAATAAACCGTAATAAGCAAACTAAACTGAAATCGAAAATGGTGCTTGCAAACCCATTTAAAATGGTACTTTTACGAAAAAATATTTCCGAAGCCAATAAATAATTTTTAAGAAGTAGAATTAATTAGGCAAAAAGAGCTTCTCAAGTCAGTATCACAGTTCACGAAAACACAAGTTATAGACCAATTATTAGTAATTAGAAAGCAAAAAACCTGAGAAACAAGCAGAACTTCTGAAGCAATTTGAACATCTGGCCCAGATGATCTGGGTCTAATATAGCTTTGCCAGCAAATAAAAGTTATGAAGCTAATAGAAGGTATAAGCAATTAGAGTTTTTAAAAGAAGATACAAACATCAAAAAAGTAAGTCTCTTCCTAAAGGTAGCTAATGATGAATATAAGTTGCTACTTCTATATATTTTTTGGTAGCAGTGCCTAATTCAGAAGAAAATGACTGTATTCTAACTAGGGCATTAGTAATACGAAACGATACGATACGATTACGAAAACTACCACAGGAGATGTTGGGGAAGGTTTGTGTTCACTCCAAACAAAAGTTTTTGTTATTTTGTGGTAATGTCAAACAGTTTCAAAACAAAACCAACTAACAAGGTATGCTATTTGACTGTTAATCGCAAACGGAGATGCGATTTATCACATCGTGTTCAGCTTTTTGCGTAGATTCCAAATCTGGTTACAATTTGGTGTAAAACGCAAGTTTGGAATTTTAATTAATTAATTAGTAATCGTAATTAACGTACAAATACGCGCGCTTGACCCCAGCAGCATCCCTCAGGTACTCCTCTCTCTACACACACAACACACAAAACAGTGCAGTGCTGCTGCGTGTGCTCTGATGTTGCTCTTGCGCAATGTTTTTGTGTGTTGTGTGTGTAGAGAGAGGAGCACCTGAGGGATGCTGCTGGGGTCAAGCGCGCGTATTTGTACGTTAATCACGATTACTAATTAATTAATTAAAATTCCAAACTTGCGTTTTACACCAAACTGTAACCAGATTTGGAATCTACGCAAAAAGCTGAACAAGATGTGATATATCGCATCTCCATTTGCGGTTAACAGTCAAATAGCATACCTTGTAAGACATTTTTGTTGTTAGTTCGTTTAAAGGTTTGATGTATAAAGTTGACAAATTTTGTTTTTTATGTGACACGACAACAAAATTTTTGATAATCGCTTTCTAGCCGAGTTCAAATTTTAAGAATTGGAGCCTCCCCAAATTGTGGTGCATAAAAAGAGCCCAATTTAAATTTGATAATAGAGGCTACATATACATCAGCAATTTGGTGCACATTCATATATCTCCCCTAAGGTTTCCGATTTTCACCAAGGAAAGTTTTGTAAGTGTAAACTAGAATCTTATTATGTAAAACACAGGAATTAAATACATTACAATAATTTAGGCTTTGAAACTGACATTCACTCTTTCTCATTATGTTCTCAAGCAATTAAGGAGAGGAAATTTTAAATTCAGAATTCATACAGAAAACAGCATATTACGTGTTTTTGAGGAATTTTCAATCCTTCTAACAGGCGCAACCCAACAAAACGCCTACAACGACACTCTGAATCTAACTCTAAATCTTGGGTTCAATACCCTGGGTTATTTGCAAACATGTAACCTGACAGATATTGCTACCCACTATACACTACAAATCCAATCACGCGTTGCTAATTTATTTTGCCATAGTGTAAGAAGAGTTGCTCAATGTGTAGCTTGCAGTGTGGCCAATACTGTAAGCCTCACAGCATTGTGATTTGCCTTATCAGTGCAAACATTCCAAATATACACCAAAAGCATACGTCAAGCTCTTGTACAACAAGACGTAGTTTGCATTTCCATGCAATTGTCACTCAGAATACGTTTGTATGCTGATGATTTATCTTGTCGGAGTGAACGACCTCAAACCACGTTCACACAAATCTATGTGTACTTAAGAGGTGTCATTGAATTGGTACTTGAAAGCGAAACAATTAAATTGTTACTCGTCAACATTGCAAGTAAATATAACCTTCAAACAAAACCTCCGCAGTTGGACTTTGTTTATTCGGAAGCCAAGATATTTCACAATCACTTTCTGGTCATTGACATTTTCAGTATATGTATAAATTACAAACAAAACTCTTTGAGGAAATGCAAATACAAAAGGCGTTTGAATCCTTCCATAAAATAAAATGTTTGTGTAAAGATCATTCATCGTAAGGCTTGTCTCATAATTCCTCGGACACAATTCATTTAGATTTAAAACAAATAAAGAAACACTTTATAATAACATTCATTTTATAAACTAAATAAGTCATGTGTAGATTTCAGAAAAAATATGGCGCTGGTACTTTATATGCATAATTTACGTGTATGTTAGTAAACACAATTGGACTTCCCGTTATTCCACTTTTTAAAATGAGGGTTTTTGTTTCTAAATTGGCATTCTTACTGGAATTTAGTTTTGGATGCCGATTAGCTTTGATTCAATAGGCTAGGGTTGCAGAAAATTTTTTACAGTGATTGAATCAAATAATTGTTTTTTAAAAAATTAAGTTGAAAAAATGACAACTTGAGTTGCATTAATATTTAGCATTCACTAAAAAATCGACATGCTGCATAGGTCTAAAAATATTTTTAGAAGATACAACAATGTTTGCGCTTTCTTATGATGCCAAGGTTGAGTCCCATGACAATAATTTTGTTTGAGAAATATTAAGTTGAAATTTGTCCGAGAATATATGGGACCAGCCTATTGTGCGCTATTGTATGGACATATGAAAATCAATTCTAATGTACTCATTTTGTTTTAATGTTTACAGAGATGCGTTTTAGTAATTCCCTATATCACAAAATTGCTGCATACTTGGTTTTTACAGATTTATTTTGTTTCCATACAATTAGTAGTTAGCAAATTTTGAGTGAAAACTGGAAAGATTATTTAATTGTAATGGCGTATAGTGGTTTTGATTAGCTCAAAACTATGTTACCGCTTCCTGAACGCTTCTGAAGTGCCACAGAAGCTGCAAGTCGAACTGCAGATGGAACTGAAGAAAGACCGACACAAAGAAAAAGTAAGTGCATACGTAATATCTTATTAAGGTGACTGTTGAATACTTGTTACTGTTTCTGTCTCTTTTTATTTCTGAAAAGGGAATGGGAGTACGACGAAAAACGTCGAAAATATGAAATAGAACAGACCCGACTTATTCAAGAACACTTAAATTTAATACACAAGATTTCATTTTAAATCACTTATTACAAATTTTAGGAGTTGGAGCTTCTGGAAACTGTGGTGCGTAAATAGAGCCAAATTAAATTTTTATAATATATGCCTCAGCAATTTTGTGCACATTCATATAGGCCACCCTAAGTTTTTCAAATTTTTACTAATAAAAATTTTGTAAGTGAACATTAGAATCTTTTTAATTAAAAAACACCAACAATATTTTGGAAAATACATTAAGTGGGACGAATGTAATCGCGTTTTTGCTATCAGTTATTTTTTACAATTACTGACATTAAAATGATTGACCTTTGGATCTGGTATGCATTATTTCATATTTTATTCACAAGCATATAGAAAAGAAAAATTCTGAATTCATATACCAAACCGCATAATACGTGGTTTAGAGAGGTTGTCCAGAGAGGTGCATATTCTCATCTTGCTAATATGTCCGACCTAACTGACCCAAGATTTAGAAATTGTAGGGTTCAATACCAGGGTTATTTTCCAACTTGTAACCTGACGGATATTGCTACACAGTATGTATACCTACACTGAAAAATTGCTCATGCACTGATAACTTATAGCGCCAAAGTGTAAGAAGTTCAGCTAAAAGCTAGCTCACAGCAATTACGACTTGCTTTATCATTGCAAGCATTCAAAATATACGCCAGAAGCATGCGTCGAGCTCCTGTACAACACTTAGTCTACGTTCAAATACTGATAAATTATCTTGTCGAAGTGAACGAACTCAAAGCACAGATTGTAAAACTCAACTAACCAAGTTAGTACGAATCCACAATATGATTACTAATGACGTGAAAAGAAAGCCTCCACTCCACAAATGAGTACAACTTATGCAGAAGCAATATTACTTTATCTTTTGGTCATTGACGCTTTTCATAGGTTTACATTAACACATAGAGAGCAACGCAATGGAATCCAAATGCAGAATGCAAAATATGATAGTCATGGAAAATCCTTCCCAACATAAAGCAAAATTATTCTGTATTATTCATTGAATATTTGTAGTGCACCGACAGATTTTCATACTGGTCGTTGCTCTGATAAAGACCAACAACTAAATGTGGAAGCAAGTAACGAACCATCAAAAGTATAAACATACCTTTGCTACGACAATGTACTCAAAGATTGTCCTGAGTCTGAAATATCTTCCGTGTTTTCAATAAATATTGCCAACAGAGACCAATAGTGAATATTGTTTGTTAATTCCATACTCGCGACAATCGTTTTTACAACCAGTCGTATTGTACTGGTTATCCATTAACGAACCATCGTAATTATAAACATATCGGTGATACAAAATTGTACTCAAAGATCGTCCTGAGTCTAAAATAGCTTCTGTGTTTTCAATTAGTATAGCTAATAAAGACCAATAGTGTATAGTACTTATTAATTCCGTACTTGCGACAATCTTTTTTACAACTAGTTTTATTGTACTGGTTATCCTAAGTAGTTTTGGTAGCATTTACATTTCCAAAACTATGAGTGAGGATTGGGCTAAGTATTTGTTTGGAATGGCCAGTGGTGGCTTTAGTTGGGTTAGAAATCATTTATTGATGCCTACTGAGGTTCAACTCAAGCAAATAGAACTTCAACAACGACAGGAAGATCATCGACATGCAGAACAGGTAAAAACTTTCGAAGAAAAAATTTAAAATGAGTGTGTGCTACTTATTCTTTCTGTCTTTACTACTGTTATAGGAATTGTCATGGGAAAACGATGAAAAAATTCGAAAACATGAACTACAGGAGAAATATCTTAAGCTAGTATTCAACGCTAATGAAGCAGATAAAACGAGAGCACATGAAATTGCCATGCAAACAAACCAGCATCAACAACTGAATTCGCAGTTTGGCGGCCAAAAAGGCCTATATCCTTGCAAAACTTACTCATTGTATGGAGAATATGGAACGCTGTCACTACTAAATTCCAAAAGCCAACATTCGATTTTCAGCAATGATATATTTTCCGGAAAATTAAACCATCAAGACACAAAGCAAATTCTGAGTGTTGATGAAGGCAACGTTCCTAAACTATCTACCATTGCGGAAAAACAAAATATTTCTGGAACTAGTAAAGATTTAGGAGCGATTAGTTTATATACGGATTCTGGACCCAACTCATGATGTTATTAATTTTTACTGGTGCTTGTTTTAGGTTTATATTTGTAAAAAATATTGATTTAGCAAGTGCAGAAACATTTGGTATAAAAAATGAGTCAATAAGTAACCAGTAATAAAAGGAACCTTTTCCAGCTTCGGTGTAGCTTATCTCGTTAGTTTCTGCTAAATCAGATCAGAACGCTAAGTTTTTAGTATCTTTGTTTACCAAAATATATAAACCGCAGCACAAACTTTCCATTAGAGCGTATATGTACGCATATAAAAAATTATGGTGGTGTACACTATGTAAGAAAACAAGTGTTTTCTTACAAGGCGCATGTTTTCAACTGTCAACTATCAACATGTTGCAAAATTCAGTAAAAATGTATTTCATCGATTGCATAAGCTATCAAACTGTCAAACAATGGAATTATCAAATATAATCCATACTACAAATAAAATAATTGTGTCGCATGCCTGATGTAAACCAGTCAATGGTAAACCAATTAAAGATGCTAACTGCTAAAGCCGATATTATAGCGTATCTACCATGAAATCATATGTTAAAAAATGTTTGCTCGTTTAAAGCCAATTTTGTACACAAACAAACAAAAGTTTGCACATTTCATTTGTAATGGCCTTACCGATTTCCACATCTATTTAAACAGTGCACGCTGTACAATACGTTCGTCTCTTCTTTTTGCCGTTAAAAAATCCAATGTGTCTTCATGTGATCTTATATACGTACGAATTTAAATACAAAGAACTGCTTATATTTTCAATGTATTGAAAACAATAAAAAATCCAGACAAGCCACTAGATTCTAGCATACGAAATAAATATCATACCAAATAACAATAAGTCAAAACAATGGAATGAGCCCATGTAGAGGCAAACATAAACTCGAAAAAATCCAAAACTGCAGCGTGACAAACACAAAGTTGTTTATAAATCAAAAAGCTCTGTTCAACGCTATGCTTGCCTTCTGACTGTATTACTCTCATTACAAGATCGTATGCTCCAAGGCGAACTGAATCCACAATAAACATAAAGCTGTACCAACGAACGGACATGCTTACAGCTGCAACAGTAAAAAGGATGTAACGTACAAAAAGAATAGTTAGATTAACAATGCGTGAATTTAGAGAAGACGTCGGCAGCAAGAAAAATAACGGATCAAAGTTCATGTACACAAAGTCCATCAAATATCGGAATAATCCAGGTTTGGTTTACCGCTATTTGACTGAGAATCAAGTATATCAATTTTCGTCGGTTAAAAGATTTTGTAGCTTTTCACATTACCATAGGGTTAGCTCGTTTGTAAGCTTGCTCCAATTTGACCAGTGAGTTGTACAAAGACATGATATCATTGCCGTGATTGTAATAACTTTGTTCTTAAATAAGCCATTCGTAAGACACAACTATTCCCGGATACGCCAACATGTGCAGACTACATTAATATTCCTGCATCGTGGAACAAAGGTCTTGTTATTGGGCATGTAAACATTAATAGTGTAAGAAATAAGATAGATGAAGTAAAAAGTCTATTAGAAAAATGTACTGCCTTATGTATAACTGAGTCTAAGCTTGATCCAGATAGGGATAGAGACAGTCAGTTTACCATTCAAAATTATACTTTGATTCGAAAAGATAGATTAGATACCCGGGGTGGAGGAATACTTATGTACTTAAACAGCAGTTATATGTATGAATTAATAGATATTAACATGATCATGCCAAAAAATTGCGAATTACTAGTTGTTAAAATTTGGAAAGAGTATAACAAATCTATTTTAATAATAATAGTGTATAAACATCCGTCTGTATCAACTAGTGTTTTTGCAAGGCATTTTAACACTCTACACACGCTTTTAACACCGTGTGACCTTGAAATGGTTATGGTAGGAGATTTTAACATCGATTTTTTAAACCAAATGTCTGAGTCACAAATCTTTGAGTATAAAAAATTGTGTTGGCAGCTAGGATGGTTTCAAATCATGAAAACGCCGACACGTAATGACAGACAACTAGATCATATATATGTTACAAATACTGCAAAAGTAAGTGATGTTAACTGTTTCCCGTTTGCAGGGAGTGACCACTCTCTCTGTTATGTTGTTTTGCGACGAAAAAAACAAAGTCATGAACCTAGAATAATATATAGAAGGTCTTTTAAAAAGGTAAATTGGGAACAGTTTGATATCGATATGAGTAATGCATGCAAAGCTGAGGTAAATAATACATCTGCTTGGTACAACGAAGTGGATAATTATTATCAAACTATCAATAACAACATTATGAATGTATTCGATAAGCATGCTCCTATTAAGAAACGTATTGTTAAGGGTAAGCCTTCACCATGGCTAGATAGTGAAATGGCTCAGTTAATTAAACAACGAAACAATGCGCATAAACGAGCAGTAAAAAGTCAGACTAGTGAGGACTGGAAAATTTATAGAAATGTCCGTAATAAGACCAATTATGAAATGCATAAAAAGAAACGAGAATATTTCATATCAAAACTAGATAAAAATAAAGACCCAACCACCATGTGGGATGCGATTGACGAAATAACTGGTTTCAGAAAACAATCCTCCAGTAAAATTTGTTCTTTGTTAGTAGATAAGGAGAACATTATTGAGCAGGGAGAAATTTGTGATGCGCTAGCAATAAACTTTGTAGTTGAACCTGAAACGATAGCAAACAAAAAGGAGATGGAAGAACGAATAGCTAAATACACAGAAAAGTTTAATTATGAAAACTCAGATATTAAAGATATCAATCCTGTTGTCCATGTGAATGAAATTACAGAATGTATTATGACTCAAAAAAACAAACAACCAAATGATATAAGTTGTCCGTCTATAGGTATTTTTAAAAGATGAAGTTTAGATTTTAGCTTTTTATTAGTTGGGTTTTTTAATTTTATAATACAAAATGCTTTTATACCACAAAAATTTAAGTCTGCTAGAGTCGTTCCACTATATAAAGGGAAAGGACCAAGAAATGATGCTAAAAACTATAGGCCTATTTCAATTCTCAATATTTACTGCAAAATATTTGAGAGACTAATGTTTAACAGATTAAGCACAAGAGTAGAAGCCATGTTATGTAGTCAGCAACATGCATATAGGAAAAAAATGTCATGTAATACAGCACTTACGCAATTCACTAATTACATATACAGTGAACTTGATAAACCTAAAGGAAAAGTCGTTGCATTCTTCATCGACCTAAAAAAAGCGTTCGACTCAGTATCTCATGATATTTTTGTTGACAAATTGATGAATGATTTTTAGCTTGAGCCGTGGTATGTAAGGATATTACATGAAAATTTGCAATCAAGAGTATTTAAAATAAATGGACACTCTAAGTATTACAGTTTGCCCAGAGGAATTTCTCAGGGGTCAGCGGTAGGGCCACTTTGCTTCAGTATGTTTATAAATGACATAGGAAAAAAATTGACCTGTTCTTATCAACTGTATGCAGATGACTTGGTCATTTACGCAGGTGGTACAGATATAATAAAAACAATAGACTACTTGAAAGGTGAATTAAACAAAGTTAAGGAATTGTGTGACGAAAACAAAGTTAACATGAATTATGAGAAGACAGAGTTTATGGTTTTTCATAAAAGTCATGATAAAAGTATAAATCTAGAAACTGTCCCAAAGATAAAAATTGATAATCCTGAAATTCAGAGGGCATATGAGTTTAAGTATTTAGGGTTATGGTTTGAACCAAAGATGACTTTTAATAAACATTTTGATGTTGTGTCGAAGAAAGTTTCACAAAGATTAAAATATTTATCAGGAAACAGGAAGTATTTCAATTTTCACACGATGAAAGCTATGGTAAATGCGTATGTCCATTCAGTAATTGAATATGGAATAGACATTTGGGCTGTTCAATGTGATAAGAAACTAGAATTAGTCTAGTACAAAAATAACACCCTCCCGTTGCCCGTCTAACTCCCATACAGTCAACCCCCCTGCGCACCAATCCCGCCATGTGATCCAAACTTCCAGAACATGGCCCCCGGCCACAGAATACCAACAGCCACACCACGCACTCCGCCCAAAGCAGCACATACCCACCCACATCCCCATATTCTACCCAAATAAAGCCCCAAAACCCCCAACCCCAAACCCCCCCCAACCAAGCCTCCCCAAACCTGCCAACAGAAACCTACACAAACGCAACGTGTAATTTGGCCACGACTCCCACGCTCAAAATGAGTAGTTACATCCAATAACACCTGCAAACACAGCCCCACCTTAATACATACCCCCCCCTGCCGACTATCCAGCACACAACAAAACCAACCAACAATACTAATCCTCCCTCAATTAACCACAACACAATCAATATACCCATCAATGCCCCCCCATTAACCAATTACCAAATTATCCCAAGTGCTTCCCCTAAAACCCCACCCTCTCACAACACGACACAACAACCCCAAGCCCCCACACCCCTCAAATCCATGACCCCCCCCACCTGCACCCATAACTCAACACTCTCCAGACTGTGTGATCAAAACACCGCAATACAGAAACACGCAAGACATTTCAACAAAACGAAAAATATTAATTTTGAATCCAGTTTTAAATTGTAGTAAACCTGGAGAATTGAATGATAAGGGAAACTGCCACCAAATTGTTTGGAATACTATGGCAAACACCTTTGCATTTCCTATGGGAGAAGCGAGGTATCCTTTGAGTAGAGAAGCCTTATTTCCAGCATTGCATTGTTGCTGACTTCTTTTTGGCTGTGTAGATTGACCTCGATTACTTGAGCAAATATGCTGACGAATAAGGTTCAGGGATGCAGATTTTTTAAAAGCTGACATTACACCCTTTGGATACGGAGTTTGCTGCATTTTAAACAAATGGAAATTTTACGAATTACTAAATTGAACAGATTATACAAATTTTGAATCTACTAAAACACACTTTTTTGCAGTTTATCTCAGGACAAAACATATGCAAGTAAAAATTGATGTACTTGCAAAAAATAGGTTAGTTTTAAGTAAAGTTTTTAAAATCTATTTTAAACCCATGCGGAAGTACATCAGGTTGATTTTATAGAAAATAATATGCTAATGTAGCCATTTAAAAGTTATTTAAAGGCAACAACAGTAATCAATAAAATCTGGGTTCAACAGTTCTAATGCATGCCACCGCTTGGCAAACCTAAGTCTAACAGTATTTTTAGGTTTAAGTTTGTTGTATTTGTAATATGTTCGGCAATTTTACATGCACATTCCAAATTTAAACTGTTTATGCTTTTAACAGTAAAGCATAAAGTATATCAAAATAGGTATGTTTATAAAAATATCCCAAAATAGTGCTTTTTACTAACATTACTTCTCGTATATAAGCTATTTATAAATGTTTTTGCAACAATGATATTTTCAGTTTTTTAGCAGCATTAAATGACTACTGCTAATTTTACCTTACGGTACACCAAGCCATCCAAAGAATCAAAAGTTACCTATGGTTGTCTTTTTAAGACAACAGTATGTATTGATGTCATGTGAAGATTTATATAAAAAAGTATGGATGCCATCTCCAAGCTGTTTTCTTACGCTGTATTTCTTACAACGGAATGTCAATATATTTTCTAAGCGATTCAGCAACTTAAGTGACCCTGAAATTTCTCCAAACTTCTCCCCTTGGAAAATGTCCTTTTAGAAACTGCTTAAATCTGGGAAATTGACTACTACATACAAGTAGTATAATGTTCAACAATTAATTTACCAATGACATTGGGAAGTTCTGCATACTTCCAAATTTTAAATTACATTTCCCGCAACATTGTTAACCCAATGTTATAGCTCAATTAATTATTAGTATGTAATCTAACATCCTTCCTCGATAAAGTAAGCTACATAAATATGTCACGATTTTATGGCACATTGATTATAAACTGATAATATGTTTGGCTTAATAATGGTCACCAGAAACTGACTTAATCCACTCTTGTGGATGTTCTTTAAGTAGTTAACAAGGTGATACTTATATGAGGGATTGTCAAAAATCGGGCAACATGATGTATTTACAACCATTGTGTTTGCAGCTAATACTATTATGGGTTACATAAAATCGTAGAATTAATGCAGCACACAATATTCTGAATTCAATGTAAATTTCGAGAACAATGTTTATATCTTACAACACAATTGGCACAAATCCAAACAGAAGTTGAAGTATTGAAGTTAGAGTATATAAGGATACAAGCTTTGTAGGATGCCATTTCGTGCATTTTATTATTTATTGTGGTTGATTAGGAATATAGTACTTTGTTGTTTATGATTGATGTCTTAAACTATAAGTTGGTTTTGTTGTAATTTCAGATGTAGAAAAGGACCTTATTCAGGTTCTCACTACACTGGGCCCCTGCCTTAACTTTTCAACTATGAATAGAATGGTTACAATTTATAGCTCATTCGAAAGATCAACTCAAGTACTAATATGCCACAGTTCAACTAGGTCCCGAATCTTTTGCGCATGGTCCGATTTTTGTAAAAGTATTTTGCAAAAAATCCTATACAATAGACATTACCATGCTATATAAAAACCTAGTATCTTCGTAACAAGTAGAATGGTTACGAATAATAGTTCATTTAAAAGAGCAACTCAAGCACTATTACGCTACCGTCCAGTTGTGTCCCGATTTCCTTGCGCATGATCCGATTTTTGCAAAAATATTTTGCAAAAATCCACTTCACCAGACATTACTATGTTATATGAAAACCTCATAGTTTTGCAAAAATCGGACCATGCGCAATCAATACGCGACACACCTGTTGTGTGGCCTAATAGTGCTTGAGTTCCTCATTCAAATGAGCTATTATTCGTAACCATTCTACTTGTTGTTACGAAGATACTAGGTTTTATATAGCATGGTAATGTCTATTGTAGTGGATTTTTGCAAAATATTTTTGCACAAATCGGACCATGCGCAAGAGATTCGGGACCTAATTGAACTGTGGCATATTAGTACTTGAGTTGCTCTTTCGAATGAGCTATAAATTGTAACCATTCTGCTTGTAGTTGAAAAGTTAAGGCAGGGACCCAGTGTAGTGAGAACTTGAATATGGCCCTTTCAGTTTATGTAAAAGCTGTTACATCAATACTAAATTTATAATATGAAATATAAGTTTTCTGTTGCTTCTAGATTTAAATAAACTTCTATTTACAGCTTTAGAATCTTTGGTTTCAAGCATAGGCAGCTTACAATAGCAGTTTAGTGTTCAGTATTAAGATTTATTGTAAGTTTTCATTTTAAAAGGTATTTAATGGATTCATGACTGTGGCAGTAAAAGTAAAGCCCCAATTAGGAATTGAAAGCAAAATGTAGATGTCTAAAATGCTTTCTAAGTGATTGTTAATCTTGTTCTTCAATGACACATGTGCGATCAATATTGTGGTACCGATGCCATTCTAGTAAATAATGTTTTATTTCTGCTTAAGGTTTGATAAAAATTGGTACGGCTGCCGGCTGTCGGGTCAACGGTTTTTATTCCATATTTAAAAAGATCTAAAGGGTATGCATTAGATATTGCACAAAAGTATTACATACTTTTTCAATATATATATGATATATCCATTACCTAAACTTCATATGCAACTTCATCGCCAACCACTCCATAGTAAAAAATCGGTAACCACCAAATATTAAAGCCTGTTTACAAGCAAAGTTATATTAGTATTTTGAGAACTTGGCACTCTTATATACTCCCAGCTTTCCTTTTTTTCTGGATTTGTGTCAGCCGCTTACAATAATTAAAACAGGTTTCTTAGAAGTGGCACAATTGTACTTTATTATCGTTATTTTTCAGAAAACAAGAACAACATGTAATTAAACTTGTGTGTTTTTAGTGTCTTGTATTGTTTTTGCTAGTAGTTTTCTTTTCGTCATTTTATTGATTACATTAACAGTAATTTGTCGTATCAAATCTACATCGTTCAGATCGTTATTCTAACTCTTAGCTGTAGAGCCATTACCAATGGATGTCAATATTCAATTTTAAAAATGTGTTAATAGCAAAGCGATCATAAATTTTGATATCATAATGAATAGCAAGTTGTAGTGAAAATTCTAATGTTATGTTTTATAACGTCATTTGTTTGCTAATAAATTAAGCATCACTTCAAGCAGAACCATTCCCATTGTAGTCAGTATCAATACATTAAAATAATTAGATTTTTAGCATCTTTATTCTGGCTTTACATTTTGACTTCAATGGTCGTACGTCTTATATATCCTGCGTGTCAGATTTACATTTACATGTATTTTCAGAATATTTGGCTTGCATAAAAAATATTCAAGAGTCCGCAAGTTTTGATATTAAATTCTCTTTAATAAATCACTGTAAAGTTTTAACCTGTTATGACGCGAGCGACTTATGCAAGCCTTAACTGTAATGTGCACTATAAAATGCGCGCTATTATTTTTATGGTTGACATTACAATTACACTTTGTTTTTGTTGTGTAAAAACCAATTCTAGGAAGCGGTTTTACTACGAGAAACTATACTTTGGAATTTTCCAATATAGTGCTTGCAACGTGATGCATTGTTTAATCAAAAGCTGTATACTCATAAAACCTGCACCAAGTGGAAAAACTTGTTGTGAACACATAATATTTATTAGTTACGCAATCGCGTGATTGCTGTCCTGAGAAACGTTTTTTATGCAATATGATTAACCCAAGCAATTTTCCTACACGGAAATCAAAACTTTTTGCAGTGTATTTGGGGTGCTTTACTTGGTAAATTGTATGTTTATTCCGTTGTGGTCGCACAAAATGTACAAAAACAATAAAAAATGACACGACTGAATAAAATATTTAAGATGAAAATATTGCATTCAAATCCTCATTTTCGACCATTTTGCAAATTTTCTTCTTTCTGGAAAATTCTGTCATCATTGCTTACTTAGACTTCATGTATCATGACGTTGTTACAACGAAATCCATATGGGTCTTTCCATATTTTGCAACTTTTTTGTTTCTCGATAAACCGCAAAAAACTTGTGAATAATAAAATTTGCACAATATATTTGCTTGTCATAAGATGGTTTACGGTTAAATATGCACAGATGACTTCTGTGTACATTTTCAGTTTATGGTAGGTTTTAGAAGCAAGGTACGTGAATTTTTTATAATGAACTCAAGCGATTCAATGTCGGAACGAAAAGTTGTATTTCCATTAGATTTCTGGACTTGTTTTTATCTAAGTTCTTCTTCACATGAGGTGCAAAATGGTTCCCACAACATCAATTTCAAGTGCCAAGTCCACGGAAGGTTTCTTACTGGAGGAGGTCGCGAACCCTACCTGTTTCTCAGTGCTCTTATATTCTTAACTGCTCTGGTTGGTGCAATCACAAATATTTTAAACATCAAGTTACTTCAACAATGCTTTTCGGGAAGAAAGCATTTTAGGGAATATCTGATTTTCTTAGCTGTTGTCGAGTTTATTGGCTGCGTAGCACTTATAGGTTTTACGTACCCAACGATTTCACTAATCGGTAACTTATTTGAAATATTGAAGGTTTTTGTCATTTTTTTACATTTCGGGAATGGCTCATATTCATTTTGTTGTTGGTTTATTAGAAAACATTGACCGTGGGCTTGCGACGTTTGTGATATTTTCAATTTTTCGTATAATGTACAGCATGTCTCGTAGCCTTTCTGTGTACTATTCTATATTTATCACCGTCGAGCGCTGGATTTCAATAGCATTTCCTATAAAATATGAACAATGGATATGTAATCAAGTTTGGAAATCACGCCTTGTAATAACAATCAACTGTGTGATTTCTGTGTTTCTAAACTTTCCATGGACGACAAAGTCAAATATAATAAAAAATGAATACCAGCAAAGTTTTCCAGAGGATGGGGTTAGCACCCTGAAAGATTTTCCATACTTGTTTGTTCCAAATGAACTGGCCAGTTGGTACAGCGATTCGTTCGAAGAAGCACTGTTGTCATTAGATTTTCTAGTGCCATTTCCGTTACTTGTACTGTTTAATGGATTGCTGTACAAATCGGTAAAGTCTTGTATATTTGGTTATGCATCTCAAAAATTGGATGAGTTCTGACATCCTAATTTTTCAAATTATTCTTTAGATTCATGACTGGAATAGTAGAAGAAAAGCCCTAACAAAAAGCCAGAGACGAGAGATTAACGCGGCAAAAATGTTCTCCGTTGTGATTGTCGTCCTCCTACTTTGTCATTTGGTTTCTATTGTGGTGTATGTAACTTTTCGAATATTACATACCCCTTATGTGGAATTTTTTGTACTGCAACGACTAACCGTTGCGGTTTCTGCCGCAGCCAACTTTGTGGTTTACTACTGGTTTGTACCGGGATTTAAGCGAGCATTTTGGGATAATGCAGCAAAGTATTCGGCTAAGTAGTGTGACTGGATCTTAACAATTTATTAACCGTGTGATGTTATATTTTCGAAATTCGTTAGTTTGCTGAATAATTATTACAAGTGTTAGTCATTAGAAGAGACTAGTACGTCTTTTATCCAAATCAATACTATATATCCAACTCCAAACCACAACATGCAACTTCATTGCCAACCACTCTCTATTAAAAAATCGGTAACCACAAAATATTAGATTTGTTTAAAAACAACGTTTAGGTGGTATTTGACAAGTTTTCATCCTTTTATACTCTCGTCTTCTGTTTTTTGGATTTATGCCAAACGCTTAGAATAAGTAAAAAAGATATCTTAAAACATGCACAAGTACTATAGTTTCGTTATTCTTTACAGAACAAAAACAATACATAAATAAACGTTTTATTATTAGTGCTAATTGTAATTATTAAACATATATCATATTAAACATTATTAGCAGCAAGTAGGGGTAAAGTTGCTAGCATCAACGTAAAGGTAAAGGTATTAAAACGTACTTTGTTTGCCACTACACTGAACATCACTTCAACCAGAATAACTCTCATTGCAGCCAATTGCAAATTATTAAAAACGATACCAAATGCGCTATAGTTTGGTCCGAGTCTTGGTTCTACCCATAGCTCAAAACCTTGTAGGTATGTCGATTTTACCTTACGCTTCTGAATCATTTTTCTTCCACTGTTACATATTTACTGATTGTGGTACTTACGAAAATTTATGCACCACGAAGGATTGTAAATTACCGCGTGTTCCATAATTGTCAGCAAGCAACACAAACTCGGATTTTTTGGGCACTTCAGTACACATGAATTTTTGCAATTTGTTGAAATCGTTTTTGTCTTTTAATAAACACATTGTCTACTTAACACTACACGGTTTTAGGGTTACCTTGACAGCATTTTTACGTTTTGTATTTCCAAAAAAATCATCAGCTGAAATGACTCAACCATTTGCACACGATGCTTGCCTATAATGATCTAAATGCCAAACGCTTGATAAACCATAACACATTATTTTACTTATAGAAGCAGCTTATAGCCTGAAGGTTTGCTAGTGTAAAAAGATGTGCAAAAATTAACAAACTGATGTCATAAAAAGTTGTACATATCTTCCCAAAAACAAGTTTGTTGGAACATTGCAAATCAAGCGTTATAATTCCGTTAATTTTGAATATGTATTTTTAACACTTATTTGATAGGTTATGCTGCATTAAATTATCCCAATTTTATGGCGCATTGACTAATAAATGAAAATAAAGTTTGGCTTAGCACTTTTGCCATTGCCATGCAAATGTCATACTATTGTCAACCAACACACTTAATCCACCCTTGTGAATGCTTCTTGGTTAACGAGGTGATATTTATATAAGAGATTGCCAAATAATCGGGCTGTTAAAAGTACTTAAAGCCATTATATTTGCTACTAATAATTCTAAACGAAATTAACTTAGCTTAAATTTGTAGAACTTATTAATGCAGCACACAATATTGAATGCAATGTAAATTAGTTCGAGAACAATGTTTTTATTTTTCCAACACAAATGGCACAAATCCAAAACGAAATAGCTTCAAGTTAGAATATATAAGGACACAGGATTTCCAGGATGCCGTTCCGTGCTTTTTATGATTTATTGTGGTTCATTATGAAAATTGTAGTTGTTGTTCTTAATTTTTGTGACAACAATGTTGTCTCAAACTATCATTTGGTTGTGTTGTAATTTCAGTTAATATTAAAGTTGTTACATCAATAATAAAATATAAAAATTTTAAATATGAAATATAAGTTATCGGTTTCTTGTAAATTTAAAAGAACTTCTATTCACATCTTTAAAATCCAAGTTTACAAACAAAAGCAGCTTACTGCAGCAGTTAAGTGTTCCGTAAAAAGATTTATTTTAAGTTTTCATTTTAATAGGTATTTCATAGATTCATAACTGGTGCTGTAAAAAAGCCCTAACCAGTAATTAGAAGCTAAAGGTTAATGCCTAAAATGCTTTCGATGGGATTGTTATTTTTATTCTGCAATGACGGGTTTAGGACCTTTCACATTTCCGCTGTTGCCACTAGGACTTTCTTCCCATTTCGACATTCCCATCGGACAATTCCCACGCGCTTTCAATTTTCCCATTTGCACGTTTTTTCCCATTTTCTCACACGGATATATTTCCCACCTCATTTTTCCCATTTCATTTGCAACAAAGACAAAGCTTGCTTTCTTTTATTTGCGACACCTATACAACTTGCAATGAAATACATATAAGTTCGGCTTTCAATTTCCGGCTAAACACTCTTAGTCCGAGGTCCGTCACCCGCAATGACACATGTCCAATTACAATTGTAGTACTGTTGCCATTCTAGTAAAAATTGTTTCATTTCTGCTTAAAGTTTGGTAAAATTCATAAATTGGTACGGCTGTCGAGTTAACGGTTTTATGCGATATTTAAAAAACATAAGGTGTATGCATTAGATATTGCTAAAAATATTCCAAACTCTTTCAAATTTATATGATATATCCATTACCTAAACTTCATATGCAACTTCATCGCCAACCACTCCATAATAAAAAATCTGTAACCACCAAATGTTAAGTTTGATTAGTATTTTGAAAACTTGGTATTCTTACATACTCCCAGCTTCTCCCATTTTTGGATTTGTGACAACCGCTTGGAATAATAAAACAGGTTTCTTAGAAGTTGAACAATTGTAGTTTAATTTCGGTATTTTTCATAAAACAAGAACAATATGTAATTAAGCTTGTGTGTTTTTAGCCTCTTGTATTGTTGGTTTGGTAGTATTTTCACATTAGAAATATTTTGTTGTTTCAGCTTTCAAATTGTTATTCTAATTCTTAGCTGTAGAACCATTACCAATGTATGTCAATATTTAATTGAAGAAATTTGTTAATAGCAAAGCCGTAATGAATCGATTGCCAAAAAATTAAACATTAATTCAAGCAGAACAATTCCCATTGTAGCCAGTAACAATATACATTTAAAAAATACCAGATGCGCTCAAATTTTTTCGAACAAAGTTTTTATCATGTACATCTGCATATGACTTGAACTAAAGCATAGATGCTAATTCCAACATGTTCCATTTCCCCTTACCAACACTTTTCATTACATTTTAAGGTACAACATAAGCATTCCAAAGAATTTAATTTTACTGAAGTTTTGTGTATATACCGGAAGTCTAAAGAAATTCCAAAATGATTTAAACACCATTCCAAACATTGCCACGTCTTGATCCATGGTTCAAAACCCAATCGTCTCAACTTTTCTTCAAAAACTCATCCCCTGAGTGGACACGTTTCCAAGGATGGCAATACAAAAGGAATAATTATATGCAATTGCATTTTATACTAATTTATGAAAAAACTTGTTACGCGTTCTCCTTTCTTTGTTTCGTTTTGTCATTTACTCCTGACGAAGAAATTAGTAAAATTTCGAAAGCTTGAGTTACTACTTATACCTGCATCCGTGAAGCCCATTCATTTCTCATGAAAAACCTTGTAGGTATGTTGATTCGACATTATGCTTTTGAATCATAATTTTTCGTCCACTGAACGCTGACACAAGCACTTTAATGTTTCATCTCTTCTCTACCCCCAACGCCATATAATAGAACAAACTTATTCAGGTACACAAGATTTACTGGTCGCATATTATCGTTTACCAAATTATCAAAGAATGCTTGGATCGTGTCTTCGAATCCATTGATTTTGTCATATAGCCATAGCCATAATTTAGAACCACTTGGAAAACTAACAATTTCTGATTCCACCATAATCTGTGTTCCGCAAGACCACACGAAGGGCAACAAATGATAAAAATGTGTCAGCAAAACGGGGAAAACGTCTGAAATTGGTACAAAGACAATTTAATGAGCAGATGTTGCCAGATCTTCAAGTGCCATGTAAATCTAGCTTCATTTGCTATCGTTTATATTTCTGGTGGCCAGTGTGTTTTGCATTTTATTTTGGTTATAACTGTGTGTATGTAATTAATGAGCTTCTGCTTGAATACTTTACTTCAAAAAATAATTTCATTAAATTCTCTCAACAACAATTATATTACACATTTAAGCTTGTTTATAACTTCACTATGTTGTAACTTGTTATGTAGTATAACAAACACGTTAAAACTAATATCCGACCCTACCATGAAAATAAAAAAAGGTATTGATATTCCCAAAGCAAACACGGTATTACAAAGCCATACTTAATAATCTATTTTTTTTACTAACTACTACGCCTAACTAGAAAAATTAACATTTCCCATCACCTAATATTTATGCTCTTCTTAGGAGCAGAGGGGCAGCTCAAAATGTAGTAACCAGATAAGATGTTTTCGAGAAACTGACACCATGCAAACTGATTAATTATCAACAACGCAAAAACCAAATAATAATTTGCGGTTAATTATTTGAAGCTACACACATGATGTAAACCACTGTAATAAACTAAGAGAATGCTGGCAAAACAAATTTGTCGGTGTACGTGTTATCAGGGTGTGTTTTTGTTACTAGCTAAGTTACAGCATGTTTCGTTGCTTCTTTTGGTAAAGTTCCTTACAAGCAAGTATTTCCTATCCAAGGTTCTCTTTCGCATGACTTAAAATCAGCAAGTAAAAACCAAAATTCAATTTTAAGATGGACTTTATTAACAGTTCACGTTCTAACTTGGATCTAATTCACATAAACTTGGATTTCTGGACATGTTTCTTTTTGAATTCCACATCCCACGAAGTAAGTAAAGGATCTCACACAATTGTTTTCAACTGCAGATCACACGGAATGTTTATTACTGGCAAAGGCCACGAGGGCCATGGAACTTATCTGTTGCTCAGTGCTCTCATATTCTTCACTGCTATACTTGGAATAATTACAAATATTTTAAATATCAAACTTCTTCATCGATCATTTTCTGGAAACAAGCATTTTAGGGAGTTGCTGGTGTTCTTAGCTGTTATTGAGTTTATTGGTTGCGTAGCTCTTTTCTGTTTCACTTATCTGACGATCTCAATTATGGGTTAGCTTTGTACAAATTTTGAAGTCTTAGGTATTTTTAAGCTTTGGTTATTAATAGTTTACATTTCTGTTTATTTTAGAAAATATTGACCGTGGAATGGGAACATTGGTGTTCTTTTCATTTTTTCGAATACTGTACAGTGTAACTCGTACAATCTCTGTGTACCATACCATTTTGATAACCGTGGAACGTTGGATGTCAGTCACGTTTCCGATAAAATGCGAGCAGTGGTTCAATAATCAAATTTGGAAACCTCGTTTAATAATTGGAGCAACATGCGTATTTGCTTTGTTTCTAAATTTTCCGTGGATGTCAAAGTTCCAGATAAGATCAAATGAATACCAGCAATGTTTTAATAAGGAGGACGAGCTAAATGATTTTCCATATATTTTGGTTCCTAGTGGATTGGCAAAATTGTATAGCAATTCATTCGAGGAAGCATTATTATCAATTGACTTCCTAGTACCATTTCCGTTACTTTTAATTTTTAATGGACTTTTGTATAGATCGGTAATAATCTGTTTGGAATAACCAAATGTGCCTTAGCACGCTTTTATGTGATGATTGTGTGTCTTTAAATTTTAGATACATATCTGGAACATACGAAGAAGAGCACTGAATGGACGCCAGAAACGAGACGTAAAGGCCGCTAAAATGTTTTCAGTTGTGGTTGCCATTCTACTTTTATGTCATTTGGTTTCAATTGTGGTTTATTTTACCCTACGCATTTTATACAAGCCTTACGTGGAATTCTTTGTGCTGCAAAGATTAACTGTGGTGGTGTCCGCCGCTGCAAATTTCATGGTCTATTACTGGTTTGTACCAGGATTTAAACGAGCGTTTTGGGCTTATGTAAATACTTGTTCAGGAAATAGATATGATTGGGTTATAAGAAACTCAATGATGCCAGGAAGACAGAAAGTATATTCTATGCAAGACTTTACTCCTACTTAATTATTATATTTATGTAGTTTTAAACGAGTAATAACTTATGTATAATTTTGAGATTATGATCGATCTAAATAATTATTGCATGCCTTTGTAAATTTATACTGTTTTTACATTGCTATGTTGCTCTGACTATCATTATAGTATTGGAATAAAAGTTTATTTAAATCAACTTGGTTAAAAATTTGTGTTGTAAGATAATACATAAAGTGTGCTTACAGCCGACAACTAATGTTTTGACTTAGGAAAAGGCCAACTTAGACTTTTAAATTCTTCGTAAACCGTAAATGCCCATAAAATATGATTAGTACTACACCGAAAAACATCGTTTGACACTGGTTTTATACTATCTGCAATTCTGGCAGTTAGCCAAATATTTTTGCTGGGACAATTAAATTGATAAAACAATAAATATAAGTGAATTGTCTTTTAGTTTTCAAGAACCTTGAACAAAATAGACAGTGGCAGTGATGCTTAATAAAAAAAGAAAGAAAAATCGGTTTGTGCACGCAAGGTAAGCAAAAGTAAAATCACATCAGCAAATACTTTTACCTGCACATGACTACACATGCATTAAATTCTATTGTCAAACGTTATTGCACGGTTTTCTACAGAAAGTTTCTTTCTCCGGTGAAAGCCTTACTTATTACAATTATTTAACTGAACTCGTAACCTGAAAAAAATGTGCAACTGTAAGAACTACTATGCATGGGAATATGTTTATGAGTATAGAAAAATGTGCGACTCTTCTATTAAATTTTTTAATATTCAAGCGGTATCGCATACATAGAAGGGCTTTGCTTTCGTTGGAATTGCTCTCACCATGCGTTGCACCTCAAGTTGTAGTTTTGTGTACCTCAAAAAGCCTAATATGACGTTGAAAGTACTTTTTCATTATGGCTTATTGTTAGAAAGTTGCGCCTATTTATTGTTACAAAGTTGTATAAACTTTCAGAAAACGATCTTAGTGTGAACCATATTATTTTTAGACTTATAAAAATTGTTTTAAAAGAGTCCGAAATAAAATATTTCATACTTTATCTTGTTCCAAATTTTGAAATGGGTAAAAGTTTTTGGGAACAAGTGGGAAGCATGGCATGACATTTTCTTTCGGACTGCAATTGAAGTACATGCAGCACTACGATTTTTTTTGTTCGTGCTGCCTCTGTCGCGACTAATTTTCTAGTTCAGTATTGATCTCTACCAGAATTCAAGCAAGCCGTTTGGGTTTATGTAAATATTTCTTTCAGGAAAAAAGTAAATACTTCTTGCTGGAATGGGTATAAGTAAGGTTAATTGAAATACAATAAAACCATGCACACAGGGAACATATTTCTTGCAAGATGTTACTCATAATTATGTGTAACATCAGGAAATTTTATGTGTTTTTATTTATACATTTACATACAAATACTTAAAATACTATTACAAGTAATTTTTAAAAAATTCAAATATTTTGCCATAAATAAAGTCTTCATTCTAATCCTAACTATATCTTCAAACTAACGTTACAAGACTGATCTTAATACAAGCATTTTTTGCATAAGGCCTGGGTGTGTAAAACATACATTGCTTTGTTTAATAACATTACTAACTCAGCATGCTACTATGAAAAAGTGTGCGCGTGGCGTTTGTCCTGTTTATCTATTCACTGCTCGTTACTATTTATGTACAGATTAATATCAATTATAATGTTTAAATTTTTAACACAACATAAACGTGAAAAAACGTGCCACAACAAACGTAATACAAGTACGATTTGTAAATTCTGAACAACCATATAACATATTATTTCCTATATTCTAAAATTATATTTTTTGCCTTAATCATATTTAGAAAGGATCGTCCAATTTTATTTCAAAGAACATCAAAAATAAACCAAAATTATAACAGTTAAAATGCATAATATTATAATGTACTATTTTTACAAATAGCTTAGGGGACGCCGAAATCAAAAAGCAATCCACGCTACCATCTGCCGCAACTGTTTCTGTGTTACTTTACCTTCTAAATAGTAATATGTCAGTTTAGAAAATTATCTGGTCCTGATAATTTAGTAAAATACAAGTGAACATAGTAACAGATGTTATTGTAGGATCAAAATACTAAAGACAACTGCATCTCGCATGATGACCAATATAAGAATTAGAACTTTAATTAGAAAAAACCTACATGTAAACCTTAAACTATGGATATTGCCAATATCATATTGCAAACTATTTTTTACCAATAGACACATATTGTTGAAATCAGCGAATTTCTTGCGCAAAGGAGCTACAATTTAACCCGTTTTCTGTTTTGCTTCCCGTAATAATAAATATTGCACTATATCGAACAAGTACAAGTACAGATTGCACAAAGTTTGAATTTACTTTTTACTATTCTATTAAAATATCGAATAAACCATAATTAGCAGTAATCGAAGATAAACTTCTTAACAAACTTTCTATGAAAGAAATTTACTTTCTACGATAAGATGATTTACCAACTTGACTATCACTGTACTGAACAGTCTTTAATTTGGGAAACAATTGCCAAATAAAAAACAAAATTTGATAATCTTCTCATTTTGAAAGAGATGCGCTAGTAGCACGCGTTGTGCGTCAAAAGAATACTTGACAACTAAATACTCTAACGAATTCTTCAGCTGCAAAATGAAATCCAACGGAACAAAGATATTTGTATGAAACATAAACATTTTTAATTTTGGTAGCTTCAACCTTGGCAATACTTGCATCATGTGGACTTTTTGAAACGGTTTAAAATCGATTTTCAGTTCCGTTAACGTGCCAGCCCAACGAGTTTTCAAAATCTCAAAGAATTTCTTCCAGTCAAATCTAAGTGTTCCTATTTCCACAAACAGAGTTTTTAACGGCCACATCACACTTGATACTTCCAACCAAGTCAATTTCTTATTACTTTCCAAGCAGAACGAAAGGCCAGTTAAATTTGGCATTTGTTGCGTGTACAGAGCCTTGCTGCTTTTAAAACCCCGATCTTGCAGATTTGGCTTTATTGATAACATTGACACATGGAAATAACTGCGTAGCAAGGCATCAAACACGGGCTTTGGAACACCTTCTAAATGTAAATGTTTAAGCATTTTCAGTTCGGGAAATACCAAGGATTGCATGCTCAGCTTTAGGTCTTCAATCTCATCTTCTGACTCCGGAGCGTTGCAATAAACCGTGAGCACTTTAAGATTTGGCAAAAACCGTAAAAACTCTTCTAAACGTTCATAGCACCATACATTGGATAGTGCGTCTAAACTATATTCCTCCACTGCACATGTATGCAGGGAAACACAAAAATGCGAAATGTTCTGTCCAAACTTGAGAACAATTAGCAAAACCGCTGCTGTATCCCTGATGTCACCATTGTCATTCTTGTAAGAAATGCTAACGCTCCTAGTTATGAATGGATTTCGGTTTGTAATGGCGTAGCTTTTATCAAAATGATTTAAAAAGTCAACCGATGTCGAACTAAATGTAAAATCTGTAGAAACATTTTTATAGTGTATGGTGGAGCCAAGGACTGTCCTGGGTTCTGAACTTAAGCCATTAGAAACAAATTGTACACTGTCGATCAGACTACTACAATCAAAGATACTCTTCAAAGCCGAGTTTACTCCAAGCTCCCAAGTGCGACAAACCAATCGACAGCTTAGCAAAGAAACTTGCATTTTACTGGGTGTAAGCTTACATTTTTCAAAAATTATTTTAATTACTGCAGGAAATAACACTTTTGTTTTCATATTTTGGAACAGTTTGCCAAAGAGCTTGGAGGATTCTGCAAGATGACGTAGGTCTTTGGGATGAAAAAGCTTTTCCAGAATTTGCAGCCACACCTAGTTTAAAAAAAGATTTTATGATTAGATAAGTTAAAGATGATTTGTGTACCGATTTAATCACGAGTTTTTTAATGAAGCATACCTCTTCAGGAAAAATGGTCAAAAGTACAGTTGACTCCAGTTTAATCTCATGCTCAACACTTTCAGCAATTTGGTGAGTACTTCCTGATGCCTGATGGAATGGTTTTTGAATTTCCATGGTATAAGCGTACACGTGTGTGCTTGCGAAAAAGTCAATATAATGTGGTAACGATCTGACACTGACGCAGTATACTGGAGAGTATAATGTAAGAAACGTAGATAGGATTAGATGATTATGTGGTTAGAAAATATTTTCTTAATGTTTTACTGAACGTTAGAAACAAAATTGCGAGAAATTTTGAATATTTGTTTCTTCAGGGATTCATGTCATTACTGAATATTCTGTTGGAATGAACTGTTGCTTCGGATTATGTTTATGGTAAGTGAGCTTAATGGAACTTTGCGGATGCCGGTTTGTAGCTGCTTACGTATTGCACAGAACTTAAAACCTCAATAGAAGAAAAAACCTTGGCTTAAATTTAATGCCTTGCTTCTGAGAAATGACAGGCGTATTCCTAAATTGAAAAAAAAAATTTATCCAATTCTTTCAACAATGTAAGAAGTTATTAATGCGTAAAAAGAAAGGGGTTTTAGCATGTAGGTATTCAGCATTTTGTAATAAATGACCACAAAATTGACCCCATGGTTTTTTGTATGCAGTTGCATATACTTAATCCCATTGTAATCTGTTTTCCCACCCTGTCATGTAAGGTTCATGTGTAAAAATGCAGGACATTATAGTTGTTTGCGTATTCCTGTACCGGCATAATTTACTATTTTCTAATGCGTTTTTTGTCCATTTTGTAACACATTTGCACGGGTACTTTAATAAACTTACTCAAGCTTAAAAGGTAAAGCAAAACCCTTTGGAAATATTCCATACCAAAACACCAAAAGCAATTCCGTTTGTAATTTTTTTGTCTTGAGCATACATTTCTAAGAATGTTCTGCTGAAAAATTCAACAAAAAGATTAATAAGTTGCTAGGTGGTGGGTAAAGGTAAAAAGCACTCAAGCATAAATTTTTTTGTAAGGTGTCTCAACTAAAAGTGTTTGACGGTGATACGACACAAGATTACGTTCTCCTTGTAAACGTATTGATTCATTATTTTTTTATGTGTAATTAAACTACAATGTTGGGCTTAAAGCCGGGTAAAAAATATTCAGTATTTCACGTTCGTAGTGCACAATTAACATTTTGAATTATTATGTAGTCAGCCTGACTGTGCAGCTTCATATTTTACGTATCTACGCAATCCTTAATGTGGTGAATTTGTGTTTTTTGCAAGTTGTGTGCAATGATCGTATTCTAATTTTCTTCATTAACTTGATAGTCTGTAGCAATAAGTAAACTTGCATACATTTTTAAAGCATGAATTATTTTCAAAAAATGTATAAAAATCTAGCTGGCGTATATGAACCCACATGACCCGCATTATTCCTCTCGGGATTTGCGTGATGTTTTTATTGTTTAATGCTCAAGAAAGCTTGACATGGCTTATCAAAGCACATAAATTTTAACAAGAATGAAATGCAGCTTTTTTATTTTCTAAATAGATTAATTTTCTTGATTGTGCTAATTTAACTTTGATAGAAAATAATGTAATATAATGTTATTCATCATTTGTCATAACGATAACGATCTAATGTGTATAATATACTCCAGGCATAAATTTATCACCGTCATGCAAATACATTCACTCTTACTGTTGTTTTCTTTGAATTGCAATCATGTGTCGATAAACAGCACTTAGGTTATGTACCCTTGGAGCCGAGCGGAAGGAAGGAAAAGGGCCAAAAATAGATTTTTTTTGCTGAGGAGTCCGCGAGTTAAGAGGAGAATTTATAATCTGAGCAGCAGTTCTCTAAAAGTTATATTACTACTAGAAATGAATCATACTAAAAATTATGATTGGACAGAATGAGTTATATACTTTATATTGACAAAATCATCTGGTTTGACCCATGGCCATCAAAAAATATCCAAGAACAATAAAATTATATCTTCCTGAACCCATGCTTTATAATAGTGTGTTAAAATAAAATCCCTAAGTGAAAATCATTTATTAATAAGAAATAAATAGTTTTTGTGTTCAGTAATTCAATATTTTAATGATATTCAATATATTGAGATTTTATATACATTTACACACATGATGAAAGTTTTTTATTGAAAAAGTATTTACATTGAAAAGCACTTTTCAAAAAATCCGAATGTTTTGCCACAACTAAATTTCTTATTTAATTCCTAAATATACCTTGAAAATAACGCTAAAATGTTGTTCTTTGTACAAGCACACAGACAGTAACTCATATTTTTGCATATGGTCTGCGTGTGCAAAACAAACAATACTTTGTTTCCTTACATTAGTAGCTCAATACGTTACCATGTAAAGTGAGCATTTGATTTTGTCGGATATTAGCTTTTTACTACTTTATACAATTGGTGCACTGATGGATACCAAGTCACAATATTTAAATTGTTAACACCATAGAATGAACATAACGGGTACTCGTAACTTGTACTATTGTAAATTCTAAATATATTACACATTCTTTACTATATTCTTCATACTATTTATATCATATATAGATAATATTTCTACGCATTAAACGTATCAAGAAAGATGGAGTAACCAAATTTTACACCAGAGAAATCTAGATAAACCCAAACTACAATAGATCCTATGCATATGCTTAATACTCTTTTAAAAATGACGAAGGCCGGAACCAAATGTTTGCCCACGTAAGAATCTGCCACAACCTAACTTATTGTGTTACCTTACCAAGTATTTAGTATTATGTCAAATTCTGAAAACTCTAGCTGTAATTATATAAAATGTTAGTTAATATTCTAAAAAATAGAGTAGAATCAAAATTACAAAAGATAACGTCAACATGCATGGCCAACATAAAAACGGGTAGAACAAATCTGTTAGCCAATAACTGAACGTAGAATTTAAAAAAAACAAAAGATATTCAAAGCATTCAGAAAAGCCATTATTACTTTGCCATTATTGATATCTGTCAATTCTTTCGAATATTACACTGAACCCCAAAACCATTGTCTTTGATAAAAGTAGTAGCCACTTTTCTAAACTTCCGAGTTTACTTTGTTACTCTACGAGGTAAAATTCTTTGATAAGACATTTTACTAATTTCTGTGTCTGAGTACACAACCCTGTTTAATTTAGGAAACAAATGCCAAATATTAGATTCCATAATATTCCTGCGGAATTTATAGAATTTGATAACCTTCTCACTTTCAAATTGAGATTCTGGTTGTTGCAGTTGTTGTGCGTTGTACGAATACTTGACAATCAAACGCTCTAGTGAATTTTTCACTTCTAAAATAAAATCCAATGGAACAAGGTTTTTAGTAAAAAATAAAAACACTTTTAAATTGGGTAGCTTCAAGCTTGGCAACACTTGTATTGAACAGTCATACTGGAATGACCTAATATCAATCTTTAACTCTGTTAGCGTGCTAGCCCAACGATTTTCCAAAACTCCAAACAATTTCTGCCAGTCCATTGTAAGTGTTCCTATCTCCAGAAACAGTAATTTTAGTGGCCATCTGGGGTTTGATGCTTCCAAATGAGCCAGTTGTTTATTACTTTCCAAAGCAAAAGAAAGTTCGGTCAAATTTGGCATGGGATGTGCGTACAACGCTTTATCGCTAGTACGTCTTACACCCCGAAACGACCTAACAGACAACATGGATACATAAGAGTAACTGCGTAGCAAGGCAATAAAAACGGGCTTTGGAGCCTGTTGTATGTGTAAATGACGAAGTTTTTCTAATGTGGAAAATTTAAATGATTGCATGATTAATTTTAGGTTCTCAAAATCGTCGTCAAATTCCCACGCGTGGCAGCTCACAGAAAGCACAATAAGATTTGGCATTAGCTTGATCATATCTCGTAATCGTTCGTACCACCAAATATTGGATGAAGTGGCGAATTGGAAAGTGGCCACCGAATATGTGCCCAAAGAAACAGAAAAGTGCGAAACATTGTGCCCATAGTTTTGAAAAATTTGCAAATGCTTTAAAGTAGCGGACTCGTCGTTGAAATGCAAATTGCCACACGGGATTTCAACACTTCTACAGATGAAAGGATTTCGACTTTTAATTGCGTATGAGTCATCGAAATGTTCCAAAAACTGTTGAGGTCCTGCACTAACGGCAAGTTTTGTTGAAATGTTTGTGAATGGTATGGCAGAGCCGCAGTCTTCAGCAAATCTAACACTGTCAATCAGGCTATGATAATTGAAGATGCTGTCCAAAACTGAGTTTACTCCAAGTTCCCAAGTGCGACTAACCAATCGAGAGTTCAACAACAGTGATTGCATCTCACTAGGTGTAAGGTGGCATTTGGCAAAAATTATTTTTACAACGGCTGGGAATAAAACTCTGGTTTTGATACTCCGGAGCAATTTTTCGAAAAACTTGGATGTCTCTTGAAGATGTTGTAGGTCCTTAGGGTGGAAAATCGTTTCCAGAATCTGCAGCCAAACCTATACCAATAACATTTTAATCATTGAATAACGTTTATATGTACCTGTTTATCAAACAGTTACAATGTTTAATAATTAAGACTAACCTCTTCTGGAAAAATGGTCAAAAGTTTTGTTGACTCCAGTTTGGAATCATGATCAGCAGTTTCAGCCATCCTTGGATTATTTTTGGAAACTTTTGAGTTTATACGGTTCAGATGTATATAAGTAACATAACAATTTTAATAACATAACAATAACGGAATACAATTATTACGTGACAAAAGCGTAGTATAGTGGCAAATATATTCAACAAAAATATGCAACTGAACATACTGGCTTGTAAACGTTTCACCACCACCCCTTTTGACGTCAGTAGGAGGACTGAAAAGGTACAGAAATGAATTGAATTTGTGAAGGTACAAGGATTAGTCCTTTGATGAATTTAAGTGCAAGGCAGTATCTCTCTGTCATATTATTTGTGGGTCTCGTTGTTTAAAAATTTTTGAACGGAATCAGATCGAATAAATGCTGGTATTTCGTTTGAATTTCTTATTTCAGAAAAATGCATTGCTTTGGTAAGTTGCATTTAATAGTCAGGATTCGTTGCATTTTTCCACACTTGAGCACAAAATGAAAGGGATTAAGGAGCAGGGGACTTAGGGTGCATACATGAAAACAAAAGAAGTACAAGAGCAAGGGTCAGTATATGCATTGTTCTCCTGCTCGGCTGCGGAGAAATGCAACGAACTTCGTAATGTAAGATCATTTGAGGCTCGGAATGCAAAAAGGGATAAAATGTGCCAACGTGAAAGGTTTAAAAGGTTTAGGTTAGGTTAATTTAGCTTGTATTCATTGTTGAAGGGATTATGAAAGCTATGCTGGACCAGCACCCTAGATGCGTTTGCATAGACGAGTATATCTCGTGCAAGGTATTGAATATGGTCCTCCAACCTGTCCCGTACTACTCAACAGCAAAAGTTTTTGTTTTCGTATCTGAGAAATTCTGAGAAAATATCAATTCAAGAACAAGGTTTAACACATCCAGCTATACAATTTTATTGAGGTGCTTGACAAAAGGGAAAATTTAGTTAACCCTTCACCACAAGACGTATCATTATCATTATCAGCTTACATTACTGTTTTTCAATGCCAGTTTGTCGTTTTTGTTCTGTTTGTACCTATCTACGTATTATCTATGAACGAGTTTCAACTTTCAAACAAAAGAATTATAGTTTTACTTGAAGAAGTAAAACGGCAAACAGGCAGCAGTATTTTTACGGAGTGTCTCCAAAAACCCCGCGGTGCTGGTCGAATTTTGAACAAAAAAGTGAAGCAAATACAATGGTCGGTATAGTCGCGTACACATTAAACTTTTAATGTTGCCAATGCTTTGACGAGATATCAGTTTTTCCATTGCTTTTACATATGGTAGAGTCTGAACTAGCGCAATCCATTAACAATTAAAGCTGCAATGCTTCAAAGAGGCTTTAATCTACGTGAAGTAAATTGCCCTTAATAAAATTTAATTAGGTTTGAAATATTTTAAAATTTCATTTCAAATATATTTTAAGTTGCCAAATGCTTTAATCCATAAGATTTCTGCAAAATCAATATAATTTGATAACTTTCTCGTTATAGAATTCTGGTCTGGGTTCTGCGCGTCTTTCGTCGTAACAATAATTGACTACCAACCGCTTTAATTAGTTTTTCAGCTCTCAAATAAAATACAACGATATAAATGGTTTAGTAAATAAATAAAAACACTTTTAAATTAGATAGCTTCAAGTTTGGCAACACTTGCATTGAGTGAACTTTCTGAAACGGATTAAAATCAATTTTCAATACTGTAAACGTGCCAGCCCAGCGATTTTCTAAAATTGTAAACAATTTCTTCCAGTTTATTGTGGGTGTTGCTACATTCACAAAAAGAGTTTTCAACGGCCACCTGATAGTCGACCAATTCAATCTACCCAGTTTTTTATTTTACAAGCAGAATGAAAGGTCACTTAAATTTGGCATGTGCTGAGTAAACAATACTTGACTGCCTTTAAAATCCTAATGGTTTAGATTTAAGCTTATTGATAACATTGATACATGAGGATAGCTGCGTAGTATGGCTTGATAGGTGTTCTAAGTGTAAATGCCGAAGCGTTTTCAATGGATGAAAAACAAACAATTTTAGGTCTTTAATGTAGTTTTCTGGTTCCATTAGGATGTAGTAAACCGAAAGCACTTTAAAATTTGGCATTAGTTGTATGAGATCTTCCAGGTTTGCTCAAAGCAACTAAAAGATTGAAATTATGGTATGATATTCAGAAACATGTATACACAAACTGTTCCAGATATTACCAATTTACCAGAGCAGTGTATTTTTTATTCAAGTAATTGCCAATTAAGACCAATTACTAATTTGTCTTGATAAAACATATGACTAGCGTTGATAAGGTTTATGTCTTTATAACACAATAATGTCTCGCTACTACAAGCAAATTGTGTGATTCCACTTAAAAAGAACATTCTTATTACTCATCAACTACGAACAAATATTTTATGAGTAATCAAGGTTACATGTTACTCAACGAATCCATGTCGATATGCCTGCGCACATTGATAACAAAATTTACTCATCGTGATAAAATGGCAAGGTTAATATGGCATGACAATGAGCATGAATAACATGGGTGTGCCAGGAGAACAGCATAATAGGCGTAAGTATGTCACCTGATTAATCACCATCAAAGTCAATGTCAATGATTGCTAAACGCTGATTTTGTACAAGCAATTTTGCTGACCATTTAAAGTTGTTACTTTCAATTTCAATTTGGTATTAGTGCTATATGGTGTACAATTGTAGAATTAAACTTAAACTTTTTATTAATTTCAAAAATGATTCGTAAAAATCTTTTGGTCCTATTTTCATTCAGCCTGTGCGTATGGGAAGGTAAGAAACAAAAACGTAGATATAGTTGGTGTTCAATTTGATTGTCTTAGAATTAAAATAAATGATTAAGTGGCAAATTGTGGCTCAGGTGTGTGTAATCAGAATGATCTTTTCACATTACAAAAAATCTTTTTATGCAATGCGGCTGGCAAAATTGACATCCCTGGACTGTAAACTGCGATTCCAAACTTTCTAAAAGACCGCATGAGTAAATAGCCCGAATGGGTTGTTCAAAATAATTTAGATCCATCACCACTTATAAAACTCGCATAACTCTCAATTCGGGCAATCCACATGAGGACGTTTCACTGAAAATAAGGTAAGAAACTAACCGTCAAGAAATAAAACGAGAATATTTTAACTAAATTTATTTCTATTTTAACAGCAACCAATATATTGAAGTACAATATGTGCTTATGTTTTTAAAGTAAGCGCTTTCGACATTATATAGGCTTACCTCTAAAACTAATCATAACCTACATTACATAAGAAAATATATGTACACTAAATTACAACACAACTGTTTAAACAATTAAAAGATTTTTTCTCACACAAACTGGAACTCATTTCTTATTAACATGAGCTCTACGTTTGCAGAATATAAGATATAGTATTTTACACTTAAAAATATTTCAATTAGTTGCTATATAAAATGGGCATTCCGCTTGTCAATTACGGTTCTGTTTCTAGGCTTTTACTGACGAGGAAAGAAATTCACACGTAATAAATATTATTTAAACTGGTGGCATAACCTAAAATAAAACTGACGGGCTAGTGTTTCCAAATCTACAAATTCTGAACCATTACATTCTGTTTTATTGGCTGCTATTTTCTTTAGCCAATGCAAACACAGGCCCACACAGGTTTAAGGCCTTAAACTTTTCCAAGCATTTGTGCACGGATTCAGCAAAACTTATTGGAAAGAAAACTAAAGTTAAATTTCAGGCCACTCGTGTTAGAGTGTGTAAATACGTCATCACGAGATAATATTTTAAGCTTTTACTAACTCAATTACTAGTTTTTTGGCAGCAAGCTTTTCTGAAACCATAATGGCCATCAGCCCAAAACTTGTGCTTCTAAGACAAAAGCAGTAACCCATTTTTGAGTTTCTGCAAATTCATTTGTTTTATGTCAGTTTCTTCGATAAAAAAGTTTTTTAAATACTGTGTCACTATAATTAACCTTTTCCAATTTTGGAAACAACTCCCAAACATTTGAATACATAATATTTTGGTAAAATCTATAAAACTTGATAACCCTTTCATTTTCTAATACAGATTGGGGAATTCGACGTGTTTCGTATTTATACTTGACAACTAAATGCTCCAGAGAATTTTTCATTTCCAATATAAAGTCCAGCGGAATAAAATTTTTAGTAAAAAATACAAACACTTTTACATTTGGTAGCTTCAGACTTGGCAGCACTTGCACTGAAAGGTCGTACTCACACCCATTAAAATCAATCCACAATTCGGTTAGCGTGCCAGCCCAACGATTTTCCAATATTCCAAACAATTTCTGCCAGTTTATTTTAACTGTTCCTATTGTCACTATGAGCGTTTTCAACTGCCACATAACGTTATTCGACGTTTCTAGCATAGCCAGTTTTGTATTACTTTCCAAATGAAACGAAAGCCCGGTTAAGTTTGGCATGTTCTGCGTGTACAGTGCTTTGCTGATTTCAAAATCACGATTGTTCTCAAGTGTTTGTAATGATAGCATTGGTACATGAGCATAACTACGTAGGAAAACAACACCTACGTGCTTTGGTACGTCTTGTAAGCGTAAATGTTGAAGCTTTTTCAATTCTGGAAGCACAAACGATTGCATGCTTAGCTTTAGATCTTCAACCTCGTCTTCTGTTTCCCATCCGTTGAAGCAAAACGTAAGCACTTTTAGATTGGGCATTAGCATTAAAAAATCTCGAAAGCGTTCATAGCACCAAACATTAGATACTCTTCTGGGAGCATATATACTCATTGAATTTATAGCTAAGGCAACAGAAAAGTGTGAAATTTCGTGTCCATGCGTTTCAAAGATTTCCAATAACTGTGATATGTATTCATAAACGCCAGGCAAAATATTTCTTAAATCGATGTGTACATTCCTGCACATAAAGGGATTTCGGTTTTTAGCGGCGTAATTATCATCAAAATGTTGTAAAAAGTTTGAACAGCTTGCTGAATCAGTTAATCTTGTTGTCCATTTTGTAAGAGGGACACCCGGGCCAAACTCCCAAGCAAACTGAACACTGTCGATTAGGCTACGGTAGCTGAAGATGCTGTCTAAAACTGAGTTCACTCCTAGTTCCCATGTGCGACACACAAGTCGACAGTTTAGCAAAACAGATTGCATTTCGCTGGGTGTAAGGTTAGACTTGAAAAAAATTATTTTTATTGCAGCCGCAAAGAATGTTTTGGTTTTGAAATTCAGTAAGAGTTTTTTGAAGAGCCAAGAGGACTCTTCAAGATGATCAAAGTCCTGTGGATGATAAATCCTTTTCAAAATTTCCAGCCAAACCTATAGCAAAAAAATATGTCACTGGTCAGATAAAATAAATATGCATATGCTTAATATTATACACAATTTTTTGGTTGAAACAAACCTCTTCAGGAAAAATTGTCAAAAGTCTTATTGATTCCAGTTTTGGGTCATGGTCTACAGTTTCAATCATGCTTTGATTATTTAGGCCAGATGGATGGTCGCAACGCTTTTGAATTTCCATGGTGTATGTGTAATTAAATAACCTTACGAATTACAGAACGTTATAGAATAATTAGGCAAACGCAGTGTATTGTGAAATCACGACTGTATTGTTTAAAAATTACAAAAGATACAACTTGGGTGACTGTTTATAAAGGCTTAAAATTTTGTCACCACCAGTTCACTTGACGTCAGTAAAATAACTAAGATATAACAGAAATGCATACAACTCCATGAGGTGCTGAATTCGGTTATTTGAGGAATTTAAGTGCAAGGTGAACGTACATTTGTGCGTGGTCAATACAAGTGAATGGAAATATTTTTGTTTTAGTTTTGTATTTCTGAGAAACTCATTGTTAAGGTAAATCTGAGTATTGAACCCTTTTTTCTCAAAATGCACGAAAACATTAAATGTACCATCGTAAAAGGTTTAGGTACATGTTTAGCGCGTATTGTTAAAGGATTGTGTGGGACACCTTTGCATAATACAAAGACAAGCTTACCTCAAGTGAAATGTTGAAAAGTGTTTCTAAACCTGCCTTTAATATTATACTGCAGAAGGTTGAGTGCACTCATGTTTTCTTTTCTGAGAAATTCTGAAGAAAAATGCCGGTTAAGTAAACTAGGCAGCTTTTACATGCCCAGGTATGTACATTTTTATTGAAGGGCGTGCATGAGAAAAGCAAAATGTATTTGCTTGTCTACCACTAACAGTCTATCCTTGCTATTTTTAAATTTGAATGCCTGCTGGTTTTATTGTTCTGTTAGTACCTTTCTAAGAAGTGTCTGCTAAAACGGCTTCAACTTTCAAAGAAACGATTAAAAAGGTACTTTAAAGGGCTTAAAGTCCATCTGGAGCCAGTATTTTTCCACAGTGCTTTCAACAAAACTATGTTGTCGCACAGCTTTCAATATAATTATAAATGAAAAAATATGTTCTGCACAACGCATGCACATTGAAACTTCAATGCTTTGATTGTTATAAGGAAACAATACTACCAGTTTTTCTACTGATCACGTACATGTTAACACTAAAATAGAGGAAATCATTACCGAAGAAAAGCTGGTATGCTTCGAGAAGGCTTTAGTTTGCATAGAAGTCAAAAATTCTCACGAAATATATTGGAGCATAAAATTTTAATACGTGTACGTATGCTACTGAAAATTTTGGAAACTTTGGCGCATTAAGTTTTGTTGATGAAAAATTTATTGATTGATTTAGTGTTAAGTTTTCGCTGCTTTTTAATTGCTGGATAATCTTGTTCGTAACGTGTTAGAGCGATGCTTAAAATCAACCAACATTTGATACTTTATTTTGCGCATTTATTTGCCTATTTTAATGTTCTTACGGATTGCTATGTCTCGTATATTTCGCACTGAAAGCTTTTATATGACTTTTCAATGTGGATGCAAAGGACGATATGCATAACTGGCCATTTTTGGCCCCCAAAATAAAAATCGTGTTTTTGCTCTAGAATAATAAAACAAGCAAAAAGATTTATTCCAGTGAAGGTTTCACTTAGATTTGATCAATATATCAAATGTTATGAAGTTTTGAAAATGACGTGTTTGGTGACCTGACGCCAGCAAAACGCCAGCAACTGGATGTAATTTAGTGGACATAACTTTTACAATACACACACATGCTCAAGGGTTTATGGGTCATTCGAGAGACTAAAAGTCAGCAATCATCATCCACATTTACCTTTGCAAAAATTCCGTTCTTTATATGATTTATGAGCATCCAATCATTCATGGGTACCGAAAAATTGCAGCTGTAAACACTAAAAATCAGTTTGCACCTTAGCAGTATGCGACACAGGTCAACATAGTACATCAAAATGAAGCACTAAAGTAGTACTATTAGAAACTGTGTACCGCGGGCGAAACTCTTGTTACATAAGAAACTGTGGAGGTTTTTGTGCAATTTTGGGGTACGTTTTGCATTAAACTGGACCGTTTTCTTAACTCCTAAGGAGTTTTGTGCGCGGTACAGAGTTTCTAATAGCCCTACTTTAGTGCTTTATTTTGATGTACCTTGCTGACCTGTGTCTTATACAGTTTAGGTGCAAACTGATTTTTAGTGTATATAGCTGCATTTTTTCGGTACCCATGCAGGATGGATTACCCATAAATCATAGAAAAAACAGCGTTTTTACAGAAGTGAATGTGGATGATGATTGCTGACTTTTAGTCTCTCGAATGACCCATAAACCCTTGAGCATGTGTGTGTATTGCAAAAGTTATGTCCACTTAAGTACATCCAGTTGCTGGCGTTTTGCTGGCGTCAGGTCACCAAACACGTCATTTTCAAAACTTCATAACATTTGATATATTGATCAAATCTAAGCAAAACCTTCACTGGAATGAATCTTTTTGCTTGTTTTATGATTCTAGAGCAAAAACACGATTTTTATTTTGGGGGCCAAAAATGGCCAGTTATGCATATAGTCCTTTAGAAAACGATTATGAAAAAAGTTGTTCCTTTATTGAGTTTTGTTGTTATAATGCCAAGGAATATAAAACCGAACTCGAAATCCAAACCAAATAATTTTTAAAGAAATGACAAGGAAGGCACAATTTTATCATGATACAGCTTTAAAAATGACTTGAAAACAGTGTTACATAAGAAAAACGTTAGAACAATGGAATAAATACCAACCAGTAGATTCGAATAACGACATGTGTTGAAAAGAATATATTTCACAAAAATTTAATAAAAAAGGTTTAAAAATAACCAGATATGTTATATAAATAATAGACTATAAAATAATTACCTAAATAGTAACCAGCAATTAATTACATTCAATAACTTTTTTCATTACAAGCTAAACTTTTTTTGTTGTAAATGAAACGGACATTCAAACCCATCGTAAAAATATTTTGTTAAACATTTTGTCGTATATCGATTTTCTTAGTACAATGTTTGCGGTTGATTGTTTAATTAATATAAGTAACATAACAAGCCAGCAGATAAATTTTTATTTCTTCCCTTTAATTCTTATTTAGGATCTAACTAGGAAAAATATTTACTAATGAACAACTAATGAGAGTAATAATAGATAAAATGTAGTACATAGCAACTGTAAGCCAACAAACAAATGTAAAATTATATGTCCATTGCATACATTACACTCTCTGAGTTCAGTAAAAATTATAACTGGTTTGTTCTAGAAATCTTTTTAATCTCTTTCTAAACGACTTCTCTGAAAACCGGACAATACGTTCTTCCAACAGAAATAATACATGATTAGTGGATTTGTACAATTTACTCTATTATGTGACACACATTACGCCTCTGGTATCTTTCTATAATATAACGATTTACGAACATCGCAATCAAAATATTCCACCTTGTTAAGCTTAGGAAACAACTGCCAAATGTTTGAATCCATAAGATTTCTGCGAAATCTGTAGAATTTGATAACCTTTTCGTTTTCAAAGTCGGGTTCGGGTTCTACATCTCTTTCCGAGAAACACGACTTGACTACCAAGTACTGCAATGAGTTTTTCAGTTCCAAAATAAAATCCAACGAAACAAGTCTGATAGTATCAAATATCAGCATTTTTAAATTAGGTAGCTTCAAAGTTGGCAACAATAGCATTGTACGGGAATCTGGAGACGGATTAATATCAATCCTTAACTCAGTCAACGTATCTGCCCAACGATCTATCAAAATATTAAACAATTCCTGCCAGTTTATTCTAGGCGTTCCAACATTCACAAACAGACTTTTTAAAGGCCACTCGGTCTTTGAACATTTTAGTCGAGCTAGTTCTTCGTTACTTTCCAAGTAGATATAAATGCTAGTTAAATTTGGCATGTGCACCGTGTACATTGCTTTACTGCTTTTAATGCCCGGGTAGAATGGATTTGGCCATATTGATAACATTGATACATGAGAATAGCTGCGTAGCAGAGCATCACATACGGGACTTGGCACGCGTTCTAAGTGTAAATGCTTAAGCATTTTTAATTGGGGGAATATAAATGATTGCATATTTAGCTTTAGATCTTCAACAACGTCTACTTCTGATACATCTCGCAGGACGCAGCAAAGCTCGAGCACCTTAAGATTTGGCATTAGCTGTATTAAGTCACGTAGCTGTTTAATATGCCAAACGTTGGATGGCCGGTCAGGCAAATATTCTCCTGTTGCACGTATATACAACCTAGCACATAAACGCAAAACGTTATGCCCATATTTGGTAAAAATGGACAGAAGCCATGAGATGTACTCCGAATTGGCCAGGCCACTGGAATGGCCGATGTCGATGCTGACGCTGCTACAGATAAATGGATATCGGTTTCCTGCTCTGTAAGTTTCATCAAAATGTCGCAAAAATTTCCAAGGTTGATAGAGAAATGTAAGGTCTGTGTCAATTTTTGTAAATGGTATGGTAGAGCCGGAGATACAATTAAACAGAACACAGTCAAACAAACTGTCGTAATTGACGATATTGTTCAAAACCGAGTTAACTCCAAGATCCCAAGTGCGACAAACCAATCGACAGTGAAGCATAAATGCTTTCATTACAGTGGGTTTGAAGTCATATTTTGTAAAAATAATTTTTATTACTGGTGCAAACAAAACTTTTGTTTTGAAATTCTGGAACAATTTCTCAAAGAGCATTGAGGACTCTTTAAGATTACGTAGGTCCTCAGGATGAAAAAGCTTTTTCAAGACTTCAAGCCAAACCTAGAACAAAATGCATCGAATGATTAAATAATGTTAAGTTTTAGTGATTTTTATATTATATAAAATCTTTAGGCTGAAACAAACCTCTTCAGGAAAGGTCGTCAAAAGTTTGATTGACTCCAGTATGTTCTCGTCAGTTTGGGTGCCCGGTTGACCCTCTGATGCTTGGTCCATCCGCTTTTGAACTTCCATGATTTAATTGTAGACTTTTGAGTTTGCAAAAGAGTAGACAACAAATTTACACGGTAACTCAAATGCAACACACTTTGAAATAAAGTGTGCAAGCTAACTACAAGTAAGACAATTATTTATAGCAGCTCAAAAGCATTTCACCACCACTTCGTCGCATGTCAGATAGAAAACTGAGAAATAATAAATGTAGGAATACATTCAAAATTACAGAAAAGGTTGCTTGACTTCAGAAGTGAGAACAAAGAATGAAGGTATTTGGTTTCATATTTAATCCCTTTCTTCTGAAAACTCCAATCTGAGTTATATATCCGAAATACGTATGATTCCAAAAGAATAAAGCGTAAAGGTATAAAAAATTATGTACCTAACAACGTTCTTTGCGATATCTTTACATGCTATATTTTCTGGAATCATACGTATTTCGGCTTCACCTTGCATAATTTATGCAGCATCGATAGTAACTGTAAGGGATTAATATATAAAAGCAGCCCATATTACTTGTATGTAGCTGAATACGCGCAAGGGCTTTCATGTACATTTTACTCTCTCAATTGGTTCTGTACTTTTCTATTGTTCAAGGGTAAAATGTACTGATTATTTGAATGCCTGAGAAATTCCTAACTATTATACCAAGTACATAGTATTATCCATACAAGTCACCATACCCATTTACGAAGACATTTATACTTACGTACGCTTGTACCGAAATGTGTGCTTGAAAAAGAAAAATAATGTTGCCTGCCTATATCAATTACCATTTATATTTCATTTGGCTAATTTCCTGTCATATTTTTTGGGCGCTTTTATAAATCATTCAAGCGTAAAACGTCAACGCATTTTTTGCTACAATACCGTCGAGAACAAGCACAAATCCGTTTTCATGTTTCTTTTACCCTTCAGAAGCTAAAAGAACTTTCAAAATAGGGATTAATAAGGTCTCACTAAAATATCAAAACCATTCATGCATCAGATTTTTCATTATGAGCATCTTTTTTCAGAATCGGCCAAAATTTTCCTTGCCTTCTCAGAAACTCTTCAAACTTTCAGGGCTGATTTGTCTCTACAAATAAACAGCAACTTTTAAGTATTAGCTCAAACGACTGTCATAATTCGGAAAAATTGCAAAAAACGTGCTATTTTTAAATGACCTCAGCTTAACCGTCATAACTTTTTTGTGTACAAGTATTAACCAACGAAGCTTTGCGTGCTGATACACAACTAATTGCGTTATTTGCATACGGAGGATCAAGTTGTTTGCTTAACTACAAAAGATTCTGTGAGGCAGTTTATCTCAAATTTTGGTACTGGTCCAACACATATATGACTCTCCAGTCCATACCAAACAGTATTTACCAAAAACTAAAAAATGACTATAAGGGCACTAATATGTGCTACTAAACGTAACAAACCGCATGAAAAAATCTTGAGACGTTGTGGAGATATTTCGGTTTAAGTGCTAAAAATCGTCAAAAATTGGCCTATATTTGATTGATGAAAAATTTAAATGACGTTAATTTGTAAAAATCTAACTCTAACTTATAGAGTATTTGTCAGGAATTCCGCCCACTTTGCCTAATTGTCCTTATCAACTTTATTTTAAATATTTTGGGCTCATCGAGCCAGCAAGTTTGTTAAACTTTTTTCCTTTTTGCTCGTACGAGCTTAGTTTTTGTGAACGTGAACTTTTCCGTCACGGGTGTTGACGTTACCGGACCTCTTTTTGTGGAAAAGGGGAAGAAAGTTTGGGTGCTGCTCTTCACCTGCGCCGTGTACCGTGCCGTGCACCTCGAGATCCTTTCCAGCTTGTCCACCGAGGCCTTCCTCATGGCCTTCCAGAAGTTTGTAGCGAGAAGAGGAAGACCATTAGCTGTCTTTTCGGACAACGGAACTAATTTTGTGGGGGCAAGCAAACTGCTCCACAAAGTAGACTGGAAAAAGGTTGAGGAGCAAGCTACACTCCAACGGATCCGGTGGCGATTCAATCCCCCTAGTGCTGCCTGGTGGGGGGGTTGGTGGGAGCGCCTCATTGGCATGATGAAGGCTATCATGCGTCGCTCCATTGGTTCTCGTCGCCTCACAACTCCGCAACAGGAAGTGCTGCTGACGGAGATAGAGGGGATCATGAATGATCGCCCTCTCACCTACTTATCTGAAGACCCCGAAGACCTTCGTCCTCTGACACCTGCCTGTTTCCTCCGTGACCTCCCGATTGCCGTTATCCCTGAACTTGGTGTGATCACTGGTGCTTCACTCCGTGGGGCATTCCGGAAGATCCAGCGCCTGAAGGATGAGCTCCGCAGCCGTTTCCGCAAGGAATACCTTGGCCACCTCGTTGGGCAATCCGAGCCAAAACGTGTCACTACCCTCACCCCCGGATCCGTGGCCTTAGTTGAGTGGGAAAACCACAAGAGACTTGAATGGCCAATGGGGGTAATCATGGAGATTATGCCTGGACTTGACGGAGAAGGACGAGTAGCTCGTGTGAAAACGAGTAAAGGAATCGTCACTCGTCCTTTACAACGCCTTTATCCACTGGAGGTAGCTGAAATTACTGAGAAGCTGCCCTTAGATGTCCAGGAAGAGATCCAGAGCGCCTAAAATAAAATAAATATAAAGTTCATTTAAATTTAAGAAAATATATAAAAAAATCATGAAATGAAAATGTTGTAAAATGTTTGTGTGGGTTGTCACCTTACCTTATCCTACCCTTTTCCTCCTTGTTGACAGGCTGGGCTATAGACGCTCACGTCCTGGGTCTCTTACAACCGGCTAGGCTATAAACGCTTACGTCCGGCCCTTCTTTTTTCTTTTTACCTTTTCAGGTGACAACTTCCGGGGAAAGCGGAAATCCTTTGTTTTGTTTAATTAATCCCCACCTCGATTAATTAAAGGTGGGAGTATGTCAGGAATTCCGCCCACTTTGCCTAATTGTCCTTATCAACTTTATTTTAAATATTTTGGGCTCTTCGAGCCAGCGAGTTTGTTAAACTTTTTTCCTTCTTTTTTGCTCGTACGAGCTCAATTTTTGTGAAGCCGAATGGCAAAGAGTTTAGGGTTCCTGTCCTCACAGCAGTCAAGGTCACACAATTTGTCTGCTGTGTGGCTTTTTCCATAAGAAAAAAGTGAAGAAGACGACTGGAGCCCAACTCATCAACTCTAAATTTACTTATCATTTTTTGGACGAAAGCGTCCTTTTACCTATTGTAAACTGGCTAAAAACCAGTACTCTCTCTGTAGCTTTCATGGGCAACAGAACTCTGTAAAAATTTGCTAAAAAGTTGTATAAAGTTTTCTCTCTGTGTTTTTCGTAAATCTTGACATTTCCGAAGTCCTTACTGCATTGATTTTACAAAACTGGCAGCATTTTTGGTTAAGTAGAAGCAGTGGGAAAAAGGAGCAAAGCAGAGAAGGAGAGCATAAAAGCAACATAAAAAACTTTGGGGATTTTGGGGGATTTTTAGTTTTTTTGGTTTTTGGGGGTATCCTGTGATCCGAACCTTCTGGAATTTTTCTGGGGCAAAGTTGGGGGCCCTACGCAGTCGAATATTGTGTCTAAACCCCACATTTATGGCGAACCTGCCAGGATACGCCCATTTTTAATTAAAAATTAAAAAAACATTAATTTTCTCAAGTTGCCCCAAATTTTGAAAAGTGTGTAGAAGTGCCTACTCGTCATCCCCATCACCATGGCACCTTCTACGAAGCTCACAGGGGCCTGTCTAACGGCCCACAAAAATCTGGAAGACAATTTAGCTCTGTATGAACAGAGTATCACCGCTCTGGACATCATGGTCAACGGAGCCACCGTCGACGTGGATGCAGCCGAGGTGGAACTCTGCCTCCTCCGTGACCAACACAAATCAGTCCTAAAGCTGATCGACCATTATGTGACGCAGCTTAGAGCAGCAAAACTGGATTATGAAGCCACAATCCAGATCGGGCGTCGTGTGGAACTCATTCGCTGTATGGCGTTCATCGAACGCCACTGCAAACAAAAGATGATAGGCGTCACCGACGCAACAACCACTTCAACTCCAGCAGCAGACCCCCACCGCAAGTGGACGCTTCCAAAGAGGGAGCTACCAAAATTCGGGGGAAACGTCAGGGAGTGGTTAGCATTTTGGGGGGCGTTCGAGGAGATTCACCTGGATTCTCGCTTCACCCCCAACGAAAAGTTTCACTACCTTCTCCAATGCATGGAGAAGGACTCATCAGCCCACAAAATAGTGAGCAGTTTCCCCGCATCCGGGGCCAACTATCAAGCAGCCGTGGACCGTCTCACCGAACGTTTTGGGAGGAAAAAACTCCTCATAAAAGTATACATGAGGGACATGGTCAAGCTTGTGGTGGATAACTGCAAAGGGGACACCACCACCGATTTTACAGACCTGGTCACCAACTTGGATTCCCAAATCCGCAATCTACAGCAGCTGGGAATCACTTTGGACACTTACGGTGACCTGTTATACGCGGTGGTGGAAGGAAGCATCCCCACAACAGTTCTGGAGGGGTATAAGAAGACGCCTGACTGCAAAGAGGAGCTGGAGCAGCTGATGGTGTACCTCCAGCAAGAGGTACATCGACAAATGGAAACGAAGCTGGCTCAAAATGCCTTTGGGCAAAGCTCAACAACAGCAGCCGGACAAGAAGAAAAATCCGTAAGCCCCTCTAACAAAAACAAAAATAAAAATAACTCCAGTTCTCCCAAAACGGCAGCTGGCTTTATAAATACGTCGGGGCAGAGGGAAAAAGGTACCTGCATTTTTTGTCCCAATCCTGGTCACACCGCCACCGACTGTCGAGCTGCCATAAAGATGAGCCTGGAGGCTCGGAAACAGGCCATCAAGGACAACAACGCCTGCTTCAACTGCTTCCGGACGGGTCATGGAAGCAAAAAGTGCAAAGCCAAAATGACCTGCATCGTTTGTGGCAGAAACCACCATGTATTGGTGTGCCACTCCCTCAACAGCAAGGATTCCAATACACAAAAGAAGGATGAACAACCACAACAGCAATCATCGTCTTCCTCATCTTCCCCCGCACCATCAACCCAAAATCCGGCTACCCCCTCCATGCCCAACCTAATCAGCAGACCGGATGTCCTGCTGCAAACCCTTACAGTGGTTGTGCATGGACCAGCAGGAGAAAGAAAAGCTCGGGCTGCCTACGACTCCCTTTCCTCCGTTACTCACTTCACGGAAAAGCTGCCCAAGTTGCTGGGGTTAAAGCCACTGGGGCATGAGAGTGTCCGTCATCAAGTTTTTGGGGGTAGTACAACAAAGCCCCAAAAACACAATATTTACAAACTGGTTGCCTCAGGCATCCTTGAGGGAAGGAAGATAGAGATGGAGGTGTCAGCTGTTCCCCGTATTTCTGGTCCAATTGCTCGTCATCCCCCTGGTTCCTACCAAGAGGAGTGCAGACAGAGGGGCATCACTCTGACGGACAATGTTGCGGACTCGGAGGAGATTGAGGTGCTCATCGGAGCAGACTACTGTGAGTTCCTTAAGCTGGGGGGTGAGTCAATTCCCCTAAAAGATGGGCCAGTAGCTGTCCACACTAAGCTGGGTTGGATTGTGTCTGGGCGACTGGAGTCCCCACCAAAAGCTGCTGGCCGAATGGCCATGATGACCCTCCAGGCCACCATAACAGAAAAGGAGCTCAACAAGCTTTGGGCTCTGGAAACAATCGGCATAATGGACCCGGCCGAGACAAAAACAAGACAGGAAGTTGAGCAATCCGCTTTGGACCACTTCCAAAAAACAGTGAAACGGGAGCCGAGTGGCCGCTACACCGTGTGTCTACCCTTCATTGAGGGCCACCCGGAACTCCCCAACAATAAAAATATTGCCATCAGCCGCCTCGAAGCCACCACCAGACGACTTAAGCAACAGGGCATTCTGGAGGCTTATGGGCAAGTTTTCAAAACGTGGGAGGAGATGATGATGATTGAGGAGCCGCCAGCCGCTGCCACAACTACCCCCTTCTACCTCCCCCACCGTGCTGTCATCAAGGAGGGTTCCACCACTCCTATTCGACCCGTCTTCGACGCGTCTGTGAAATCCAGGTTTGGGCCATCTTTAAATGATGTCCTGGAAAAAGGCCCAAACCTACTAGAGCTCATCCCCTCCATCCTCACCCGCTTCCGAGTGGACAATGTGGGAGCAGTAGCCGACATAGAAAAGGCTTTCCAGCATATGTCGGTTGATGAGAAGCACCGAGACAAGCTGCGGTTCCTATGGTGGAAGGACGTACCCACCTGCACAAAAATTAAAGAATACCGACACAACCGTGTGGTATTTGGGGCTTCCTGCAGTCCATTTCTATTGGGTGCAACGCTACAGCACCACATTAAAAAGTATCCCCACTACCCTGCAACAAAGGAAAAGCTGTTGTCATCCCTCTACGTGGACAATACAGCTGCCAGTCTTCATTCCATGGAGAAAGCTATCCAGTTCCAAGTTGAATCCCGGGAGATCCTATCTGCTGGACAATTTAACCTCCGTGGGTGGGAGTTCGGACCGAGCTCTGAGGAAAAAACAATCTCTGTTTTGGGGCTGCTGTGGGATTTGAAGGATGACCGACTCCGCTTCGACCTGAAAAATCTGCTGGCCCATTTGGAAACGCCAGCAACAAAAAGGAACCTCTACAGCATGATCAACATGCTGTTTGATCCCCTTGGATTTGCAGCCCCATTCATCACAATCGCCAAAATTCTCCTCAAAAGAGTTTGCTGCTCCAGCAAACTAGGATGGGACGACCCGCTACCTGAAGAAGCCAAGGGGGAATTTGCAAAGTGGAAACTTCAGCTCCCCGACCTCCAGGAAGTTTCCATTCCACGGCATATCCATGCCAATAAAGCCAACTCCAGAAGGATGCTACTTTGCTGTGTTGACGCCAGCAAAGATTGTTTTGCTACCTGTGTGTTCCTCCGAGTCCAGTCAGCTGACAACGTGCACATCAACCTGCTCCAGTGCAAAACTCGTGTTAGCCCCAAGAAAGGGGTAACAATTCCGCGACTGGAGCTGTTATCCTGTCTCATCGGTGCCCGTCTAATCTCAACCGTCAAGCAGGACCTTAAGCTTGACATTCCCGTCCGTTTTTGGACAGACTCCACCACCGCCCTCACCTGGATCCAGAAGGACGAAGTGTGGGCCACCTTTGTCAACAACAGAGTGAGGCAAATAAGGGAGCTGTCCGACACAGAAACGTGGGGGCACATTCCTGGTGCCCTTAACCCAGCAGACTTGCCATCCAGAGGCTGCTCCATCAAAAAGTTGGTAGCTGAGAATTGGTGGAAGGGAGCCCCCTGGATGTATCAACCCGAAGATGAGTGGAACCGCATCACCCCCAGCCCTGATGAAGAGGAGGTGAACAAAGAAAAGAAGAAAACTGTCGTATCAGCTGCCAATCTCCAAGAGTCAGCTTACCAGTCCCTGGAACAGGAGTTCCTCCGCTGTGGCCGCTATCCAAAACTGCTGCGGGTCATTGCCTACATGACCAGAGTCACCGACAGGATGAGGAAGAAGCAAATTCCAACTGGACCAGTCACCGCTGCTGAAGTTGACCGAGCCGAAGTCACCCTGATCCGTTTCATCCAGTCTTCAATCACCCCCGAAAATTACAAAAAGCTGCCTGCTTTCCTAGACGAAGGGGGAATCCTCCGACTGAAGACTCTGCTGCTCCATGGGGAAGAAGATGAGGCTTTTACAAAGCCAGCTCTTTTGCCGGGAAACAATCCCCTCGTAAAGTTGCTCATCCAACATGAGCACGAAAAGAACCACCACGCTGGAGTCCAGTATTGCCAAGCTTCCCTCCGGGAAAAATACTGGATAACGGACAACCGTCGTACTATCCGCAACGTAATTCATCGCTGCCCAACTTGTCGCCGCCACCTTGCTACAAAATGTGAAGTTCCTCAAGCTGCCTTGCCCCCTGAACGAGTCAACACCACCAAAGCCTTTTCCGTCACGGGTGTTGACGTTACCGGACCTCTTTTTGTGGAAAAGGGGAAGAAAGTTTGGGTGCTGCTCTTCACCTGCGCCGTGTACCGTGCCGTGCACCTCGAGATCCTTTCCAGCTTGTCCACCGAGGCCTTCCTCATGGCCTTCCAGAAGTTTGTAGCGAGAAGAGGAAGACCATTAGCTGTCTTTTCGGACAACGGAACTAATTTTGTGGGGGCAAGCAAACTGCTCCACAAAGTAGACTGGAAAAAGGTTGAGGAGCAAGCTACACTCCAACGGATCCGGTGGCGATTCAATCCCCCTAGTGCTGCCTGGTGGGGGGGTTGGTGGGAGCGCCTCATTGGCATGATGAAGGCTATCATGCGTCGCTCCATTGGTTCTCGTCGCCTCACAACTCCGCAACTGGAAGTGCTGCTGACGGAGATAGAGGGGATCATGAATGATCGCCCTCTCACCTACTTATCTGAAGACCCCGAAGACCTTCGTCCTCTGACACCTGCCTGTTTCCTCCGTGACCTCCCGATTGCCGTTATCCCTGAGCTTGGTGTGGTCACTGGTGCTTCACTCCGTGGGGCATTCCGGAAGATCCAGCGCCTGAAGGATGAGCTCCGCAGCCGTTTCCGCAAGGAATACCTTGGCCACCTCGTTGGGCAATCCGAGCCAAAACGTGTCACTACCCTCACCCCCGGATCCGTGGCCTTAGTTGAGTGGGAAAACCACAAGAGACTTGAATGGCCAATGGGGGTAATCATGGAGATTATGCCTGGACTTGACGGAGAAGGACGAGTAGCTCGTGTGAAAACGAGTAAAGGAATCGTCACTCGTCCTTTACAACGCCTTTATCCACTGGAGGTAGCTGAAATTACTGAGAAGCTGCCCTTAGATGTCCAGGAAGAGATCCAGAGCGCCTAAAATAAAATAAATATAAAGTTCATTTAAATTAAAGAAAAATATATAAACAAAAATCATGAAATGAAAATGTTGTAAAATGTTTGTGTGGGTTGTCACCTTACCTTATCCTACCTTTTTCCTCCTTGTTGACAGGCTGGGCTATAGACGCTCACGTCCTGGGTCTCTTACAACCGGCTAGGCTATAAACGCTTACGTCCGGCCCTTCTTTTTTCTTTTTACCTATGTAGGTGACAACTTCCGGGGAAAGCGGAAATCCTTTGTTTTTGTTTAATTAATCCCCACCGAGATTAATTAAAGGTGGGAGTATGTCAGGAATTCCGCCCACTTTGCCTAATTGTCCTTATCAACTTTATTTTAAATATTTTGGGCTCATCGAGCCAGCAAGTTTGTTAAACTTTTTTCCTTTTTGCTCGTACGAGCTTAGTTTTTGTGAAGCAGAATGGCTGGGAGTTTAGGGTTCCTGTCCTCACAGCAGTCAAGGTCACACAATTTGTCTGCTGTGTGGCTTTTTCCATAAGAAAAAAGTGAAGAAGACGACTGGAGCCCAACTCATCAACTCTAAATTTACTTATCATTTTTTGGACGAAAGCGTCCCTTTACCTATTGTAAACTGACTAAAAGTTAGTACTCTCGCCGTAGCTTTCATGGGCAACGGATCTCTGTAAATTTGCTAAAAAGTTGTATAAAATTTCTCTCTGTGTCTTTTCGTAAATCCTGACGTTTCCGAAGTCCTTCTGCATTGATTTTACAAAACTGGCAGCATAAAAGGCATTTTTGGTTGGGTAGAAGCAGTGGGCAAAAAGGAGCAAAGCAGAGAAAGAGAGCAAAAGCAGCATAAAAAAACTTTGGGGATTTTGGGGGATTTTTAGTTTTTTGGGTTTTTGGGGGTATCCTGTGATCCGAACCTTCTGGAATTTTTCTGGGGCAAAGTTGGGGGCCCTACGCAGTCGAATATTGTGTCTAAACCCCACAGTATTTCAAGTTATGAGGTATACTGAAAGATTTATTGCGTTTTGCCAACTTAGTGAAAAGTTGTGTAAGATTAAAATTTGTATGTTTTAGTGGCCTGGTGTTTGATCTCTTCATATGTACAATTTGACTAATTTTGTCCTAGCAATTATTCAATTCTTTGGAGGAGTATACGCATAACATTCAGGTACCATTCGAAGCTGCTTTAACAGGGCTAGGTTATGTATAACTGTTGGTCTTATTTTATGGACTGTAGTTGTAAAGAATAGCCAACTTTGTGAACATATTATGCGATTCTGGTACTAGGATTAGTATGTTCAAACCGGGATATCTCCACAACGTCTCAAGATTTTTTCATGCAGTTTGTTACGTTTAGTAGCACATATTAGTGCCCTTATAGTCATTTTTTAGTTTTTGGTAAATACTGTTTGGTATGGACTGGAGAGTCATATATGTGTTGGACCAGTACCAAAATTTGGAATAAACTGCCTCACAGAATTGTTTGTAGTTAAACAAACAAATTGATTCTCCGTATGCAAATAACGCAATTAGTTGTGTATCAGCACGCAAAGTTTCGTTGGTTAATACTTCTACACAAAAAAAGTTATGACGGTTAAGCTGAGGTCATTTAAAAATAGCACGTTTTTTGCATTTTTTCCGAATTATGACAGCCGTTTGAGCTAATACTTAAAAGTTACGGTTTATTTGTAGAGATAAATCAGCCCTGAAAGTTTGAAGAGTTTCTGAGAAGGCAAGGAAAATTTTGGCCGATTCTGAAAAACGATGCTCCATGTGTACCCAATAAAACTGCCGTGCTAGTATATACCTTGACATTAGTAAAGTACACAAGTGTTTGCTCTGCACACTAATGTATCAACTTATCAATTTCCTATCTAGATTTGTGCTGTTGTGCGTTCACATTGTTATCAGAGGATTCCTGTTTACAGAGTTTTTGCTGGATGCGTACGTGATAAAATGCTGTGCTTGGGACAGATAAAAATTGAGCATAGGTTTACATGTACGTCAATTGCAAGGATTTTAAAAATATTACTCATATAATAACCGTTGTATTAAAAAAAAGAATACATGGGTATAACAGTTTGGTTTTCAAATCAAGCATGCATTTAAAAAACGTTGTCCCAACTAGTCTACAATACCTCCAAAAACACAAAAACCTTATTTGGACAACTAAATGTGTACACGTTTTTGTCACTCAATCATTTAGAAAATATTTTCAGGTTGAAAATCTCAGGAACCTTCAAGCTCAACTCAACACTGGAATTTTTTAAATGATATGAAAAAGATGCTGAAAAACTCTTCTTGATTAAACCAGTTGGCCTGGAAAGTGTTACTGGTACTGATAAGGGCGGCACACCTTGATAACACAAAAGAGTCAATTATTGATAATTTTTACACAGTTTATCAATTATCTGTTACTATCAGCAAATTGTGTAATTCCTGTAACACTGTGACATAAGTAGTATGTAACTACGCATAGTTTATTACTGGAAATTTTATGAATAAATAAGGTAATATACTCAACAGCTTACTCTACCAGCTCATTACTACAAAAGCGCTTGCTTCAATTACTCACTCAAATTGATAACAAAATAATTCACTTATCGTGATAAGACGCCAAGGTTAATATTACATCGTATTGATAAGTTAACACGCAAAAGTGTATCATATGATCAAGTAAATGAATCACGGTAATAATCAAAATCTATTGCTTTTCCAGACATACGTATACTGGTAATTCACAAGTAACATTCAATTTCAGTTTAGTATTCCAACAATATTGTACTTAATTTGGCCATCAAGTTTATAATATTTTTAAATGGCTCTGAACAGTCTGTTCATCGTGTTTCTTTTCAGTTTCAGCGTATCTACAGGTGAGAATTTAAAACCTAAAAACACATTTTGTGAGTAAAGTCAAATTTTTGTAATATGTAAAATACTGAAACCAAAAATAATTTTTATTCAGTTTTCAGCAACCAAAATGGGATTTTTAATACCCATAAAGGATACACTAGCAGTGTGGCTAAGAAAATTGATATCCCCGGTTTAAAAACTGCAATTCCAAACTTTCTTCGTTATCGTTTGAGTAAATATCCTGAATGGGTTGTTGAACATAAATTTGATCCATCAGCACCTATACAAACACCAATAACCCTCATTTCGGACCACACGGGTCAAGATGTTACACTTACGATTTGGTGAGTAACTAGCTAACAAACTAATTACACAGACAAAATTTGACTCTGTTTCGTTTTAAAAACAGCAACCAATATATTCAAGGAATTTCAAACGCTGTGGGAAAAGTTGAGAGCAACGGATATTTTGATTTAGACACTGGAACTCTTCGGGGATACATTATTCCGAACATAGATGGAGTGACTTTTGGAGGTTTGTAAAGAAATATTTACAATATAAAATTTATGTACATGATTATGTAACAATTTCTAATATTCCTTTTCAGGCGATTATGAAGTAGTGGGTAGTGTTGACTACCTTGGAATCACATTTACGGGAACAGGAAACTTTACAGGAATATTCAGTTTACGCTTTCAGGATTTTACATACAAAAGTACCAAAGTTGACTCAACTGGCAAGTACTTGAACCTGACATCTGCTGAAGACGTAAATTATTCGAAAAATTTAATGATAAATGGAACTACTGCCTTTAATGGCATCACATGGAGTGGTCAACCTGGAGACTTCTCCGACGCCATTAACGACATTCTGTATTTAATGTACTTTAAGTACTTGGTGCTTGGGCATGATGGAATTACCTATGATGACCCTGCTTCTTGGCTACTGCGGAATTTTGTTACACGACAGTTTAACGTAAGAATAATTTTTAATAGGTGTTGAATTTTGCGCCTAAGTAATATATTTGTTAAACTTTTTACGCAGACAACAACAATCGAAGAGATTTTGACTTACGAGTCAAGTGGGTTGATGCCGGGGGTCGATAACCGACTGCTAATGCTCTTGTTTGCCATCGGGATCATGTGTACTAACGTACACTCATTTTTGTTTCAACACTAGCAACTATTGTCCAAAAACATTATGAATTCAGTAACTGTTTATATTATATAATTTGTAATAAAATTAAATCAGTATTTTACTAAAAGATTTATTTTAGTGAAAATCTATCATGCTAAACAATTTTATTGAATGTATAAATAAAATTAGAAGTCATATGCACGCACTTTACAAATAAATGGGATACCAGAGATCAAATCGGTTACCCTTCATCCAGTTAGAATGCTCATTGCCTCCCTCAACAACAATTGAAAGAGCAGCGTCGAACCCACAAATGACACGCAATGTTGAGCATATGCACAAACATGAATTCTATTTCCGAGTATGCAATGCGTTTCCAGTTACAATTTTACACAACCGGATCTATTAAATAGGTATCAAAATAGTATACATTAGTTATTTGAAAATCCATTGCTTTTGCTGGCCAAGGTCAACAACATTACACCAATCAACGTATATTTAAAGGAAGCAAACTAGCTATGGTTGGTTTCTAATCTTTCTGCGGTTCGTCGTGAATTTAAGTCCAAGTTATATACTTAAAAAAGATGTATTATATTTCCGTCACGAACGTCAGAATGTCATATTGTTAAGTTAGCACGCAAAAGTGTATCATATGATCTAGTGACTGAATCACTGCCATAATCAATATCTATTGTGTTTCCAGGCATGTACTGGTAACGTGTTATAACGTACATTTTCAATTTAGTATTCAAGCAATATAGGATATGATTCGGTCATCACGTTTATAGTTCTTTTAAAAAATGGCTCTGAATAACTTTTTGGTCGTATTTCTTTTCAGTGTGAGCCTGTGTGAAGGTAAGAATTTATAACTTACAAAAACACTTTAACTTGGTAAAGTTGAATAATCTTTATATTAGATGCAATATTTGAATTACAAATAAATTTCATTTAGTTTTCAGCAACCGAAATGGGATTTTTAGTAAAATTGATGTCCCAGGTTTGAAAACTGCAATTCCAAATTTTCTTCGTTACCGTTTGAGTAAATATCCTGAATGGGTTGTTGAGCATAAATCTGCTCCATCACCACCTATACAAACACCAATAACTCTCAAGTCGGACAATCCGGATGAGGATGTATCACTGACGATTAGTCGGACAATCCTACGAGGATGAATGGAAAGCTATAACAGTTGGAAATGGTCATCTAAGCAGTGGCAGATTACTTGAATTACTAACAGAAGGATGTTCATCAATCAATAGAATAACTGAGGTGGCCCAGGACTTCTCGGATAATGCACCAGAACTAAGGAAACAGCTCGTTGCCCTTTCAGGAATAACAAAACATTCTGAAATTAAACAATTCATCAAAAGTGTCTGTGATGCAATTCCATTCAAATTGAATGCATTGTCATCCTAACAAACTCTCATCACATCTGGACTATTACTGGAACATCATCGGCTTGAAAATTTTGAGAAGGAAAAGAGGAAAGCGTGCAGGCTTGAAGCGTAAGAGTAAATGCTCAGTAAATTTTGAATTGTCTAATGTAAGCTATACAATCCCGAATAAATATAACTTTCCACGTGTTCTGTACACTAACGCATGCTCATTAAACCCTGAGAAGATTGAAATACTGCAAGTATTGAGTTTAGACTATGATGTCATTGCACTGTCCGAAACATGGGGAAACGACACAAAAGATATTAGCCTAAGTAATTTTGTTCTATATGAAACAAAGAGATGTGACAAAAATGGTGGTGGGACGGGCATTTATGTACGCAGCAGCATAAATAGTACAAGGTTTAATAATTATGTCTATAATAACAGCAAAGATTTTGAAGTGACATGCATAATAATGAGACCAAACTACTTGCCAAAAAGTGTTTCTGTAATAGTATGTGTATGTGTTTACATCCCTCCTAGTTGCAGTAGGACAATACAGTTTAACCTTCATAAATGCTTAAGCTCAATCTTTGAAAATACTTGTAATAAGTACTCTGCACCAGGTTTTATTATTTTGGGAGATTTCAATAAGTGGAAATTTTCTAACACATTCACTAGTACCACAAACTTATCCCAAGTAATCGATTTTCCTACCTTTTTTGACTCTGCTAATAAAAAAAGTTCAAAGCTCGACCTAATCTTTACCAACTTGAATACTTGGTTTAATAAACCCCAGGCAATCAGTCCAATAAAACACAGCCTGTATTTTCATGTTTGTATAGAAATTATCCCTACCAAATCTTTTAGAAAACAAACTAGTTCATATCAGAAAGTTAGTTATAGAGACTATACGAGTAGCAACCTGAATGACTTTGCAAGCATTGTTGAGACAACTAATCTTACAGCCTTTTATTCGCTGGTGTCAATAGATGATAAGGTAGATTATCTTAACAAATTCCTTTATTCTGCGTTTGAGCTTACATTTCCATTAAAAGAGAAGTCCGTAAAGAAAAATGAACACCCTTGGGTTACCAAACACTTGTCTCGACTTTTCCAAGAATATAAAAAGGTAAAGATAACCTCTCCTGGATACAAAGTTTTCAAAAGCAAACTCCATGCTGAGATTAAAAAAGCAAAAATGCTGTATACCCAAAATACTCAGCGTACTATACAAAGCAACCCAGCCAGCTTACACTCTATTGTAAATAATGTATGTAGTATTAAAAGTAAGTTATCTCCTGTTGAACAGTTGGCAATCAGTGAAAATATGTCAATACGTTCAGTCCTTAATAAAATCAATCACTACTTCTCTGAAATAAATAGTAGATATAAGCCCATTGAAAAATTTGATAATGTAATTGGAAATGACAATGCTCTAGTTATAAGTGAGTTCTCCGTGTTAAAGTGCTTTGAAAAGTTGAATGTAAATAAGTCTAATGTACCCGGTGCACTTCCAGTACGCTTTCTTAAATATGCTGCGATTCATATTGTACCTTTATATACGCACATAATTAACTATAGCTATAAGACTTATATGGTGCCAAATGAGTGGAAGAAAGGTTTTATCTCTCCGGTGCCCAAAGATTCTAACAATGTTGCTATCGAAAATCTCAGACCAATTACCCAAACGAATATCTATAGTAAAATTTTGGAAGGGTTTATGTACAATAACATATATAGGCAAGTGGTCCCTAAACTGTGTAGTACGCAGTATGGAGCAATCAAAAAATCGTCCACGACGCATTACCTGATCTCTTTATTCGACTTTATTTTAAAAGCATTAGACACCCCAAATACTTATGTCATTTTAGTCCTTCTCGACCTTTGTAAAGCGTTCGATTTAGTGGACCATAATGTAATCATACGATGTCTCCAAGAACTTGAAATCGAGAATAATGATATTCTTTGGGTTGCCGACTTCCTACGAAATAGAATGCAATGTTGTAAGCACAAAAATATCCTTTCAAACTTTTTAAAGCTAAATAATGGTACCCCACAAGGAACAAAAATAGCCGTTCTTCTATTCATTATACTAATTAATAAGGTTCTTTACAAATTCCAAACTTCTCATGCTAATCATTCCAATTTACTTAATGCGTTCGTGGATGATATGTGTGTTGCTGAAAAGGTAAAATATAATGAAGCTCCGAAAATGAAAGATTATATTGACACAATAAATTCTGTACTAAATATTAATAACATGAGTCTGAATCCCAAAAAGAGTACTATGATTGTAATCGACAATTCAAAGGGTAAAAGATTTAGTAATATTAGCGTATCAGTCAATGGAGTTGAAATCCCTAAAGTAGACTCTAGCAAGCTTTTAGGTGTCATGATAAATAGTAAATGCGATTGGAATGACCACATTAATTTTGTATACTCGAAAGCATGTAAGAAACTTTTTATACTAAGAAAGCTTAAATGCTATGGTTTTCTACAAACACAACTTGTGCAACTATACATTAGCCATATCAGAAGTATTCTAGAATATTGCTGTGTTCTCTGGTCTCAATACCTCACGCAGGAACAAACAAAGAAACTTGTTAGTGTAGAAAAAAGGGCTTTATCAATCATCACAAGAAAGTACATATGTAATTCAAACTATTTGACAACCTGTAAAAACTTAGGTATAAGTAACCTTGTAATGCGGTGGAAAGAGATAATGCTGCGGTTTGGTATTAAAACTCTCAAACATGAACGATTTAAAACTTGGTTACAGTGTTATCAAATAAAACGAAAACCTGGTTACAGCTGCAGGTACAATAAGAACATGTATAACTTTAGATCTGTCCCGTTTAAGTATGAACGTTATAGGCGATCGAGTATCCCAACCTTAGTTAAGTTACTTAAAGAAAACTGTTAGCGTATTTTGTAAATAGTACTGACAACCAGTGAGTTGTTTCTCTCCTTTATTTTCTCTTGTTTACGATAATCTACCATAGTGGCACAGCGCCTTAATTGGCTGCTTGCAACCTCTTCATTTATGTTTTTGTTTTGTTTTTTTCTTCCATCTCTGTAATGAAATCATTTTCAGTCTTGTTAACTTTTGTGACAAAACTGTGTAAGTTTCATTTTTTTGTACTCTTTGAATAAATGCAATAAATAAATTAGGTGAGACACTGGCTTACCAGAAAGAAATTGGAAATATTTCAACTTAACTTATTTGTTTTTTTTTAAACAGCAACCAATATATTCAGGGAATTTCAAACGCTAAGGGAAAGGCCGAGGGTAATGGGTATTTTGATTTAGACACTGGCACACTTCAGGGTTCGCTTATCACAAATCTTGACGTGCTGACTTTTGGAGGTATGGAAATAAAATATCGATTAGCATAATTTTTGCATTATGTTGCATGCTTCCATTTTCAATTATAGGTGATTATGAAGTAATGGGTACCAATCGCTACCTTGGAATCACGTTCAATGGATCTGGAAATTTTACTGGAAATTTCACTTTACGCTTTCAGGATTTTACATACAAAAATATCAGTGTGGATTCAACTGGAAAGTGTTTGAATCTGACGTCTGCTGAACATGTAGATTATTCAAAAGTTTTATTGATCAATGGAACTACCGTTTTTAATAACTTTACTTGGAGCGGTCAACCTGGAGACTTTTCTAACGCCATTAATACCAATCTACATCTAATATACTTTAAGTACTTGGTGCTTGGACATGATGGAATTACCAATGATGATCCTGCTTCTTGGTTACTGCGAAATTTTGTTACACGCCAGTTTAACGTAAGAATAATTTTTAATAGTAATTTACAATCTGGTGTTGAATTGTGCGCTGAGATCATATATTTGTTAAACTTTTTACGCAGACAACAACAATCGAAGAGATTTTGACTTACGAGTCTAGTGGCATGATGACAAGGGTCGATAATCGACTGCTAATGCTCTTGTTTGCCGTCGGGATCATGTGTACTAACGTACACTCATTTTTGTTTCAACACTAGGAACTATTGTCCAATACATTACAAATTCAACAGCTTGATTACGGTGACATAGCACAGGACAAATAATCCGCTGTTTATAATATACAATTTGAAATAAAATAAAATCATTAATTTACAAAAAAAAAATTTTTTATTGTGTTGAAAATGTATCATGCTTGACAATTTTACTAAACGCATCAATAAAATTACAGTAATGTGCTGGCAAATTACAAATAACTTGGATTATTCCGGAGATTCTATCAGTTATCCTACATCCAGTTAGAATGCTCATTGCCTCTTTAACAAAAATTGAAAGAGCAGCCATAAACCTACAAATGACACGCAAGCACGTGACGTTGAACAATTGAGCAAACATGAATTCTAATTCCGAGAATGTAATGATTTTCCAGTTAAAATTGTACACAACAGGACCTATAGAATAAATTCGAAACACAAAATATTCTACATTTATTTCATGGGAATCTATTGTACTGGCCGAACACATTTTTGTATTTTGCTCAAATTAAAAAACATTACACAGATCAACGCATGATCGTGTTTAACCAGCTCTAGTATATATTAGTAACATGGATACTGGAAAACAGTACGTAACAAATAGTTTGCTACTTATAATATGCAAATTGGAATATAATAAAATCATTTAAAAAAAAATATTTATTCGATTGACCTTTTATTTTAGTCTACTATTTTTCTGAATACATTAATGAAATTATATTCTTATGCATTTAAACCACAATTAATTATAATAGATTAAAACAAAGCATTTTTTATTCCACTTCGTCTAACACGAGGAAAATATTGTTTGATTTTTCTTTTAATTGTTTTAACTTTTTCAAAAATTTGATTCAACAAAATACTGTACAAATGTTGCAAATTTGACAAATATCATACAGAAAAACGCCATGACAAATCCATTCTCAAATTTAAACCCGGAAGAGTTTGAATCTTCTCCAGTGGTGGAATTATACTCCAAAATTTTTGCAATTGGTGTACTCTGTATAACAAAAACACTTTTTAATTATCAGTTATAGAATTATTGGGGGTTTGTTTATTTTAATGTAAAAAATACATTCTTACAAAAATAAGGTGGCTGACATAGTTCTGAAACTGATTAGCAGCAGGCTGTGGTGTGGCGTCAGGGTATGTGGTGTTCTTTATGTACTCATAATATACATACTGTAAAAATGAATTAATCTCTTCCGTATAATTATAATTTCCTGATTCGCTGTTCCACCGAATTCCCTGGAAAAGTGCTGGTCCTCCAATAATTGGCAGGCATGTATAGTCAACGTCGGCAGTTGCCAAGTTTAAATACTTTCCATCTGAGCTTACTCTAACATACTCGTAAAACAAAGCTTGAGCAGGAATACTAAGACTCACGGTAAACTTGCCATATCCACTAAATGAAATGTTTGAGGTTTTTAAGGTTCCTGAAGCTTCATAATCTCCTTTACAACAAATCAATAAATTAATTTATTATTATTTTCTGATAAAATTTATTTTCAAGACGAACCTCCTAAAACAAGTTCCTGATTGGTTGTTTGTGAAACCCAGAAAAATTCATTGTCCAAGTCCACCCATGCATTTCCTGAAGAAAGGCCTATGGCTTTTGACATCCCTGCCATGTGTTGGTTTCTGTGTTAAACACAAGCTCTATAGAACCTCATAGTTTCTTGAAACAACTATTGTTACCTTATTTGCAGAGACACTGTGGCAAAATAGTCTTCCACAGCAATGGACACTGGCATTACAATGGGCATGGAGGGATCATTTTGGTTGTCCTTGATCCAGTTGGGATATTTGCTCATGGCATCTCGTAGAAATATTGGAAGAGCGGTATCCAATCCAGGTACGAAGAGTGATTTGGTGTGATTTTTATGTGACTTTCTAGGTCGGCTAAAACCTAAAATTTATAAAATAGTGTTTTTGTAGATTTTGCCATTTTGCAAGATTTTAAAGCTAAAATTTTAATAGCTTACCTTCACAGTTGCAAGAATTCAAAATGATAACCAGGACTACCAGGTACGTCCGCCTCATTTTTGAAATTGTTTTAAGTCGTTGAGGAATGCTTTAGAATTAATTTCTGTTTTACAAGCATCAGTAGCTAACACGCAAACTACAACTAACACTGAAACGTTTTACATATAACCCATTAATTGTTGCATATCGTTATAGTTTTGAGTTGAGATTCAAATTTTAATCTGCAACTTGTCACTAACAATCATATCAGCTTACAAATTGGATCGGGGACATTGATAAAAAACTTGGATGAAAAATTATCACCTGAAATATACTCATAGTATAAGCCTGTTCGTACTCATATGTTGTCAGGTTTGTGTTGAGTATCGCAAATGACCTAGATCAATAGCTTATAGTAGTCAAAACCTAACCCGAATTTGTAGGAACAGGAATCCCCCAATGTGACATTTAAAAATTACTTTGCAATTTTTAACAGAATGATAAATAGCATTTAAATCACGCTATTACAATCAAGGTTGTGTGGTGTTAATCATGCCTAGTAATAATCATAATCATGTTCAGTTCATGTAAAAAAGTTCATGCAATTCTTATTTGGCAGGGTGGAAACGAGTTAAAGAGCATTACGTATTACTACATACACGAGCGCTTACAAATGTTGAAAAAGAATGAATGGTAATATCAGATTAGCTTGTTGGTGTTGGGATTAACAACAAATATTTATGTTACTTGTTGATGCTGGTTTTTTGCATACTGTTCATTTTTTAATAAAAATGAAGATAAGATAAACGACTCCACAAAGCAAACGTTGTAAACAGTGCAGTTCTTAAGTATTTTTTAACTTCTGCAATACAACATTCTCAGTTTGGATCATGTACGAAATGGACTTTCTGGACTTTAAATAATTGGAAAAGAAATGCCAAGGGTCAAATTACGAACTTCTCAAGTTGCTAGTAAACTTAGTTTATGCAAAACGAAATAGTCAATCGTAAGTTAATTGAATTTTGAGAATGCACACATTACACGCCTACCAATCACACAATCATGAGTAATGAAGTTTTGAAAATCAGAATAGATTTTTGTTTCCAGGAACAGGCGTTTCCTTACAAATGTATACAAAACATTACAGAAAAAACAGTACACCTTAGTTGCCGGAATGCCCATTGTAGTCACTGAGCATATTTTATATTTTTTGCTCAAGGTCACGACCGCTCAAGTATTTAAGTGCAGCAAACAAACGAAACAAACGGTTCTTCTAAGTAAACCAACGGTTTGTTGTGAATTTGCGTTTTAGTGCCTAACTTGGAACGTTTTGTATAACGTTGCTGCTTAGAAACTTAAGCTTCGTAAATTTGCTCTGGTAATGAAAATTAAAGCTTTTGATAACACAAGAAAAGTCGTAATGTTGAAATAGACCACAAAACAAAATATTGAGTTCTAAAAAGGGCTATAAATAAGGGCAAGACCGCGTTATTCGGCCATTGTATTTCTTTTAATAGGGTTAAATAATGACGAATTATTTTTGTAGAGTCTGATCACTCATATCTGCAAATAACCTTAAAGACATGTTTGCACTCCTAATCCTGATTAAAAAACAAAAGTCAGTATGCTTCAGTCATTATTCAAGTGTTGAGGTTTAGATTTGTATGAACAATTATTTTGGTAATTGAATCCTTAGTTCATGGTCAGGGTGCACGAAGTACGACGGATTTTGTAAACTTTAAATGCTACACGCTTTATTTCAAAATGAGCAGCTGTGATTTTTATACTCAAGTTTCACCATTAATTCCAAAGTGGCAACATCATATCAGAAAGCATTTCAAAAGCACAATTGCTTTGGTGCAACTTATGCTGTTTTATTTCGTGCTGAAATAGTGTTTACATTTTGTAATATCATAAAATACTTGTTCTTTTCAATTTCCAAAATCTGTCCGTTTTACTTTTCCACCTATGCCTTTTCAAAACCCTCGTCGTTATCCGGCACAGACTTGGGATCCTAAAAACGTTTAAATTTTATGTGAGTATTTTGTACATACATAAAATGTATTTTTGAAAGCTTACAAGTGCTGCAACCCATGCAACCAGAGAGATTAATAAAACCGCCAATATTTCCCATTCCATTTTTTTCGGACTGGAAACGAATAAGCAGGTTCTTTGATGTGTTCTTGCTCTACAGAAATAATTGCAGACTGAGCGGATGTATCCGCGATTGAATGCCACATTCTGCAAAGCTATCTGTAACAATCCTGGTTTTATTCTTCATTGTTTAGTAGCATGACGAAAAAACTCATAACATTTTAGTAATTTGTCTAAATGCCTTTATTGTCTTTTGTTTGCGATTACATTCCTGAATCTTGGAGCGTTAGACCAAACTGACATGATTCCAATGCTTAAAAGCTATTATACTAGAATGCTGCATATCAAATATTATTGCAAATATTATCAGTTCTACCTACCTACAATACCAAAGTTATATATTTTCTGAAATGGATTTAAACAAGCGTGAATTGAACTTGGGTTGCAGGATTGTATTTTTTTTATATATGGCATGACGCAAATTGCACTCACTGTACAATGGTAACATGTGCTGTTGCAATGGTTACCATCACAATCAGGTATACACTTTGAGCAGCAACCTTTTTCTGGAACAACACGGAATAATATGTAACGCTCTTAAGTAGCACTTTTACGACTACTTAATATCAAATACAAGTACAGCATCTGAAACTCGTTGGGTTAGCGTAAAAAAGTAATCCACAGCAAAATCGTCTTCAAGGTACAACAGCATTCCATACCTTAATCGTATTACTCTAAGTGCTACAATTTGCTTGTACTTAATTCTATTCTGTTTGGCTTTAAAATAGCACAACACTTTTCTAGCCATTAACCGCTGCTGTGTAACCATTTCTCGAAAGGCAGATACAATTTTAACATATCTGGGGAGATACGTGATTAAGTATAAAACTACTGCAAATGAAATAATAAATGCATAAAGCCTAAGTAACCCAGAAAACTTGTCTTTGCCACGAATTACAGCCCAAATGGCAAGCACAATAAACCAGAACGCACCATTAGCAAAGATGTAACAAGCTGTGGCACAAATGTTGTCCAGCACGCGCATCACAATTGTCAGCGCAATATATACTTGTCTCTTTTTTGCCACATTGTGAATTTTTATTGAACAAATTTTCACTATGTTAAAACAAGATTCAGATAAAATTGTAAATAAAGTTAAGCCAAATATCCCAGTTCGAAATCCTTCACAAAATTGAAATGTATCAACCACAGCTCTGAAAAGAAAGCTATAAAAAATCTGTTCTAGACTTCTTTCGTATGGGTCCCCCAAAACAAACTCTTCCAGAAAATAATAGTAAACATCTAGCTCAAAAATCAAACAAGCTGCGGTTAGGGCAAAAGGAACAAATGGTGCGAATATTGATAAACCTACAATGCAAAATGCTATTGCACCTTCAGAAAACTCCCGTTTATCGGTTTTTGTTTTCGAAGCAGATGTTTTCCTAGTCTCAATTACATCAAGTTCTAGTTTCAATAACTGATTGAACCCAAACAAATTATTGCTTGCTTGAGCCACCAATGCAAAAAATACTATTTCACCTAATATCACAGCTACTGCGATAAAGATAAATGACACTATTTGTAATAGCTGAAAGTCGGCGCGCGGTCGAACCAAAGTAAACAGAATTGTGCCGATAGCACAGAAAAGAGCTCCTGAAGTTATTGAAATTGCACTAATCCATATAGGTATCCTACGCCTGAAGTTTGTCTGAGAAACTTCTAAGCGCGTGTATGCGGAGTTCCATTGAAAATGATAGTGGGGCATGTAGAAAAACAGAACTCTTTGAATTTTTAGAGCAAGGATGTATACTTCAGTTATCATTTTGGATTGTGAAAAACTCCAATTTCGTCGAAAAAGCTATAAATGTTAAGTTCGCGACTTAATGTTTTGTCAATGCAGGATATAGGTAACTTTTAATGCAACTAAATTTCAATAAAAAATTCTAATAAAATTTTGAAAGTTGAATTTGCAAAAATCATGGGCTTTCAATTTAACATATTATCCCAATGTTAATGTTTGTTCCGAAGCTACACTACTGAGCTCTACCTGTGTATGTATATTGTTGTAAGACGTAAGTATTAATAAAAAATAATAAATTATTAATAGTTTGACCTATTATTAAGTAAAGTATGTTCAGGTTTTAAAGCATAGAGCGATAACAAAAAGCATAGCTTTTCTTTTTAACGTATACATGGTTGCTTACCACCTATTTTTAAATCAAAACTATAAGAAATGTTTAAAAAACATATTGTATAAAAAGTCCATTATTTTTATCAAAAAAAAATGAAATTATGAGCGGATTGGACGCTGAAAACAGAAAATAGACCAGACCAATGACCAGCGCTTTTCACTATTAAAAGTATTAAAATGCCATCTATTTTTATGCTTTCAGCTAAGTAAACAGGTCATTTTATAAATGTTAAGTTATTTAAACTTGTTTTTGACAAAAAATTAGCAACAAAACCATTAAATATTTCAGGCACGTTCTATATTTAAAGGGGTTTCTAAAACATCAGAAGTAAACAGCGAAAGATGACTCGAACACAAGTGACAAAAAACAAAGAGTTAAAAGGAATGAAAGACAAAACCCGACGAACTTAATACTAATAATTGTTGTTGCATTTACTCTATGTTCATGTTGAACATTCTTGTTAGTCTTTTGTGTACGGTTCTTTCACCAAAGGGTAAAATACAGCAGCAAATCAACAGAGTACATTAACGTTTGCTCAAAAAAGTTTATGTTTGTTTTTCAAATAATAATCCCCAGGCTTCTTGCATATAAAGATATAGTTGGCAAACTCTCCCTTATCTTAACTACGTATTCATTGTCCCACGAATTACGTTTTTTATTTTAATTGACGTAATGTCTTAGATAGCTGAAAAAAATTTGATCCTATGAGAAGAAACAAAGTGCAGCGTTACAAAGCCTGCAAACATTGAACACAATGAAATGAAAACAATTTCCCTAATTTTCTCTCTAATACCTGTTTTCAGTGCCTGAGTTGGTAAAATCGTTGTTATAGGTAGAATCACAAAACACAACCCCTAAAAATGACAAAGAATGGCAGCAGCAATTTCATCAAGAAAACAAATTCTAGATACCGGATTTTAAACATATGCGTTGGTTTCAGAAGCCTTAAAACATTCAGAAATTATATTTCATGTAATCCAACTCATTTGTAGATGCAGTTCGCAAACAGCGTCAACTCCAATATGAATAAATAAGGTGCAAAATGGAATTTTAACAAAATGACAACTAATGCGCGGGCTGGGATGGACGTGTAAATATTTTACGTATATGTATACCTCCGGTCACTTCCATAGTCACAACGCGCCGGGCATCTTGCACACCAGGTTGTGCGGAGCAAAAAGAGACATGCAGGGCGCGAACTTGCAGGCTGTACCAAAGCACGGCAACGGCTGTGACTTAGGAAATGCCCTCGGGAGTATAATGAATTGACACACAGGCCTCCGAATTTACAGCCAAACTCAATGGCAATAAACATCAAATCAAATGTCACCTATGGATAAAGTAGCGACCCGCTTTTTTTATTAGAATTTCCTGCAGAAAAAACAAATATTTATTTTTCACTTTTATTTATGTTAAATAATGTGGTTTACTAACCAAAGTCGATAGTAATTCGGCCCATATTTTTATTACATAAATAAAAATTACTTTTAAGTAATCAGTAGTAGTGCATCCGAAATGCGTTGAGTGAGTGAAAAACAATAATCAATTATAAAATCTTCTTGAATGCTTAAAAAGGGTCCATATTTTAGCTTGAGTACGGCAAGAGCTTTAGTTTGTTTATATAAAACTTTCGATTCTTTTGTTTTAAAGTACGACGACATTTTACGAGCCATATTACGCTGGCGAACTACAAGTTTCTCGACCAACATTGCATTTTTAACATACGTTGGTAACATCAAACTTAAATAAACTATTGTCAAAACTGAAGTTAAAAATGCTGCAAAACGTGCTAAAACTGAAACGTTGGTAAGGCTTCGAATACTAATCCAGGCTGCAAACACAATGTACCAAAATAAAGCGTTAAAGAACATATAGCATCCGGCAGATAGGAGATGTTCCACTATTTGAAAAAGAATTGTCAATTTAATATACGTGTGTCGCATTTTTGATACACATGTCATTTTTACTAAACAGGTCAGCAAAATATTATAAACTGAATTTGAAGCAATTGTTATACACGTTAATCCAAAAAGAGCACTCCGAAAAGATTCACAGAAGGGCGGTATTAAAAGAGTCAATCTTAGTATAAAACTACAAGCAACTTGAATGTTGCTCCGTTGGTAAGGGTCTTGCAACACAAACTCCTCCAAAAAGAAATAGTAGGCATCAAGCTTAAGAAACAGAGAAAACGCAACGCACAGAAGTGCACCTATAGGTGCTAGAATAGTTGTAACAAGAACACAATATGCCATTGCATTTTCACAGATTTTGTGGTTTGAGTTACCTCTGAAGTTTTTGTTCATATTTGTTTCTAGCATATTAAAGTTGTTAAATGCATATGCAAACTGGTTCCTATATTGTGCAAAATTAACTAGTGTAAACAATGCAGCTACTGTATATGCTGTTGAGCAGAAGCTACCAATGATTTGAAGATGCTGAAAATCCGGGCGCGGTGTTACAAAAGCAAAAAGAACTGCGCCAATGACAGAACAGAACGCTGCAAAAGTTGCCAATGTAAAGCAGAGCAAGTAAGGAATCAAGCGCCATTAGCTTTTGCTAGTAAGATGAAGGGACGCATACGTAGAGTCCCACTGAAATAGAAAATGTGGCATACAGAAGGAATACATTTTCTGGAGCCGTAATGCAAGCAAGTATATTTCACTAATCATTGGTTCTTTAGTGTGGGCTTCAAAAATTTAAAGGCAGATTTGCAAAGAATTAGAATTCACAAATTTACAAGCAAAGTTGCTGCATCCACAAGTTCAAAAGAAGAACTAGTGTAGTAAATTGAAAAAGTAATTTCATACTGTTATTAGTAATATGTAGAAACACAACGTTGATAAAGAAATAGAAAATGTCAAGTTGTTTATATTTAACAAATGTCAATACGTGACCTTAGATTAACACAAAGCGACAATGTTGATGCGTCACCAGGCTGAAGGCGCCAGATTTAGTTCTTAAATGCCAAATGTCTGATATGTTATGACTTGGCTGATGATAACTAAGCCATAAGCTACCTTTGGCAAGAAATTTCAACCAATTTTTAATAAAGCCCGATTACTTTTGATTATTTTAAATCTCAAGATACACTAGTATTCTTATTCCTTAACAAATACGAAACGAATCGATTGCACTGGTTACAGTTAACGAAGTATTTTGAAGGATCTCGAATACGTATTTTGTTGAAAACGTGTGGATGTACGCAAAAGTTTTTTATTTTTTTTAAACGTTTGCAATATTGATCTGATAATAGCTCAAGACGCTTAGAATTGAACCCAAGAAACAATTGCTTGGCAAGTATGTTAAAATGATAATTCAAATTTTAGTTACATATATGCATAAAAATGGTTTATTGTACGAATATAAACACTTATATTCATATCAATTAATATCAAATACTAGTACCGCATCGGAAACTCGTTCTGTTAACGTAAAAAAGTAATCCACAGCAAAATCGTCTTCAAGGTACAACAGCATTCCATACCTTAATCGAATTACTCTAAGTGCTACAATTTGCTTGTACTTAATTCTATTCTGTTTAGTTTTAAAATAACACAACATTTTGCTAGCCATTAACCGCTGTTGTGTAACCATTTCTCGAAAGAAAGATACAATTTTAACATAACTGCAAATAAATCGACCGATACAAAAAGAATAAATAATGTGGAAAACTTGCCTCTTCCGCGAATAACAGCCCATACAGCAAGCACAATAAACCAAAACGCACCATTGGCAAAAATGTAGCATGTTGTGGCACAGATGTTGTCCAGCACGCGAACTACAATTGTCATCATAATAGAAATTTCCCTCTTTTTTGCCACATTTTGAATTTTTATTGAAGACATTTTTAATATGTTGAAACCTGACTCGGACACAATAGTAAACAAAGTAACGCCAAACAGTAAAGTTCGAAGTCCTTCACAAAACTGAGAAATTAGAACAACAGCTCTGAACAGAATGCTATAATAAATTTGTACTAGGCTTCTATCGTATGGGTCCCCCAAAACAAACTCTTCCAGAAAATAATTGTAGATATCTAGGTCAAAAAACAAACAGAGCACAGTAAGTGCAAACGGCACTAGTGGTGCTAATATAGACGCAGCTACTATACAAAAGGCAATTGCATTTTCAGAAAATTCGCGTTTATCAGTTTTTGATTTCTCAGCATATGTTTTCCAACTTTCAGTTACATACATTTCAAGCTTTAACAATTCGTTAACTCCAAACAAATTATTGCTTGCTTGAGCCACAAATGTATAAAATACTATTTCGCCTAATACCACAGTGCATGCGGTGAAGATGCAAACCCCAATTTGCAAGGACTGAAAGTCGGAGCGTGGCCAAACTAAAGTAAGGAGAAGTGTGCCTACTGCACAGAAGAGGGGTCCTAAGTCTATAGAAATAGCACTAATCAACATCGGAATCATTCGCCAGACGTTTCTCTTGAAGACACTTAAACGCGTAAATGTAGAGTCCCATTGAAATGGATAGTGAGGCATGTAGAAAAAGAGTACTTTTTGAATTTTTAAAGCAAGAATATATACATCAGTTATCATTTTGACTTACGAAAAATAACAATTTTGCAAGTTCGTAAGTCTACGTTTGGTAATCTGCCAGTGTTTGTTTGTTTTTAGAACGTGGTAGAAATTATATTCCAGTTTAAAAAAATAGTTTATTTGGTGCCTACTTTGATTTCCAGTTTACGAAAACGAAGTACTTCCTTTAGTACTAATTTATAAACTTGTTAAAATGAGGATACCTTAGTTGAATTAGAAAAATAAGATTAAATGGGTTTATTTTAAAATAATTGAAAACTCTCAGAAGGTTACATTGGAAACGTTTTCAGCTTATTAAATTCAACGGTTTTACTTATCTTGCTACTCTTAGTACAAATCATTTCAGTTTCGGGTACTACCTGTACACTTATGTATATGCTTGAAAATTTAATATCTATTTGTAAAAAGGTTAAGAAGTTATTATTAGTTTCACCAAGAAGGAAGTAAATTGTATTAGAAATTATCGTTTTGGCCCCGAAAAATATGCAATCGTCTATGGGATTACCGACTTTGGTTGTGGTGTGTCTCAAAAGTCAGTACTACCATATTCGGGGGTACGCTTTCAGGGATAAATGAGTATTTGTACTTTAGCTTTACTTTGCGTGCGTGCTATGATTGATAGGGAATTTAGTTTTGGTTTGGCTAAATAGCAAAGGAACTAGTGCTGGAGTTCCTATGCTAATATAAAGCCCTCCTCGTAAATCCGGAGACATTTTTGCAAACATGGATAAAATGCAAATGAAGGCAAGAAATAAAAAATTGAATGCATCATGCGATAGCTCATCCTTCGGTGGTTATATGATGCATTTTTTGATTTTTCAAAATATATGCATCGTCATGAAATCTCGGGAGAAAGAAACGTTTTAAAAACGGGCTATATCCTACTTCAAAAATGTCGCTTATGGGTAAACGATTAAAGCAGTGAAACACTTTGTAGAAGCAGGTAAGCGCCATACAGGTATATACAAAATAATTCGGGGATATTAAACTACAAAAACATCGGGATGCAGGTTCTCTGAAGAACGTATTGCAACGGTGGCTCAATTAAGAATCTTGAAGACGACTACAAGGTTGTTCGACGAGGAGCCCTCCACTTCATTTAGCGCTGCGGCCAACAAACTCAACACTAGTCTACAAGCGATAGGACAAATTAAAGCTTAGTAGTTGGCGAACAAAGCCTGCACTAAGCCGGAAGCACTCACCAGCAGTCAAGGATCAGGAGCAGCGAGCAAAATCTTGACCCCGATTTCTTTACAAAAATAACTTTCTAAGGCCCAGACCAAAATCAAAACATGCTTCAAATATTCTACTGGTAAGAGGCATCGAAACTTTTTGGGATTCATGTAAGGCAGGGTAACCCAATCTACAAAACCCACACAGTTTACCCCAACGTTTCAATACTATTTGGAAAAATATCACCACTTAAGTGGCAGCATGATCGGGAAAATCGGGATATGGGGTTCTAGCGTAAGCCAAACAAGAACTTTACAGCACTGGCAACAAAGGCACCAATGACTCTTTGTTTATGTGAATATTGTTAACTATTAATTGTACTAAATGGTAAAAAACATTGCAGTTCAATAACGCTTAAGTGTTCCAAAATATCACAATTTCAAAAATGTCTCCGGATTTACGAGGAACCCTTTAGTTACCACTCTTTACCACCCCTGGAGTCTTAAATCCTCTTATCTTTGGGATTAGAAGTTTACGTTGTAAGAACACATATTTAAGCACGTTATTGGTTTTGCGGTTTAGAAGATAAACTTGACCTTCCTCATAACGAGTAGCCACAGGAGGCCTTGGTTATAGAAAAGTACCTGGCCGCTCCAAAAAACTACAAAAAATCCAGAAACAGTAGGAGGGTAAAATGTAAATTTTATTAAATTATTTTAGTAAAATCACAAAACTTTATTTTCCCCTGGGAAAATACTCCCGGATACAAAAGTACTGCATTTTTTGCCTTTCAAGGTTACAATCGTAAATCGAATAGATAAAAGAGCATTTTTCCCTACACGAGAAATTACCAACCATTATATTAATATTTCAGAGATTAACCCGATAAAAATAATTACCTTTTTATAGACATGCGTTAAGCATATATGCTAGGGAAACCATTACTATGTAGAAAGCCCAAAGTAGTATTTTTAGAAAAATAAAATTATGTCCGGGTTGGAAATATTAAAGTAGAAAATACAAGGTCTTTTTGTAAATGCCAATTGAATTTACCAATGTGCTCAAGTTTGATGCCGATCAAAGCTATATTAATAAGTGGTTCTGGAAACAAATGTCAAAATTTAAATTTGTTAGTATTTTTGGAATGATTAAATTCCGTCAAATTTAATTATACCTAAACACGCCAATTACTAATTCTGGTATTTTTATCCTTTGGAAATGTTAAGAATTTGTAGAGATGCTTCAATATTTTAGCTGTCGATATAACAGAATTCCATAATATGTAAACGCTGCAAAACAAATACACGATAATTTCATGTTTATAAAGGTACCACTATACTATCTGAGTTACTCGAAGCATTTTTTTCCTACATAACGAAATATTTGTACTCAGTTCCCATTATCTTCCTTACAAGTATAGAATTTTATGGAAGATATATATCTAGGAAAGACGAATTTAGCATCTTTTCTTGTTTTAATGTTTTACAATATCAAAACAGAATTTGAATACGGGTAAATATGCCCAAATTAAGTCTAGTTTACGAGACGTGTACATTTGCATCTACTACCTCAATCCATTTAAAAATTATGTTTAGGAATTTACACAACAGGTCCAAAAAAAAATAATATGCGTTAAGCTTAAACGCAACGCACAAAAAGGCACCTATTGGTGCCTACATAGACGTAACAAGAGCACAATAATTCATTGTATTGTCAAATATTTTATTGTTTGAATTATCTTTAAAACTTTTGTTAATTCTTACTTCCAACGTAGTTGTAGTAGCGTAATTGACAACTGAAAAACTGGTTTTAGCCTTAGTCTTGCTTATTAAACTAAATGCATTTTCCAAATAATTTTTCTACCTAATTTATTATTTTTGTAGATCTGCTCATGGGATGACAACCCAGAATGTCAACGAGGTTCAAATAGGAGATGGTAGGATGAAAACGTTGATTAGTATATGGATTGCTAAAGAAATTTCAAAAACTTGAAAGTCGTTTCAATAAACTTCAAATGCAGCATGAAAATTTTTATAACTTTCAAATACATATCTTGCAAAATTAACAGATTTTTAAATAAAAATACTTTGCACGTAGATGGATTCAATTTAATTTCCATTTTTTCCAACCAAAGCAAAGTTTAAATTTCGAATTAATAGCTTATTTAAAAAATTGAATTTTTAGAGGAGCAATAAATCTTTTTTACAAATCATGTTAATTTTAGCATGCAAACTTGTTTTACCTTTTCTTGAAATTTAATGCAACCCGAAACTGAAAATTTATCTAAGCATAAAGCAACTCAAAGATTTTTATTTGTTCTATTGCAGAAAGCATACTGCATTTGAAACACTATAGCAACAGCAAGCTGTGATTCTGCTTTTACACTTTGTTCACAGTTTAGGTAGGCCATCTCCAAACCACAGCAGAAACTGCATGGAAACACAGAATGCGGCATCTTGTTTCACAGCATTCAACAAGTGTATTCTTTTTCTTCATTCTGGAATCTACTACGCAGGAGCAAAAATGCATGCATAGGGTAGGGAAGGCTTGGAGACCGGCTGAGAGCAAACAAGAAAGCCCACGCATTTAGGTAATACATCCATTGTGTTGAAATCATGGTGAGATGGGTTGGTGTTGAAAAAAACTGTCCGTTTGCATTTTTATATTAGTTGGGCCATTAAGTATAGTAATTTTTAGCGAAATTTTATAGTATTCTGAATGCAGCAACAAGTTTGTTGCTTGCTGTTTTTCTTGGTACATCAGTTGGCGTAAATCATTCTGATTTCAATAATGTAAGCTGGAACATAAAATTATAAAAGCATTTTCCGACCGCGTTACAGTTTTATTTGCTAAATATTTAAATAAATTAATAAATGTGGTTTAGGGTGTGAAAAGGCTAGCTACACTTTTAAAAAGGTGAAAATATCAACTGGAGTGATAGAGCAATGCACTGAAATGCACAATGTAAAATGATTGTCAGTGCCAACCCACCAGGCCACGCCCGACTGATAAGCAGTTAATGTTTAAAATGACTGGTAAGTAGAATATAATATTCAAACTGTATGAAAATATCCACTACATTAACTTATTCTCTTTCGTTCAGATTTTGTGTTAAAAATGATCAGACCTAAAACTAGGTCGGAGAACAATATTCTTTTGTTCTGGAATTGTACTACAATTTTTTTTTATTTTGCTTGACCAATGACCACTAAAAATGGTTGTCATTTGGAAATGGCAACAGCAAAAGTGATTGCTGTATTGGCTTAAAACTCGGCATACGTTTTACTATCAATATCTTGTTTTCGTACAGAAAAAAATGGAAATGCCAATGTACCATTCAACCTGGACTTTTAATTAACAAATTGATTCCCTGTCACAGCCAATGATGTGCTGGACTCGGTTTTAATCTTCTATGGACAACCCAACTCAGGTAAGTGTTAGAGTTTAAAAAGATCATTGTATTATCAACATTCATATTTGTGATTTTCTCACCTAAACCTCTCATCAAACTTTTGTTTTTCTAGAACCGATTTCTGTCTGTATCAGCAGTTTTTGGAAACAGATTTTGTACGCCTTGATGAAACTGGACGCATTTCTGATGTTGCCTGAACATTGCGGGAATATGAAGGCGTCAAAGCATCCTAGGGGAAGTCTTCTGCTGCTTGAACGAGTCACCTAAAAACCTGGAAGCCTGAACCATTTCAGGATAAATGGTAACTGAAAATTTTAATGTATCTTTACCTAAATACCGGAATAATTACATTTTGAAGCAAACAACTATGAATCTCTAATCTGATGACCTTTTTTCCATAGGCCCATGCTGTGCAACTTGAAAAATTGTACGTTTCATCAACAATGGATTTTGCATCGTGGGAAGAACCGTCTACATCTGGCTATCAGCTGTTGGAATACGTATGTTAAGGAAACTTCTTTTACTATTTGTGAAATGAGAGCAGTGAAGAAAAGTTTAGTTCGTCAAAGTTATTCTTAAGGCTAAATCATAATTATAAGAACGACAAGACAAGGTATCACAAAATATCACTTCGAGCGTGTTTAGGAAGTTATATTAGCAAACACGTCATTCAGGTTTTTACGTCGTAAACTTTTTATAAATGAAAGTAAGTGTATTCAATGAAACTGGAAATTGAGGTTGTTGATAGTACGACAAGTTTTTATATTTTAAATTTTAAGTAAATTTCACAATAACCCCAAAACTAATATTGCTCTTATTCAGGTTAGGTCAGTTTTCCGATAATCAGAAATTAACCATTAGCTACAAAATGTAACAGTCGCTAATACAAAATATTGAAAACAAAAATTCCTTCTAGCTTTTCTTAAAGAATACGGACGGAACTGTTCAGAAATTAAACTGGTGAAAGGAGACATTACACATGATTACCAGCTCTACGACAATTAGAATTAAGGTTGAAGCGTTAGGTCGCACAAGAGTCTTGTGACAAGACTCATTATTCGGATATAAATGTCCAATATAAATTGAGTATGAAAGGTATTATACTTCAATTTCATTTTAAAAACTACATTTTAAAAATTGTATCCTGCATTAAGAAATGCCATTACACTTTCATCGTTAGAGAAATCCGTAGACATAACACACAAAGCAGGTGTATCAGGCCATCAGCGACATTAACTGATGAATCAAAATTGCCTGCTCGAAATTATCAAACAGCAACCTTAAAAAATAACCTGCACGTGTTTGTATACTTGAATCTGAAATTTAAGTGTGATAAGGTTATGAAATTTCAACATACCCACAATTTACACAAATTTTAAACGTTGGGTTGGCTGTTGACTAGTCATATTTAATAATCTACTATTCCAACAAGTTTAGTCACTGACAAAGTTTGGTCGGTCATAGTTTTTAGGAAATTGAAAATTTATTTAGATTTGCGTATCAAAGGTATAATATGTGAAACTCAAAAGCAAGTATTGTGTAAAACGAGCATCTGCATTTTGACCGTTGTTAAATCAGAATTATCAGTTGAAGCAGCAAGCACAAGTACAAAAAGTATGTTGGCCATTAGCGACGATAACTGATGAATCAAAATTGCCTGCTCGATAAAACCATTTCTAGATTTTTAGAGAAGGTTTTAATGGATTCAAGCAACATAAATCACGATTTAGTGCATGTTGCATTCCAAATGATTGGTTTGTATTTTACGACGATCAGTATGAGCTCAAAATAGCGTACAAAGGTACAGTGCGTTATTTACAACACAACAAACTTACGTAGATAAAACATTGTTGCAAGACTTTGCATACAAATTGTGCATTGCAGGCGTATTACGATAATTAACTGATTGATTCTTACCTGATGAAGATAATAAAAATCTAACCGCACAAAAAACGAGTAAACCAGACTAGAATTACTAGAGTTTTAAAGATTTTTTGGCAAAAATAAATTGGGATCCAATTGAATAATGAAAAAATATCAGTAGCAACAATACCTCTCTATGATGAATTTCTATCCTTTATGGGTATATTTCCTAAAGAAAGTCGCATATCAACGGTACGATATGCTGATGGAATCTAAACAAAATATTTGATGGCAACATGCTATTGTGCGATGGCAACTAGCGAGGCTCCGTCGAACAACCTCACGCTAAAATGCACTTGTGTCTGCTCCGATAGACACCTAACACCACTATGGCGCGAAGAAAGACGGGTAGTGGAGTCTGCAGGGCAAGTTACCACTGCACGCACAAAACACTGTAATCCACTGTAAGTTTTTTTTGAGTCCACAAAAAATATAAAGTTACCTGCACATTAAAGAATGCACATTGAAACTAGAGCTGAATCAAAAATACTGATGTCACAAAAAACTAACAAAGTTCTATAAGTTCGCTTGGCACTAAAATGATAATCACAACAGATAAGTTGCTGAGCCAGACGTGAGCCCGCTGCTAAAAGTATGTTTAGAAAACTCAATCAACTGAGGCTTTCACAAAACAAACCGGGAAATGTTCCCATAAAACACCGAAATCTAATTTGGTCGGAGAGCCAAATGAATAGAACATACCATTCTTGTTTTACCAAAATAAATGAAAAAGTACTTAAAAGCATACAAAGTATAATTACAAAGTATCAAAATATTTTGATATGCTGCAAAGTAATAATAAGTAAAGAAACACAATGGTTCATTAAAACCTAAATACTATTTTTGATTGCATTACCCAACAGGTATGTAACTATGATAACTGAAGGGACAAAAATCTGGCCGCACAAATAAGGCCGAGAACTATTTAAAAAGCTGCGAACAGGATAAATATTTTGTAAACTTATATACGGATGCATGGAGATGCGTATCGATTGTATGGTATGCTGGTTATAAATAACAAAAAACTCATGAATATATTGTTAATTTACATAGGCAACTAATGAAAATAACTGATGAGACAAAACTCTAACAGCACAAAGAAGTTTATAGAAGTTTATACCTTTTAATTGTTCTAAATATGGACTTTCATAGTGGCATGTTTTGCAAATACTAAAAACATGCATCCAATGGATGTAGTCTTTGTGGTAACCTTTTTACCACTACTAAATTTGTAAAAAGGTCATTTGTCCCTTCAGAAATTTTTGGAACAAGAACATTGCATGTGGACAAGGGTGAATGGATGTCACATGTCCAATGTACGATATCGATGGTTACTTTTCGATTGGTGCTTTATGAAAATCGTTATATTAAGATAGGTGCTATATGACTTTTCTCAGAAATTTTGATAGGTGCCATATGCATTTTTGGGGTGATATGAGATTTTGGTACCAAAATGATCGTAATTTTCTCGCGGATTTTTTGTAGAGCTTATCTCATTGCGCCCCAAAATTTCATATGGCACCAATCGTAATTTCTGAGAAAAGTCATATAGCACCTATTGAGTTTTGTGAGAAAAGTCATAAAGCACCTATCGCAATACAGAGATTTTCATAAAGCACAAATCGAAAAGTAACCATCGATATGCTGATAAAAACAGTTGAAGTAATGCGAATTTTCAAAGGCAAGTTGTGAAAATAACTGACACTACGACAAGACGTGAAAATCTAATGTAAAAATACATGATACAATTCCGTATGATTAACATATCTTCAATCAAAAAGAGTTTGAATTTCTTCCTCGTGAATTGCAGGTTTTAGAGATTCAAATTTCAAAGGCGTGAAACAAACATCGCGTTAAATTATTAGTAATTTGCTTGTTATTGAATACGAATATTACTTAAGTATGATGCGAAAAGTTTGGTGAGTTTGGTTTGGCGTGTTTTAAAACTGAAATACAATTTGCATACAAATGTACTGTGTGCAAATTTCAAACAACTACATTTAAACTCTAACCCTAATTATTCTTTGGATTATGGCTATGGAAGCCATTAAAACGAATGCAAAATGCAATGGTGCTAATAAAAATTGAAGAGAACTCCACAAACAGCTGATGTTTCCCTTTATAACCCAAAACCCAACTGCATGAATTTGCAAGACTTTATTTTAGTTTATATATTAAAAAGTCCTTAGGAATTTAGTTAGGTATTGAATGTTGAAAAAACAATAATCTTACAAATAAGGTTTAAAGAAATCATAGTAATTTAAAGTATCCTTAAATAGATCTGATGGAACAGAAGTGACATATTTATTGCCCATTAATTTTACACATAAGGTAAGGCTAATTATGACTAATTACGTCAATATTGATGATAACAGCTGGAGTTATTTTGAACAACAGCTGAGCTTGCACTTTTTTTGCAGCAAAAAAACACATTTTTACAAACTTTTTTATCAATGAAATATTTGACAGATAAATGACAGCGATAGTCCAATGACATGTCTTACGCTATATAGATCTGCAGCATTATCATGGATCGCTCAGCCTGGTATAAAAGGCGCGATTTGTCGCTCCATAAATCATATGTTGAGACGTGCTCAAAGCATTATTGTTGCATGAAGAGAATAGATCTGACTACGTACCTGCGTGCAGACCTACTTGCCTGGTACGATGTAAGTTGTCATTTGTCACGAAAAATGTTTCCTTTTCTCAGCCCTGTCCCTTTGGGCTCACTGGCTGTTGTATTTCGTATACCGCTAGAATTTTTCCATTGTTTTACAAACTTAAGGGCCAGGTGATTTTTCAATATAAACAAAGCACCTTGAAAACCGAAATACGCTTTGGAAAATGTAAAATGTGATAATAAAAAAATTCTATCACGACCGATTCATAAACTGAAAAAGGAATTCAAACTCTTTTTTGCGACTCAGGTGGTTCGCAAAAGTCTAAAATTAATAAATCTATGAACAAATTATTACATAATAGTGAAATATACCAAATGTACGATATGCTGATAAAAACATAAAAATGCGTTTAAACGCAATGCAAATTTGAAACGGCATGCAACAAAACAACTGATGAGAAAAAATCTAGCCGCACAAAAAGTTTGCGTTTTTCTCACAATAACCTTATACCGAATGCATTATTCTAAGGTACATAATAATGAGACAAATCCGTCTGCAAAATATTTCAAAAAATTTACACAAATTAATGCAAGGTAGATCAGACATACGACAAGATAGCATAAAGATGTTACCGGTTTCCAACGAACCTAATATGCCAGATATTTGAGTTACGGGAGGTGGTAGCTGTTGACTGATAGCAATTTAAACATTAGATTATTTAAAAAAACGCCGACAACATGAACTTGCAGAAATTGCTTGAACAGAATATGCATCAGGCATTTATATGTCAAAGTATATGGATGTGACTTTAAACAGGAATACTTATTTCAGAAATCACATCCCCTTGAATAATTAGTTGATAATTAGAATTAGAAAATATAAATTTATGTTAGGACAAAAGCAATAGTAGTATTTATGATAGAAATTATTTTTTGGTTTAGGGTTTGCACCCAGAAAAACATTTATGTACGAAAAACCGTTTAATCCGAATGATTTGTTGATGCTTTGTTAAACCAAACTCAAGTGTGTATAAAAAGGTTATTAATGCAAATTTTATAATAATTTACTGGAACCTGGCGAACCTTTTTTTGTGGACGAATTTACATATTTTTTCATGGTTAAATAGGAATGTTATTTAAGCCCTAGGCAAACGTAGAAGATCGGAAAAAATTTGACAAAGACGTAGAATATTTAATTTAAAATTTAAAGAAGGATTTAATTGAAATGACAAAACTATACGATTCCAACGTAGACTGCGGATGTAATTGATGATGTAAGTAGTAAGTAAAATGAGATCTACCCATTGTAAATGTATAACTTGCGGAGCATAACAATAAATATTTATGGATGTTGAAATACATTTGCTTTGCTGGTACACGCAATGGGTGAACTAATGTACTCTTATTAGCTCGCTGCTTCTGCAGGAGAGCTATTTAAGATATCGGTGTCCGTTTGTCCGTCTGTCCGTCCGTCCGTCTGTAGACTTTATTTTTGGGCTTTTGGGCTCTAAACCAGGGTAAATGGGCTCTAAACCAGGGTAAATGGGCTCTAAACCAGGGTAAATGGTCTTTAAACCAGGGTAAATGGGCTCTAAACCAGGGTAAATGGACTCTAAACCAGGGTAAATGGGCTCTAAACCAAGATAAATGGCCTCTAAACCAGGTAAATGGGCTCTGAACCAGGGTAAATGGGATCTGAACCAGGGTAAATGGGCTCTGAACCAGGGTAAATGGGCTCTGAACCAGGGTAAATGGGCTCTGAACCAGGGTAAATGGGCTCTGAACCAGGGTAAATGGGCTCTGAACCAGGGTAAATGGGCTCTGAACCAGGGTAAATGGGCTCTGAACCAGGGTAAATGGGCTCTGAACCAGGGTAAATGGGCTCTGAACCAGGGTAAATGGGCTCTGAACCAGGGTAAATGGGCTCTGAACCAGGGTAAATGGGCTCTGAACCAGGGTAAATGGGCTCTGAACCAGGGTAAATGGGCTCTGAACCAGGGTAAATGGGCTCTGAACCAGGGTAAATGGGCTCTGAACCAGGGTAAATGGGCTCTGAACCAGGGTAAATGGGCTCTGAACCAGGGTAAATGGGCTCTGAACCAGGGTAAATGGGCTCTGAACCAGGGTAAATGGGCTCTGAACCAGGGTAAATGGGCTCTGAACCAGGGTAAATGGGCTCTGAACCAGGGTAAATGGGCTCTGAACCAGGGTAAATGGGCTCTGAACCAGGGTAAATGGGCTCTGAACCAGGGTAAATGGGCTCTGAACCAGGGTAAATGGGCTCTGAACCAGGGTAAATGGGCTCTGAACCAGGGTAAATGGGCTCTGAACCAGGGTAAATGGGCTCTGAACCAGGGTAAATGGGCTCTAAACTACGTTGGGTTTTAGGCACGTTTGCAATTATATAGGTTTTAGCTGCGAGCATCTTTCAATGGCTTACCATGGATGTTTTTAAATACTGAAGATTGTTTGTTGGCAGCAAGAAACTGACAATTGTATGTAATCCCGAAGCAAACTAAATTTTATTGATATTGATTTTGGTTTAAAAATTTTGTTTTTAAATATTTATTATATTAGATGCATTTTATTCCTCCATTTTAACATCTTATCAGACTACGATATAAATAAACCAACGCAAATCAAATAAACTACATTGTAAAAATAATTCAGAGTGAATATGCATGGTGTGGCACAAGCAAGGCATAAGCTAACATTTTCTTCCAAAAGACGTCTTTTGTCAAACGTAATCATTTACACTTGAAAATAAACTCACGTATCAAACGTAATATATCCTGATCAAAAATAAAATCCTTTGTATGGAATGGCCATTTGCACAGGCAAGTAACGACAATAACTGATGAAACAAAAATCCAACCGCACAAAACGTTTAGGGGTGTTAATACGTTTACCCAGATTTAACAAAATTTTTGTAAATTGCCGAATCATATGTCAAATGTATAACATGTGGTGGAATACCTTTCATTGTCAAAAAACATGACAGATCACTTGTATTTTGTCTTTTGTTTACTACTTTGCGCAAGTAAAACAAATGCAAAAATGTAAGATGCGGTGCAAAAATGAAGAAAAATTCGAAAACAGCAACGTCTCCCAAGAATACCCAAACCCAACTGCATAAGTTGGTGATACTTTATTCGCGGTTAAATAGTATGATGAGTATAATATGAGAGTAGATGCTCTAGATTCAAGGGGTCAAGACGATGATATTGTAAGAAATAATCTATATTTTCGCGTGAGCGTGCAGGGGGATATAAATAATTTGAGAAGTACTCAGTTTTGTTTTCAGCATCTTCATGGAAAGTGTCAATTAAATCTGTATCTAAATATGAAAATTCCTGTATAGTAGGGCGCATGGAATTGCGTAAACTATTAAAATGATTTGCACCAGTAGTGTCATTATTAGCGTAGAATGGCTTACCAAGGGAGCCTACAATTTGTCATGAAATGTAAGTATTTGTTAGAATTTTTGATACGAAAGAAGACATAATTTCCAACTTTCTAAAGCTTTGCCTCTTGAACTTAAAATGGGTGGGGTAAATTTGCGGTTCGGTAAAAAACATGCTATTAATGTATAAAGTGTGAATTTGTTCCAAGCCTGCAAAAAGCAAGCACAGGTATAACTTGCTGTAACTGATATAAGTAGTAAAACGGTAAAGTGGTAATAATAAAGCCAGGGTTATAATTTGGGTTAACCAAGTTCGGGCGAGATATGATAAGAATGAATGAGGATGAAAATACACGAAGCTAAAGAGGAAGCAAGATACACAGCAGTTGTCAGTACTATCCAAAAACTGACTTCTGCATCTGTATTAGTAAATTCTGTAAACAATCATCAAAACAAACAGTTATGATATTCGGTGAACGAGAGAGTTCAAGGTTTTGATACCAATTTATGAGTTCTGACGGTTTAAAAAAACATTGGTACACGTTATTAAGCACTTATTTTAGTTTTAAAGTTATTAAAGTATTAAGTTGTTCCACGTACGTACACTAACTTTCGTGGATGTGTTTCATGATGGCATGGCGTTTGCATTAAGTTTATCCAGTTAAAAATGCTTTTTTATGTATCTTCAACGTGGTATTGTATGAGGTTTACTACTCAACCTTGCTAGCTGCTACCATGTAAGTTGTAACAGATTTCTGTACTTTATAATTCTGAAAGCATGAAATAAAGGTTACTACAATTTACAGGCTGGAGAACGACTTAAGTCTCTTGATTTATCATGGCAGAATTTCTCATGTTATTCCAAAAAACGGTGGTGAACATTTATGTGAATCATCATGATTTATTGTTTTATATGGTCACACATCAGACAGGATATAATTTGCAAATACATACATGTAATTTATATAATATATTTACATGATCGGCTGCGTGCATTTCAGCTAAGAAAAGAAACAATTTGGTTTTACCAAAATGACACATTATGCACTTATTATAAAAAGGTACACAGCACAGAGAGATTTGAGCCATGTATTTTTAGGTGGACTGATGATCTGCTTTGCTTAGATTTTATGCCAATGCTAACTGTTTAGCTTTACCACAATAGAAACTAATAGCGCAGATTGTTTGTGTTGACTATGAAAAAAATATTTGTGGACCTTAATTTAACGCTTTTATGGTGCCTGTTTGTCGCATTTTTTTCTTGTTGGATGGATATCTATTTTCTTGAAGGTAGTCAAGATGAATCATGATCATACATACCCATACCATATTTGGACAATTTATAAAAATGTCTAAATTCTTCGCAGTAATTACTATGACTTGAAATGTAAACGCAATGTAAAAGTGGATGATAAAATTCCGTAGAATTAATCTATCTTCAATCAAAAGGAATTTGAATTTTTCTTCGTGAATAAAAGAAGGTGAAAATGTTAGAGACGTGAAACTAGCATTTTATTAGAGATTTGCTGGTTGTTAACTACGATAATTACCTACGCATAATGCGCAGGGTTTTGTGAAGTTGACAGCGTGTTTTAAAACTGATATACAATTTGTATACAAATGTACTGTATGCCAATATCACACAACTACATTTAAACCCTAACCCTAATTATTACTGCAGTGTTGCAAGCCGAAAACCCAAGTGCTTTTAAACAGTTACACGTTATGGTCAGAATGCAAGAATAAATGATGATTCTTTTTAAGATAAAAGTGCCCAGTGCAAAATAAATGATGAGAGATGACTCCAGCAACGTCTTTCCCTTTAAATCCCAAAATCATAACTGCATAAGTTGGTCAGGGTTTATTTCAGAATATATACTAGAAAACTACTTAGGCATATTATTAGGTAGTGAAATGATTAAAGACATAATTATTACAAACAAGGATCTAAGACAATATCCTTAAATTACAATATCCTTAAATAGATCTGATAGAACAGAAGTGACATGTTTATAGCCCATTAATTATACACATAAGGTAAAGGCTATTTATCTCACAGAATAGAACTAATTAATCATTACATATATGGAGATGCCCGTATAAGCATTCTCCTGACCTCACCCACTTATACCTCAATTGCATACGTGATGATTAGGTGCACTTAAAACAAGAAATTCCGTAAAGGTGATTTAATCTTGTGCTCATTTTGAGCCACATTTTGACACCAAGTTATGAAGAATCGGATGATACTACGGACTCTAATATCATATTATGATTTTTTCTTCAAGATGGAATTCACAATGGATTACAACATATACTTATTACATACTATATTTCATCAAGCATCCCAAAACGCAAAAACTTAAGACATGAATGTCAATAAAGATACAGTATTTAAAATATGAGTACGATTAATTTCATATAAGTAAATTTGCATAATAAAATATTATATTACATAAGTAACCTGTTGACATACCTTGTTCCGTTTTTCTTGCAAACTTGCTACCTCAGTCTGTCATATCATCCCTACATTATCATGCGTGCCTGCAAGGTACTTCAAGGTACAAAATTATACATCAAGTTTGAATTATGACTAGATTATGTGACAAGCGACCGATTACATTAGAGGCACGGAACATAATGTTTGAAAATACTTTGGTAGTTTAAAGTACAAGTGGAGTAGATTATTTTTTAACTCTGCGAAGTACCATGATAATACGTACAATTTTGTCGTCAAAAGAAAGTTACTTTCCTCATATATGTCAGAAAACAAAGAAATGTATGTACATAAAACGACAGAAAATATCACTGGCTGTCTGCGGATGCAACATATAGGAATTTTCAAAGTACTTTTTATGTGACTTATATGATTCATTAAGGCTCACTGACAAGTCATAAATGACTAGCAATCTTTACGTTAGTAATTTAATTTATGTTAAGCATAATATTAGCCGATTAGGATATTCCCCTAATTAGTATAGCTGATTACGTAAATTGACGAAAGATTTAATATTTTTCCCCGCAGGGTTGTTATTGATTACAGGATATATTTAAATAGTAATTGATACTTCAACATGTTTGATACTTTTTAATGGAAAAATGGAAAAAGATTATTTCAACCATCAACAAGATTAATTGAATATGTTATAGGTAATGTTCGCCCTTGATATTATTAAAGATATAGGTAATGCTCGCTCATCCCCGATGTTAAGATGTTCATATTCAATTAATTTTCACCATGTTAATATTACTCCTTTACCGAAATATTTATTATTGAATTAATATATACATTTTCAAATAAATTCAGTCGCTCCTGGCCAAGCAAACCTAATATGCCGGATATTTGAGTTACAGGCAGTGGCAGCTGTTGACGTATAGCAATCTAAATATTAGAATATTTTAAAAAACGCTGACAACATGAACTTGCAGAGATTGTTTGAAAAGAATATGCATTTGTGGTATTTACATGTCAAAGTATATGGATGTGACTTTAAGCAGGAATACTTGTTTTATAAATCACATCCCCTAAACGATAAGTTGATAAATAGAACTAGAAAATATTAAAGTGTGTTAAGACAAGAGCAATATTAGTTACCTTATTAGAAATTATTTTTGGTTTAAGGTTTGCCCACAGAAAAACAATAAAGTACGCCAAAATCTTTAACCCGAATAATGCGTTGACGCTTTGTTAAAAGCCGTTAAACAATTTGTATAAAAGGCAAATTTTAAATTTATTTAACTGAACCTGGCGAAGCTTTTTTTAAAAAAAATTTACATATTTTGTCATGGTTAAAACGAAATGTTATTTAAGCCTTAGGCTTAGTAGAAGATGGAGTTCGGAAAAAAATTACAAAGACGTAGGATATTTTATTTAGGATTTAAAGAAAGATTCAATTGAAATCACAAAACTGTACGATTCCAAAGTAGACTGACGATGTAATTTATGCTAACAGAGTTTGCTAAGCTCAAGCAAAATTATGGTCCAAGTGAATTTGTAAAACAAAAAGAGAACTACCCATGATAAATGTATAGCATGCGGAGCATAACAATAAATTCAACAGAAATATAAACTTGTTCGGATAAATAATGCCAAAATAAATTGTGCAGAGCAAAAATTATTATTCCTTTTCCCATGAAACCCAACTGCATGGTTGGTGAAAGGTGTCTTTTAATAAAATGATCTTTAGAAAATTGCTCAGTGCAATACGGTGCAAATCAACGCCTTAAATGGGAGACATATATTATCATAGTCCTTATAAAACAATGGCTTATTTATAGTGATTCCTTTTGTGGAAAGGATTGATTAGAAGATTAATTACATTATCCATAAAAATACATGACCATTATTATTCATGACCTAAGTTCACGATACTCGATATTCTGTACGTGATGGTTTTTGAAACAGGTGAAATTTATAAATTAAATATGGCACCAAAAACTAAAAAGGTATATAATGTGAATGTACGGTTAGTAAGACGGATATTCAATAGAAGATTACTTATAAGGTAAATTCTAATATCATCCTTATATGATACTATGTGAAAGATTTCTTTCTCTTAAAATACCAATAAGGAATGATGTGACAAATAAATGAGATCTAATCATTATAACTCCTGCATATATGGAGATGACCAAAACGGTGCATCTCTTGACCTATACCCACGTAATGTACTCTTACATTGTACCTTTACTTCGTACGTGATTAGCTTGATAGATACTTGAAACAAAATATTTATGGATTTGGATATGGAAATGCATTTGGTTTGCCGTTACGCAGTGGGTGAACGAAAGCATTCTTATTTTAAAAACTGAATACTGGTTTGTTGGCAGCAAGAAACTTATAATTGTGTGTAGTCCCGAAACAACGTAAATTTTGAGTGTTGATTTTGGGATAAACGTTTCATTTATAAATGTTTAATAAATTAAATGCATTTTATTCCTCCATTTTAACATCTTATGTAAATCAAAGAAGCTTCGATAGAAACATCATTCTGAGTGCATGTGCATGGTGTGGCACAGGCAGTGCATAAGCTAGCATTTCCTTCTCAAAGACGTGTTTTCTCAGACATAATTAATTACACTTGAAAATGAATTCACATATCAAACATAGGATATGCTGATCAACACTAAAATTATTTGAACGGAATAGAAATTTGCACAGGCAAGTAACGACAAAAACTGATGAGACAAAAATCTAACCGCACAAAAAGTGAAGGGGAGCTAAGATGTTTAATAAGATATAACAAAATTTTTGTAAATTGCCGAATCACATTTTAAATGTATAACATGTGGTGGAATAAATTTCAATGTCACAAAACATAACAGATCGCTTGTGCAAAGTTGCACATTTGCCTCGTGACAATCACAAGACTGATGATGCTAAATCGGCGTTCCTACATAATGTGCATTAGAATGTCGCTCCAGCTCTGTTCTAATGCTGTGCAAATTTTTCAACAAATTATATGCCTAAAATAGCACATTATGAAGGAACGCCGATTTAGACTAAAAATTTCATGTCAATATTTTTTATTTGAGATGAGGTGAAGTACAACATTGAATGTACTATTGAAAAGTACTAAATAAAACCCAAGCTTTTTTCTGCTTTCGTGTAATGAAAAAATAACAGCGTACAAACAAGTTTTCGCAATCATTGCGAGTATCCAAGAGTAGCGATAATTGAATTCACTGAGATTACTGCGTATAAAATAGATAAGCAGTTTTATTTGCGTATAATCCCCCACCGCAACACAAAAAAATTATGAAGTATTTTGAGTGTGCATTGACAACAACATTCACTGAGATAAGCAGGTTTATTTCTACAGAGTCAAACCATTCGTGATCCTTTTCAGTATAAAATGTTTTATTTAATATGAGCTTAATTTTTCTCAACAACTTCAAGAATATGTAGTAGTCATTAGCACTAAAATATATTGAAGTAAATCATGTTACTTTAGTATAGAGAAGAACGTTATGTTGTAAGTTAAGGCAAAAATCAGTAAAAAGCATGAATATTGACTATATCAATACAGCATCGTTTTATATCTTTTGCATACATTTTCTACTTGTATCATGATAAGGACTAAAAAGCATCGTGACATATATTATTATACATTTTTCTACGTGTAACATTATGACTATTGCAAAAACAACCTTAAAAAGTAATATTATTCACTTTTGGTCAAATTACTGCGTAGTGACTCTTTCTCCACTTTGTAACGTGCTCTGATGTACTGTAGTCGCAAATAAGCATTACTTTTTGCGATTAGTGTAGCGTTGTGATCTACAAATGTATGTAGTGAAGTAGTCTGCTCGTCAGTCACAAGGGGTACTGTAAACTTTAGAGAAAGACCAGGCTTTTGGTTAAGTGTCTGGTCTTCTAGGCATTTACCCATGTCACCTCCCGCTCTCAGAGCTAGATGATTAACGAGATGCGCAATCTCTGAAACGTTTCCTGGTAATCAAACAAATCAAAGCTTGCTTAGTGAATTTATTGAGAATTTTGTGAAAAGTTCCCTTGGGAATTTTTTTAAACCAAATTTATATTTTATGTACTTACCATTGTGACCTATCAGCCTCATAGAGGTACCTGTGTTGCATTGTGTTTGTGTAGCATATTCAGTAAAATAAATCCAATTTGGATTCCTATCAATATCGTACATGCAAAAGTGTCGGACACTGTGATACTTTATTGTGTGAGCCACAATAATTAAACTGTGACTCATTACAACGAAAAAGTTTGAGTTTGTATTACTTTGCTGGGTGCACGTGATGCAGAATTGTTTCTGCATTGCGTTACGAGTGATGAGCACACATTGTATTGCCTAACAATACAAACAGCAAAACGAAAGTGTACATTGTTAGAGCTTTGTTGAGAGGGACAAGATCGCAAAATTTACTGGATACTGGATACACACCGGCATTAGGGTTTGCCTGCGAACCTTGATCTAAGGAACACTGTGCAATCTTTATCGAAGCACAAAGTGAGATTACTTTTGTTATTGGGGGTTGGGGCAACCACCAACCCAAGAAACTATAGGAGCTGTGGGGTGGGACATTAAGTGATATTCTAATAATTTTATATTTTTGAGTGATTATTATTTTACGCATTCCTTTCTACCATGTAAACCATAATTATGTTGTATTTTTAGCCCCTATGGATTTGTCACAGGGACAAATCGTCAGCATCGAATAAGGGGTATCAGTGCAATTACCAAAAAAGTAATTACCTTTTGAAAAAAGATTTATACAAGGCATATAACAACTCCTCATTTGGTAAGAGCATGCTTAACAAACGTAGACAAGTATCAGTAAAAATTGTAAAAACTATTAAGAAACACCGGAAACTTATCAAACAACCTAACTACAAATATTTTCATTGGATTGCAAAGGAGCAATTTTTTATTACAATGAATCCTATGAAAGTAAATTGGATAGCCCAATTTATGTATGATTTACGGTAATAGAATTATCTAAAAAGACAATGGCAGAGTTTCACTATGAAAAGGAGAATGTATGGCTTAAAGATAGAGCAAGACTACTTATGACCGACACTGATAGTTTAATGTACGAAATACGTTCCAAAGACGTGTACAAAGTACTATACAAGTATAGAGAACATTTTAATTTTAGCAATTACCCTTCAAAAGGTCCTAGATATATTTCAAGACTGAAATCTGACAGAAATAAAAAAGTTATTGGAATACTTTCTGATGATTTTTCTGGTAACGTTTGCGAAAGCTTTTGGGGCCTGGCAAAAAGCTATTCATTTAAGTGGGTAACATACAAAAGTCTGGTTGTAAGGAAGTAAAGCAGATGGTAAATTCTTTTTAACCATGACGTTTATGAAAACGTTTTAAAAACCCAACGTAAGGTGTATAGTATCGCAAACTACATACGTGCTAGTTTTAAGAAAAACGTTGAGCATGTATTATATACAACAAAGGTCTGTAAGTCTTATTTGTCATGCTTTGATAGTAAACGATGGATTTGTGAAAATGGTTAAGATTCATACGCTTTTGGTCATTAAAACATTGTAAACTTGATTTTGTGTAAATAAAACGTTTTGTTTCATTGACAGTATAAACGATCGTGTTTTTCTACAATACATATCATTCATTCAAGATCTATTGTTAAGTCATAAACCTTCTGCGCCTCATATAAACATGAAAGAAGTACACGTCTTTAACCATCATAACTATTTTGATACAATACATAGTCAAATTAGTCATAATGTTCATGTATATCATGCGATAAGACAGCGAGGAGGATGGTTTAGTTCAATTTTAAGGATTTTATCTAAATACGCTATTCCTCTTTTACGTAGACATATACCTCCACACGCTAGAGATAGCTTAGCCATTGCTGCATCAGATTCCGCTGCGGAAACAACTCTTAAGGAGTCGTTAAAAAATAATTCAAAAAAGTTTTTGAAAAACGTAGCTGGAGGTATTGCACAAACTTCTGCTCAGAATAGAAGTGGTACAAAGCGAAAGGTAATTAGTAGTCTATTTAGTATATTTTTTTAGAACATTCGAGGATTCAAACCAGTAAAAGAACATATATTATATTATTAGAAAAAACCTAATTCTCAAAAGCCAAAAAAACCAAAAAGAAGAGAACGAAAAAAAATTTCTTAGAAGAAAACGAATTTGCGAAAGAAATCAACCATCAAAAAGAAAAAATTCAAGAAGCAACGTACAAAGCTAGACTTTTGTCATAATGGCCCAACGTCACACTAAATCTCAGCCTGCTGTATGCAGTTAGGTGGATTTATTTAGTTTTCCTCCTACTGACACATCAGTTGACACTTCATTATACGCGGATTAGGCCCCATTCTCAAATATTCAGGATGGACAGCCTTATACGGTAGCGATTTATCAGGATCTGAAAACGTTAGTTTGTGTAATAATTGTTTACACTCTATTTTTAGCGATGTAGATTTAACCTTACAAAATCAGTCAACGTCTAACAATCCTACGAACGGTAGTTATGCATACAAAGCTTACTTTGAAACATTGTTTAAACACTACTTCCAAAATTGTACAAATCTGGAAAATGCGTTATCTAATTTGGACACTGATGGTTTTAGCCTAACAGACACTAACCTTGGGTACAAAGGCAGAAAAGATGAAGTGAAGGGTTCCTCCACCAAGGAGCTTTCCGGAAGATTCTTTTTCGATTTATCTGAACAAGAGCGGTTTGTGTTAAACGGGATGGATGTAGGTTTTACTCTTACAAGAAACAAAGACCAATTTTACATACTAGCTCCAAATGCAGCCTCGACATCGTCTCCAGTAGCTGCAAAGTTAAAAATTGTAGATGCTAGGTTCAGGGTTAGACGTCAAATCCTGTTCCCTTCTATAACACTGTCGCATTAAAAAGTGTTAGAACTGGAGGCTTATTCTCGTTCTCACTTGAGCAAATTCTTAGCAATTCTTAAGTCAATGGCTATTCACGATCGAATTCTTAAGTAAATTCTTAAGAATTTGCTAACTTTTTTTTACTTAAGCCGAAGAACGTGAATACACCAATTCACAACGAAAAATAGATTTTACTTAAGTACAATTTTTTACGTAAAACTTGAAACAGGTCGAGAGGTGTCTTAAGTAAAACTCTATCACTTGATCATGTATAATAATACATTATCCATTATAAACAAGCTTGTTTTTCTTCGATTTAAAATTAAAATAAGCCAATTTAGAGTGTAATGTTAAAACTAAAATCGTGTGACAACCTACTTTAAGTGCACACATTCCAATGCGAAATGATGGGACATATACAAAAAATTGCAAGGTTTTTTCAAAGACCGAATAAGTGGAGAGAATTGCGCGTTGTTAAATAGTGGAAGCAATTTTCCGTAGGTGCGGCAACAACCTCTGATTTATTTTTAGTTGTGGTCATGTACTAGAAAATTCATATAAGAATTTATCCTTAATTTACATTTATCAATACAGAAAATAGTTTTAGTTTAGTTTAATTTTATTGATTAGTTAGTTACGCAGTTGTTATCACCATTTGGGATTTCACACAGCATAGAACTATTCCACTAAACCTTGACATTGTTACAAGGATTACAGTTACATTTTTTGATGAAGGTTTTTGTTTGTTCACAATAATACAAGCCTTTTCTTCGCGAGAGATTTTAAGTTGGGAGCTGCCGAAAAGTCAAAGTCTTCGTTGAGGCTTAGTTTGCAATAGCCTTCACGAAATATCTTCTTGGTTGCTTAAGCATCCACAGTAGCATCATGCGGGCCCTTTGAAAGTCCTCCATGAAGCGATGAAAGTAAATGTTCCTTAAACTCATTGGTTCCTTTTTTTCTGGGTTGTCCTTTGAGGGCCGCAAGTCAAAACTTTGCAAATCAACCAGTCGATTGGTGAGATTTTTAGGTATCGGAAGTCGTTCCCTCCACCACATGTTATAATGTATTTAGTTTGGACCAAGGATTTAAACTCCTCTACGGCCTCCCCGAATGGCGTTTCGTTTTTTAATTGTGAACTGGACGTAATGTTTTTTTCTGTATGTTTCGAAAAATAATCCACTCTAAAGGTTCCTGGAAGGTGCTGAATTGTTTTTACAATTTAATACAGTTTTTCCATCCATATCAATCACAGAAACGTAGGCAGCCTTTGGTTTTCTTGGTTTATCTTCCTTAATATAATCTCCTTTGGGTGGTGGAAGATCATAAGGTCGGAGCATTTGTTGTCCTTTGGATTCAAGTACTTAATGTACCTCTGCGCTGCCTCTACATCAAACGCCACAAATTCCTCAGCAGGGATAAATGTCATTTATCCAGTGTGGTTCTATAAAAAAGATATTCGGAACATTATTATAATGTTCAATGTAAAAGAATGTAGTAAGCGAGTCCGACTATAATGATATAAAATGAGAATTCGGAAAAATGCATGTTGAATTTAATTAGCAAAATGTCAACAACAAAATGTGTTACGAAACAATTTTATTGATGTTTACAGGTATTGAACATTGATGGTAAAATGGTGAAAGTTATGTGTATGTATTTGAAAGAAAACAGTTTTTAGAGAACGACAAATAATTATATTCCTTTCAGTTTTACAGGAAATATGGTATAAAATAATAAAAATTTCAGAATTCATATTTTGTAATATATTAGGTAAATACCATATTTATTATGAATGATTTAATTCTGTATATATGACAAAACCAGATTAAATAAAACGTTTGACCATATTTTATAGAAGTTAATAAAGAACAAGAAACGCATATCCATTCTTAAGAATCTATTTATTCATTGTATCACACATTCCTCCTTACAACACGCTTTATATTGGAATAGAGACTGCATAAGGCACAGCCTAATGGCAATGGCAAACCATTCAAAAAGAATCTAAGAATAATACAGAACCATGTGGTTGCGATTTTGTTTCTCGATTTCACATATAAGAGTACATTTCAGCAGAGACAAGAAGGAACACGACCTTTCCACGTAGAATAATGTTTTTCTCTTTTTAGAATGCCCTGAGCACAAGCTGGAAAACCTGTCGTCTTCCGCCATGAAACCAGCAACCCTAAAACAGGTAAATTGTGTTTTTGTCGCCGGTTGAGAACGCCGAAGGAATGATAAAAATAATGGGCGTACATACATTTTTACACCAAAATTAGAATAAGCTTAAAGTGTTGGAATAGTTGTTATTTTGGTCTGCACCCGGTTGGGCCGACCGGGTGCAGACTGGAAGTAAGGGAGGAGAGTGCATGTAGAGTGGCCCTACCTGATTCCGAAGCCGGCCTTTCGAGGTGCGGGTTGGAATCAGATAGGAACCATTTTACATCGATGGGAACCTCCAACAAGACCCCTCAAACTACACCAATTCCCCTGATGTCTCTTAAATTCCCAAGTCCACCGGGAATAACGCCCAAAAATCATAAGAGACATAAAGGCGACATCGACCACCAAAATAACAACTATTTTTAATTATATTATATTAAACAATTATAATAACTAACAGCGCACTCATTCTAACAATTAAAGTGTTGGAACCATGGATGAGAAGAACTTCTGATTTTGCAATGCAATTCAATTTTAATCAAGCCCACAACCTTTTTGTTCTGAAGCAAAGCGTAGTTTACACTTACACATCGACTTTCCTGCCGTAAATATTTATTTTGTATTTTTTCATCCATATCTAAGAAGAACCATTAAGATAGTTTAGGTTTTGTTAACAAAATGCAACCACGGGTAAACAGTTAGAAAATATTCCCTCAATTAATCCTTTTTACTCTTTCTCAGCATACAAGTCACGCTAAGATTTTGACAAAGGCAACATTTTTGTCGTACCCGGGAAATGCAGGCTTCGTCATCGGTATTATGATGCCTTTATCCGAGAAATGAATTGTCCCATAGTTTTTTATCTCCACGTGTAAATGCCTTTATTTTCTGGTGTAAAAGCAGTATTTTTTACATTCGTATTGCAGGTGTCCATGGTTATGCATATTAAATTATTAGCATAATACTAATTCTAAATGCAGTGCACCGTTTGATTCTAATTGCGTTATTTAGTAAATAATAGCCATTGATTTGAGTACTGTCTTTTGAGAACCAAAGAGGCAATATGCTACCAGCATGATATACAAACGTAATCGTCAAAACTGAAGGCTACGCACAAAAAGGTGGGTGGTTGAACCACACAGCTTAATCGCCATTTGATCCATGTGTATAATTTGAAATTGCGTCAATAGTCCAATGTAGTCTGCGTATACAAACAATAGTAGAATCATATCTATATTCAAAAAACAAATTTTAGCTTTTTAATGCTTGTGTGTTGTTACATTAAATAGGTGCGCCACGGAGGCAAAAAACCACGCGTTTAATTGTATGCCAATCGTTTGGTTTATGTAAAAGAGCTCAAAGTTGTCTTTAGGAAAATTTGTTGTGACTTAGTTTTATATGTACCCCCTTCAAGAATTAAGTTAAACTGAACGTAGAACATTCGATTCGATTAGGTTTTGTCACTTCATCAAATCAACACTAAGAAATCTTTATCTCTTTTCACCGCATCCGGGTGCGCAACGAATGCATTCGTAATAACTAATATACTAATGTGTATACTCGTTGAGAAGTGTGTGTCGTTCATGTGTATACTAATAAACCTTTTCCTATTCAAATTAAGACCTCTTTTTTCAGTTAAATGAATGCGGTTAAAATTCGTGGTTTCCTTATTCAACGACATTTTACACAACCACGAAAAATCAAATGAATTCACTATATATTTATGTTGTACATACATATTGCATAATACATATTATTGTATTTCATTGAATCGCATTTCGCATTCCATGGGAAAGCGTCTACGGTATAAATAATTTTAAAAATGACTAAACTATTCATATGCTTCCATTTGATGCGGCAAGTATTAACTTTATCATGTAATGCCAAGTAGTAAAAGGTAATTTGTTACGCTAACGCAACAGTAAACATCAAAATGTATTTTGGGAGTGTGAAACACTCAGAGTGTATATTTGTTTGTGCTTGTTCAATTAGATCCGTGACAGAGAATGGGCAGTATTTTTCCATTGGCATTATTGAAGTGTGTATTCCCTTTCGTTGATAACAACCAATTTTAACTAAATATAATTATTTTTATAAACAATCTTGATAAGCTTTAAAAAAATACTCCTGTCAGTCTATAATGTAGGCAGGTCTATTTAGGGTGGTGGTTTACAAAGTAGAAAATTGGTTGTATAACCGGTTATTGTAGTTTGCTTTAGCTATGTTAAATTTCTTTTATCTTAATTAATATTCGTATATTCTTAAAGTATACTGCTGATATTTTGGAAACTGAATGAAATTGACAGTTGCAACTCACAGGTAAAATATTTTATTCTTGATTTAATAAAAAATCACAAAACATCATATATCTAAGAGAAATATATTCATGGATACAGTTTTGCATTTCGTTCACATGTTTACAAAGGTTTCTGGACGTCTAACCGAGAATAACACCTCCCAGCAATCCAAAGCTTCTACATCGCCTAATATAATAATTGTAATGTGTTCCCCATGGACAGCGTCTTCTCGGTATTCTGTATGGAGCGTGTGCTTTTATATTCCGCGGCGCTCGTTTAGGCTAAAACCCAACAGAATTTATTTTAAGCAATTCTTAAAAAATAGTTTAGAGTTTAGTATTTACTGAGTAGCATCTTACCCGTATTAGGCTCAGTTCTGTTTTATTAGCATCCGACCAACTGTTGTTCCAAGTTACTTCTCGATGAATGCTAGCAAATGTACTCCCCATGGGTAACGGTATAACTGCAGAGGTTATGAAGTTAATCAGCAAGCTTATAAATAACAGTCGACAAATCATATTTGAAAACAAATAGAATAGATCCAAATGAAAACTAGACGCGAATGAAATAATTGCAGCAAACAGTTAATGTATCAAAGCTTATAGTTTTTATAATATTAAAAAGGAAACAGGGTGCGAATTCAGAGCCGCGGATTATCCTGTTTTGGTGTAATCTAATCCCAATCCGTATTCACAGATTTTTGGATTAGCTAAATCTCAAAAAATATATACTAAATCCTAATCCGATTTGGTTTTAATCGTCCTCTGTGAATACGGATTGCGTTTTGTATTCACAGCACATGATTAACCTAAATCCAAATCTCAAAACCTAAGCCTAGTAGGGAGAAGGATTAGAGGTTAAATCCAAACAGAAAATGCACGATTGTGGTGCATAATCATCAATAATTACAAATTTTAACTAAAAGACGGTGGTAACTAAAGGCGGATTCACCACCGTTTTTACCAAACTATAATAAAAAGCTGCAAAATGAGGAGCGCTAGGTTAGTTTTCGCGGGAAGGTTGGGACCGGGGCCTGTGGTTAAGGGCAAAGTGGGAAACAGTGGGAAGTGGGATCTTCTTGATTATATTCCCCTTCAGGGCGACCTTAAAATTAAATGAAGGATTGCGTTGGTTCCTTTTTAGGGAATTCAGAATAATTAATTAAAAAATAAAAGTGGAAGTGCCCGGGTGGAGGAGGAAGTTGTGCCTCTGGTTGTGGGGTTATCGTCACTCTTCTTAACTTTAGCTTGGGAATTTTATCCACATTATGGAAGTGCATGTGGTCACCTCCATTAAAAAGGCCCTTCAGCAATGTGACCAAAATCTGGGTTATCCCGATATGAACATGGTTTGGCTTTATGGTCAACAATCCACCGTGGAGAGAAAATGTTATAAATAGTTTCATCAATTAGCATTTGTCAACAAATGGAACGAATGCACATGTAAAAGGATTCAGATCCCATTTTATGGTCACCAAAAAAAACTTCATTCACGGAAAACTAATTGGAAATTAAAACACTCCAGATGACCAGGTATGCCGAGTTACGACGAATTTCAGTCAAAACCGACATTACCTATGGCGGAGACGACGGTTCTAAATTTTATGATTGGAACATTGAACATTACCAATCACCTGTTCCATTTTACAAACATATTGGTTGACTTACATGCCGAACACATCGCCACACGCTGCTGCTGCACATTATTATTAAATCCGGATTTGATCCTAATCAAATCCTAATCTAAAATCGATCTTGGGTGTGAATACCACTGCAAATCCGGATTTATTCGGGATCGGATAAAGATTTATTTTACCCAAAATAGATCCGGCGCTCTGAATTCGCACCCTGGGTTTCCAATATTAGTAAATTACAACGGATATATTGAGGTTTTCAGGTTTTTATTTACTACTTAATATCGACAACTTTTCCTAATGAGCTTGTTATTGGTAAGAGAGCTATCAACAAACGAATTTAACTTCAATGTGGCAACCACAAAACCACATTAGTTTTTAAAATGCCACTGATTAAAAGGCTTTAAAAATAAAAATTTGCGATGTTTTACGAAGCACATAAAACATACATAGTGTATAACGTACATACCATGCACAGAACACTCACGCCATTTTTACTGAACTTGCGAGAAGTGAAAAATTAGTGATCCTGACAGTATATATCGGATAGAAATTTTTACCTAGCCTTAACCTTAGCATGTATTAAGTTTTCCAGCTTATAGATGGTCTAGAAAACTTCAATGGCTTTCAAGTATGGTGTTCCTCCTTTTCCGTTACATTTTAAATGGAACTATTAAATCAATTTAATTAATAAATTACTAAAAATTGAGAAGTTGAATAACTGATTGTCAGAAAACGGCATTTTATTACCTAACTGTAATTATACCATTAATAATATGATTAAAAAAGTGTAAAAAGAAAAAAAGAACATTTAAGCCCTGTATTTTCGAAAAGAGTTGAAAAATTTAATTAATTAAAATTTAATTAATTTAATTAATTAATTTAAAAGAATTAGAGTAATAGTTTAAAATAAGTTTAACTCCAATCAGTCAGAGGTTGACGTTGTTACTGTTAACATTCTTAAGAAGCTTTTGATTAATCATCTTAATTTTTAATGAAATTAAGTCTTATTCAATTTGCACTAGAAGTATTGACATTGAAGCTGCTAACTAACTCTATTACATTGCACTACGCAATTAGATTTTGTTTTTAGGAAATCCTTAAATGGCCAGAAAAATTGCAATTTTTGTAGATTTTTAGCATGCAAACCAATCGAAAAACATATTTAGCGATGAAAAAAACGGTCTGGGTTTTTATATTTTGCCAGTCTTCTTGTACTTAACTACAAGTGTTCTTTGTAAACATTTTGGCGTTTTGAGTAAGTACAAAGACATGCAAAATAAATAACGAAATGACCAAACTGTCATGGGCAAGTTTGGTTAACTGCTAAAAACAATACAAGAAGCATATGTCAAATCTGTTTCCAATACAAATGAAAGCAATTTATTTTCCGTCAAGTGGGCTGAGCTCTATTCCTACTCTTTAATAAAAACTAAGCAATTTTTTGTCGACTCACTTGGGCTTTCTGTCCAATTGACAAAAGAAACATGCGGAGCTAGCCTTCAATCGTCGGCAGCAGAATATATTGTCTGGCACATTAATTATATATGAAATGGCCAAATTTCCGTGTTTTTCATTAGTTCTGTGCGAGAATCAAAACAAGCTTTGTACTTTTGACGTTCATTGAAATTTATTGGATTTCACAATAATAAATATCAAATAAACAACCAAAAAAGTCAACACTTACCATGATCGATTCCATTTGCGTAGTATTATATTAAAAGTTTATGACGTGCAGTTGTGAACTTTGACTTTCTATAACATTCATCATGTTTGTTCAAATCATAGAAAAATAATATATAAAAGCCAGTTCACTTTGAAGCACCGTGTAGTTACGAGTAGTTTTTTAGCTAGCAATCTCAAAACAACAAAATGGAAACATCAAGTTTTAACCTACTTTTCTTTTTTTCATTTCTCCACATCCGTTATGCTGAACGTGGCCTAAGTCTATTTAATACAACAGGTAGAAGTAGTAAGTATTTATTTTCTTACTGATGCCACTTTTTTCTATTACTTTTATTTTTATAAAATTTGTTACATTTAGACGGTATATAAGCATTACACTTAAAGGTGGAATTATATACAGCCACTTCTTACCGAAAGCAGAAAGCCGAAAAAAGCTCGCAGTTTTTTAAAACGCGGTTTCTGCAAGATTACATCTAAAATTATCCATGATTACATAAAAACATAGAAAGCAGCAGAAAAAAGCTCGATTGTAGCAGAAAACAGTGTGTGTTCAAGGCAGAAAGCAGCGAGCAGCTGTTTTTCTCAAAGTGCCCCAAACAGACGTGTTATTTCCATTTTCATTTATTCCCTCTCAACACACGCGCGCACGGTTTTCTTTATTACCCATATACATAGGAGCACTCGATTTCCTTTATTGCTCGTATACATGGACAAGAACAAGCCCATGCAAAACTATGGAAAAAAGCGGCATACTGGCAGCTTCGGCTTCTCCCGAAGAAGCTGACACTTTTTTGTCGGCGCGTCGAGTTTCTTGCTGCTGAAGCAGAAACTGCGTGTAGGTGTAATCACTCACGCTTTTTTACGCTTAGCAGAAAAAAGCAGCGACCGAAAAAAGAAAAAACGCGCCGACGAAAAAATTCTGCTAGCAGAATTCGGCTTGTAGATATGATCAGTTTTTCTGCTAGAAGCGAGCTTTTTTCGGCTTTCGGCGCGTATATATAATTCCACCTTAACAGAAGTAATTTGGGTTTAACTAATTATGTCTGCTTTAACGTTTTAGAACTGGACCGAAGCAAAGGAATATTGTACTGAGTTTGGAATGAAGTTAGCCGATATCACATCAAGTGCTCAATATGATGCTCTAGATGCTGCATATTCTCCTACCAATTTTAAATTATATAAGCAAAAAACAAAAATGTTACTTATTGCTGAATCATTGCAATAATTCCATTCCATTTATTAGTTTATTGGACATCCGGACGTGACATTCAACAAAGACAGCAGTTTGTATGGGATACCACTGGTACCGTAATTTCTGACAAGTATCGACTGTTTGCAATTAGAACAGATGTTGAATATCAGACGTGCGTCTATTTCCATAGCAGACCTAATCTCAATGCCTCTTACGCAAGTTTTTATTATTGTTATGACAAATTAGGTACGTTATGTCAAACTTAAAATTTGTGTGGTATGAATTTGCAAAACCGTTGGTTCTATGTAAATAAATACTCTTTTTACAATATATTACACATGTATTCATACCTGCTAGTTCAGAACTAGTGGTTTATTTATAGATATAAATATTGCTGCAGAAATTTTGAATCTATGTTTAAATGATGAATCTTAGATAAAATGATAACATTTATTGTTCTTAGTTGTCTGGTACGCGAGGAAAAAATATCACTCGAACAACATCACTTAACTTATCTGTGCTCAGTAGCGTGCACTTCGTACTGCGTTACTGATTACAGCGCGTGGATTTCAACGCTAACAGCGTCATGGCAGATGCTCATGAGGGAATTTAGCGACTACCATTGTAACCTACAAAGCGAACTCTATCAGAAATATTTAATTTTATCCCACTTTTAAAGAGAGCCTTCAAGGTACTAGCCAAAGTTTCTCCTTGTAAGTTTTGCTTTGTCGAAACAAACACTCCAAAACCATTTGCTAGCATTTCCTTTTTCCTTTTGTCTAAAGCAAATGATCCTAAGAAAACGCTAACGTCACGATAGTTCTTTCAGAAAGCATTCACAAATAAAGTTGAGTGATCATGTATGAATGCAGGGATATGCAACCATGATTAAGATTATTAGTCATAGGAAAAATATCTTGAAAATTACTCACAACGCAAAGCCGATTGTTGGTTGCAAATTTGTTTTAATTTGTTTCTTTTATTTAATTTGCATAATATGTTAACAAATTGGAATTCACCAGAAACTTGTGGTTTTACTGTGTTACAATTATACAACTAGTAAAACTTTTTCTGGCCAGGAACAAGTTGTTGAGAATGTGGGCCATGTGGAATAGGAAATTCCAGTTTTCCATCTCCATCCCAAGTAACTTTTTCAATTCGAGCAGTTTTTATAGCATCTGGGTGAGGAGAATCTGTGGCATGATACATCATCCAAGTTTCCTTTCCATCTAAACTCAAACAAATATTTTGAATTCGGCAAACTTTACTTCCATAAAGTTTTCATTTCTAAGTTACCTGATGAAACAGTAAATGTTGCGTGGCCAGGACAGAACACGTTTTCATCATCATTTTCCTCAAATGTTTTTCCAGGAGCTTTAAACCAGTCAGCATGCATTCAATGGATCTCCGTCATTTCCAATGCTCATATAAGTCAATGCATTTCCACCTTTGCATGCCATGCCTACTGAATGAACCATGTAAGCAGTTCCGTCATTGTATATGAAAAACGGAGCTTCATTTGAGCACCCACCATCGCATTCCCACAATTCAAATGGATGTCTGATTAAAGTAATTGGCTCTACAATGATCGTCGCGTTCTCAAGTTTAGCAACGGAAATACTGTTAAACCCAGTGGCTGGATGTGGCGTAACCCAGGCTAAATACGTATTCTCACCGTGTACTAAGACAGTACCATGATATGGAATGATTTAAGAATGGAGCCACAAGAGAAGGAAAGACGTCCCAGTTTCCCATTGGATTAGTGGGATCTTCAGAGCAGATAACGTAGATTTGTTGAAAATATTCTAGCTCTTCCATTGAAAAGTAAATGCATAACTTCCCATTTACGTTGTGCAGTCGAGCAATGCCCATATTGGAAAAACCTTCTGGAGCACTAGTAAAATGTTAAAAAGCTACAAATTATAAATCATAATTATTTAGGACAACACGATTGTCAATTTTAACTTACGAAAACACAATTTTTCTTTCTGAATTTCTAAAATCCGTCAGTTTTGGGCTCTTAAGCAGTATGAGTTCTGACGTTTCAGTGTCAGATAGCAGCAAATAATAAAAGTTTCCTATCCGAGTTATTGCAGGACTCACTGAACTTTCATCGATCACTGGATTGGTAAAATATTGAAAAGAACTAGGGACAGGTTGCGGGTGGCTAGAACCATGTGGTCGTGGAAATATTGGGCTTCCGGTGTTAGAATCCCACATAATTTTTTCAGCTCTTGATGTAAATTGAAAATCTTCAGCAGTACTTGAAGCCTTATATAGCATCCAATCTTCTGATCCATCGGGACTTGTCGTAAACGTTGCGTGACACGGACCATAAACACTTTCAGCATCATTTCTGTAAAATACTGGTTCAAGATGCATGTACCAATTCATTGCATCCAAGGGGTCACGGCCAGCTTCTATGCTCATGTAGGACAAACCGCAGTTTAAACTGTCGGTAGCACTTCCAGTGTAAACGAGGAAACTGGTATCATACAACGGATATGGATGGTCATTGACACAGAAGCTGCCCGCACATTCCCAAGAATCCTTTGGCTCCTTGAGAAGAATCACAGGCTCAACTACCTCAGTTGGACTAGACATCGGGGCAATGTAAAGAACTCTTGATCCGACAGCATTGGCGCTGGCCCAAACAAAGTACAGTTTGCTGTTATGCTTCATCGCAATTCCATGATTGGCGATGCCGTCAAAAACGCCGTTCAGCATTAGTTCTGCATTTCCCCATCCTTGCATCAAATTGGAATTATTTGCTGCTTTAAGAACATATATTTGAGCTTCTGCTGTCGTAGATGTCATATAAAAATATACGTAGAAGTTTCCGTCAATTTCAAAGATTCTGGGAGTGGCCACACTAAATCCTTCCGGAGCACTACATAAAACAAAAGGACCTTATTCAAGTTCTTACTAGCCTGGGACCCTATCTTAATTTCTCAACTACACGTTGAGCGGTTACAATTAATAACTCGTTTGAAAGAGCAACTCAAGTTCTATTAAACGCCAGTCCGCTTTTGTCCATATTCGGGTGCGCATTGTTCGATTTTTGCAAAAGCAATTCGCAAAAATGAGCTTCAGAGCTACAACCCAGGTACAATAATTATTCATTGCTTGACAGCCACAACTCCAGTGGTTACAAGTAATAGCTCATTTAAAAGAGCGACTTAAGTTCGTTTATATAGCGGTCCGGTTTTTTCCAGATTTACGTGCGCATGGTACGAAAAAATGATTTAAAAATTACGAGAGGGTTCCAGCTTAGTGAGAACTTAAATATGGTCCTTTAAAATAGAACCAGGAGTATTGCAATAATAATATGGAGATATATAATATATATATATCTAGGTATATCTAGATATATCTAGATAAATAATATGGATATTATAATAATAATATTAGTTACTTCGCTTACGTGTATATCACTGATCTCTCTGCTTCACGAAAATTATGCAGGGTCTCACTTTTCAACATAACAAGTCCTGTTGAAGTTGCTACAACCATGTAATACTCATCGTCTAGCAGGCAAGCACTTGGATTTACCAAAGGTTCGTCCAGAATGGGATTTTTGAATTTGAATGGTTCTCCGCTGGGCAATTGCTGCTGAACTCCGTCGCCACGTGCTTGTGTAAATTCTGGTGATCCGTTAACTTGGTTCCATCCAACTTTATTAATCCTTACACGAAAAGATCCTTCGACGTCAGTAAGATTACTGAAACTTGTGTACATTATCCAGGTTTCGGTTTCGTCTGGGCTTGTAAGAAAGGAAGGGAATCGGGCACCGTAAACATTTTCCTCTGCATTTCCGTCAAACACTGGAGCCGGTGCCGATATCCAGTTAGAATTTTGCATGGGATCCAAAGTTATATCTAAGCTCATGGAGCCTAATGTGGTGTTTGGATTGCCTGAAGCACTTGCTGCAAATACCATATAAACCGAATTCCGGTTATAAATAAAAGCCGGACTTTCGTTAATGCAAGTGCCGTAACATTCCCATTCGTCTTTAGGTTCCCGTAGTAAATTAACCGGAGTCACAACTTCAGTTGGACTAGCCATGTTTGCAATGTATAAACTTATACTGCCGTTTCTTGCACTGCTCCATACAAAATATAGCTGATCTTTAATTTGAAGAATTCCTGCATTCCTAGAATCGTCGTTTGAAACGTTTTCTAATATTCGTGTTGGAGCGCTCCATTCGCCAAAAATATTTGTTGGGTCCTCTGATTTTATCACAAACATTCGGAGGCCGGATGTATTGACTTTGGCAGAAGCAAAATACAAGTAAACGTCCTCCTTGTATTTCAAAAATGATGATACCTGAACATTAGAGTAACCAGCGGGTGCTTTATAAATTGTGCGATTTTCGGCATTTCTAAAGTCAGTTAGAAATGGGCTTCGTAGAAGATCTATCTCAGCTCCCCTGTACACCGCTAAATAGTACATTGGACCTATTTTTACAGCCTTAGCAATAATGATTGCAGAATCCAGAATAGGATTTGCAAATTGGGACCCATCTGATGTAGCAGCACCAATACAAATGCAAATCCAAATAATGTATTTTAAATATGCTTTCATGGCGAAGAAGTGACAAACTTTAATACATGGAATATGTTTGCTCAACAAAGTGTAACTTATTATAAAAAACCAACTGAACTGGTTTATATGCAAAATAAACTCTCTCGTGAAGTACTGAAATCAGACGTCAAACATAGCAGATAACTAACAATGAAGCAAACAAATTGTTCTGTCCAGTCAAACTTAATCACCCAAAACTTTTGGTGATCTATCAACGTCAATCCATGTGATTACAAATACTTCATTACATGTTGTAAGCTTGTTGTTTTGACGGTTTTTCCCAGCAGTTGTTAAACTAATCAAGTGTACTTGTAATACGCAGAAAGTTGTCAAGCGTTTCCATGAAATTTGAATTTTGACCTGCACGTGAAAAGATATTCTAGATGAATAAACAACAACATGTTTTTAAATAATGCCAGACTAATAAATCAATTTAATTATTGCTACCAAAAGTTTTTGATTCGTTGATAAGATTAATTGGTCAATAGGTAATCTAATTATTGTTTTTTTGATTGATTGCTCTGGAAAATGTCATAATTCGGCATTTGGCACACATTCATTTATGTGAATGGTGGTTTAATAAAATTGACTTATTGTTAGTTTTTATCCTTCACACCGAACAATTTTTATTAATCAGTGTAAAAACGCAGTAGTTCTGCATTATTTGAGTTCTAATTTACAATCAGTACAAGTCGTAACTTCAAAACACATATCAATCTAAACTTGATGTGTAATTCAATCAATTTTCTTAGCAAATGTTACGATTGAAAAATAAGTATGAACAATCCCTGATAAATGAGAAAATAATATGTTATTCAATGGCTGGTGCCGGCTGCCAATCAACAGATCCATATTTATGGAATTTTCATATCAATAAAAGACTTTAAAAAGGAACTGATTGAGGGTTTTCTCAAAGATCAAGTGAATCTACATATTTTATTGACATCGTGTTTCATAAGAAGAACCAGAAAACGACCTATTCATGCAGAAATGTCAATCGCTAAATACAAGCGTTCTTTATGAACGAAAAGATAGCAATCAGTTAACTAACGTTATGAAACGTAAGGTTAACTGTTTTATGTTCTTAGAATTGTTTAGGTTTCTAATTGTAGCTTGTATCTCAATGACCGTCCACAGGTTAGTAAATTGTTGGGAGCAAACTTGCCTGGGAGCTAAAGTTGTATGGGGGCAAATAGTTTGGGAGCAAATTGAATAGGGAGCAACATGGCACGGGAGGTAAGTGGTCCGGAAGCTAGCGGTTATGGGAGCAAATTGCACGGGGAGCTAATGTGTCTGGGAGCAAGTGGGTCGGGGAGCTAACTGACCACCGGGAGCTAGTTGGTTTGGCAGCTAATTGCCTAGCCCACTAATAAACCTGTTTCTGGTCAAATTAAGTCTTCTTATTTTCGGTTAACTTAATACAGTTAAAAGTCGCGGTTTTCAAATTGAACGGAATTTTGCACAACCAACAACGAAAAACTAATGGAGTTGGGTTACGTTCGATTAATTTTTTGATATGCTTATGCATTTCATTGCGTCGCTTTCCATTGAAACGTGTCTACTTTATAAATAATTTTTAAAGTACTAAGCTATTTATTTCCATTGGGTGTTCCAAATATTGACATTAACATGAATTGCCAAGTCGTAAAAAAGTTGTTTGTTGCGTTACTGCTACAATAAACCACAAATGTATTTGGAAAGAGAATTTGATCGGTGACTGAGAATGGGCAGTCTTTTTTCGTTACCTAGAATATATATTCCCTTTCGTTAATAACAACCAATTTTATATATAATTATTTTTTAAACATTTATGATAAGCCTTTAAAAAATACTTGCTGCTATGACGCTCTACAAATTATGCCAGTGATACAATATGGCCGATGTAGTGTAGAAACTAATTTGGGTGATGATGTACAAAGTAGAACATTGATGGTACGACCGTGATTTTGTGTTTTGCATTGGCTAACGTTCATTTATAACTTCCCTTAATCTCTGTAATTCAAATCATTACTCTTATATTCCTAGAGTATACTGAGAATATTTTGAAGACTCAATGAAATTGATAGGTTAAAATGTTTTATTTTCTTGATTTAGTAAAAAACCAGAAAACATCATATATCTAATAGAAATGTATGCATGCAACCAGGTTTATATTTCGTTCACGTGATTAATAAGCTTTCCAATGACATTTCGGTTTCTAGCCGAGAATAGCACCTCTAAGGAATCCAAAGTTTCTACATCGCCTAATATAATAATTGTAATGTGGTCCCCATGGACAGCGTCTGTATGGAGCTTATATATTCGATGCTCGTTTTGGCTGAAACCCAACAGAATTTATTTTAAACAAATTTTTAAAATAGTTTAGAGTTTAATATTTACTTGGAAGCATCTTACCCCTATTAGGCTCAGTTCTGGTTTATTGGCATCCGACCAACTGTTCTTCCAAGTTACTTCTCGATAAATGTTAGCAGATGTACTCCACATGTGTGGCTGTATAACTGCAGAGCTTATGAAGTTAATCAGCAAGCTTATAAATAACAGTCGACAAATCATATTTGAAAACGAAATAGAACAAATGAAATCTAGACACGAATGGAATAATTTTAGCAAACACGTATAAATTCCAAGCTATAACTTGTCTAACATTACAAACGAAACAGGGTTGTAATTTTATAAGAATACAATTAGATGGTTTGAGGTTTTTAGTCTTTTCCTGACTATCAACTACTTATTAATCAACAACTTTTCTTAATGAGCTTGTGGTAGGAGAGGAGGAGGCAAAGTCGGCATACAATTTAACCTAAACGTGAAAACCACATTAGTTTCTAAAAGGTTATTGAGTAAAAGGCTTTAATGATAATTATAATTTGACTTTGTTGATCAAAGTTATCAACTGAATAACACGTATTTGTCATACAACGTATATCGAGGGACCTTTTACGGAAAAAAATAAGTGACACTCAAATTCAAAAACGGAAAAAGATATGTGTTTGCCAGACTTCACGACGGAAAGAGATAACGGCAAGTCAATATTATCCGAGCAAAACGAGAAAAACATTTGTTTATGCAGATAATGCTAAAGTCACTAACAATTAAAATTTTACTCGCCCGGAAATGACTATAAATACGTGACCATGAGTAAACTGAAAGAAAAGCATGCTTTTTAATTCCTTGTATTTTTGTTTGGCGATTGGTTATCGATTGGGGTAGAGATGAGGAAATAAAATCGACTTGCAGAAAACCGAGCTTGTATGTTTAATATTCAACTGCATTTTGCATAAAAATCCTACCTTCACAAACTCGTGAACTAAAAGCAGCTAGGATAACAAAATATGCCCAGATCATTTTCGTGCAAATACCCAACTGATATTCTGTTTTCGTACAGGTAGCAGTTTGGAACAAACTGAAAACTCTGACCACCGGGAAATGCCATTCATTTTTTTTTGTTATCGCAAATTTGGTCAACGCAGGAAAGTACGGAATCACTTCAACATTTGCATACCATAGATTATTTTTTATCACAAACAACGACAAACCCGAGTAGCAAAGTCCATTTTGATAAACATGTTAGTGTATGGAATCAGCAGCCGCAATTTATAATATGCAGACAATATTTAAGTATTACATACATAATATATTGTAAAATGTTGTATATTAGAACAATTATTGATTACAAGTAAAGCATTATAATAACCCAAATGCAACATTAGTATAAGTAGACTACTTATACTATTTACTACTTACCTAAAGTAGTATTCTTTAATTTTGCTTTGATATTAGTGCATAATACCTTGGAGAATCCAATAACTCTGTTTGAAAATTATTTTAAATAAGTTTCATAAATTTACCACTAAGTTCCGGCACGGGCTCCACTGAAAATTGCAACTGCGCTGCTGTAAACTGCAAAAAAATCGAAGATTTAATTTAAAACAAAAATTAAAATCTCAGTACTAGCACAGCATCTGAAACACGTTGTGTCAGCGAATAGCAATACTCAATTACAAAATCTTCTTCAATATATAACAGCGGTCCATACTTCAAACGTATTATATATAGTGCCCGCGTTTGCTTGTACAAAACTTTATCCTGCTTCATTTTAAAATAGCACAATTTCACACGCGCCATATTACGTTGCTGAGTTACCAGTGTTTGAAAAAATGACACAACCTTACTATACCTTGGCAGATACAGACTCATATATACAACTACAATTAACAACAAAACCAAAGTAAAAACTCGAATTGAAAGTGAAAATTTGTTAGCGCCTCTAATCAAAGTCCAACACCCAATTACAATTGCCCAAAAAGCACCGTTAAATATTAAGTAAATTGCTGTGCTTGCGATATCTTCCATGATTTGAATAAGAATTGTCAACAAAACATAGAACTGTCTCTTTTTTGCCACATTTGGTAAACCCTTGTAGCAAGTTTGCAAAATATTGAAAACTGATTCGGACATAACAGTAAATAAAGTAATACCAAACAAAATGCTGCGAAATGCTTCACAAAAACCAACTAGGAGAAGAACCATTCTGAGCAAAAGGCTGACTATAATTTGCGCCATGCCCCGTTCATACGGATGGATCAAGACAAACTCATCAAGAAAATAGTAGTACACGTCCACCTTGAAGAAGATGCCTAATCCCACAATCAGAAATGGAGCAAATGGTCCCAACACTGATACAGCAAGTATGCAGTGAGATATTCCATTATCGGGAGTTTTCCAGGGATCCAAGTTTACAAAGAAATTATTTCTTGTCTCTGTTTCAAGTTTTAATAGTTCGTTAATTCCATATACTGTTGAATTTATTTGTTTTGCAAATTTAAACAATGCCACAAGGCATATTAATCCATATAATGCGGAAAATGTGCTTCCGACTATTTGCAAGAGACCAAAATCCGAGCGTGGTGCAATTACCGTGAATAGAATTATTCCAACAGCACAACTTGAAACCCCAAAAGCTATTACAAGAATGCCTACCATGTAAGAAACTAGGAGTTTTCGGTTATTCATGAAATGCAAGGAAGTGTATGTAGAGTTCCATTGAATTGGAAAGATTGGCATGTAGCAAAATAGGAGTGTTTGCAGCTTCCATGCAAGAACAAAAGTTTGGTTCATGATTATGTCTCTCGTAAATGTTTTTCTTCCAAAAACTAGAAATAAAGCATTTTGTTCATTGGAGACACTGTGTTACACAACAAACGGTATACTAAGTGGTAAAAACTCAAACTGGTACATTAACCATTGACCAAATGACAAGTATACTGGTTTTTAACTGTTATGGTGCAATAAGGTGGTGAATAGCTAATAAATCGACGTTTAAGGAGGGGTAAACTCTCTTTACTACTGGTAAAAAAGTTTCCAACTTGTTTAGTTGACTTTGGTTCATCGAATGACTATTTTAGTAAAATAGTTTTTGAAATTTTTATTAGCAAGCCTTGACATGAGGAAAACTTACAAAGGATATATTCAGAAAAAAGAAAAATAAATTAAGAATCGAAATAAACATTCCATAAAATTTTGTAGACCAACTTGATGCAATACGGAAGTAAATATTATTTGTATACGGAAATCATAAAATAAGCTAAAACATAGCCGACAGCAAGCCTGCTACATTCAATTTATATTTTATATAATATGTATGGTTAAATCACGCATTAGAAATTACACAAAGCTCTACGACTATTATAGCAGATACATATAAAAGCAAATATTTTTTAAACACTAGTACGATAAATGGTTTAATAAACTATGCAATATTAAGTTGTGTGGTTCAGTTTTTAATTTTGTTATATTCAATTACAGATTTAGAAACTACACTTAGCTGCCACTATTTCGGTGGAAACATTAATCCAGAGGGTATTCAAATAAATGCCAGGTGACCTTCATAGCTTGACTTTATTACCTATTTCGGATATAAGATGCCAACTTAATTGAATTACGAAAAAACTATTTAATTTAAAAAATGGTCATTGTTTCTAATCCCAGCTGTGGTACAAATTAATTTTCTTATGTAGAAACTAAAATCCAAATATAATCCAACTTCACCGAAAAAACCGGTAACCTGACATTCCACCACGTCTATTTGACAGCTCATACCATACATTAAAAGAAAACAGATTACTCTATTAATAGAACAAAATGAAAATATAGCGATTTCCTATTTTGATTAATCCATTTTTTAATAATATCTTCATTAAGTTTAAACTATAAACTCAATTTAAAATTACGAGCATAACAACATGCCATTTTGTTGTTTTTGTCGTATGTATACCTCACTTGCCTTATAGAACTTATTGTAGACTTTTCTACACAATTGTTTTCCCGGGTTTTGTAAAAGCAAAAGGAACTGGGGTGTTCTGGATCATAAAAGCGTAATACTGAAGTTGCTGTATTTCGTTTTGATATATTTACTTCAGCAAAAAATCAAAAAATGGTCAGTGACATCTACGTTTTTGCCTTCAAGATTCAAAAATTCCTTTTCTTTTACATGCCACCCCTTCCGCTACAATGGAACTCTACTTACACTAAAATTTATTTCGTTGAAGATAAAAAGCAACACGGTCCCTTCATAATATGTGCTTTAATGGGTGTTTTTGGATCTTTGTCTTGCATTACTGACTCTATTCTCTTTACAGTTATAAAACCACGTATTGACTTTCACGGTATACAATTAGTTCTGTGCATTTGTATTCCGGTATTGGCTACTGCATGTTTTATCCTATTGGTAAAGTTTCTGAAACATAAAGACCAGTTTTTACTTGGATTTAACCAGCTACTAAATCTTGAAGCAGAAGCAACCAAACCAAAGCCAAACCAGCAGATGGTACCTATAAACGCACTTGCATGCTGCATTTTAATTGCATCAGTGTTTGTACCGCTGGTACCATTCCTAGTTGTGGCGTTTTGTTTGATTTTTAAATTGGACGTGTTTTATTTTTTTCTAGAAGAGTTTGTTCTGGAAGAGCCCTGCAAACGTACTAAGGTACAAATAGTTTCTAGCGTTGTCATCAGAATCGTTCTCCTCTCGCCCGCCTTTTTTGAAGCATCACGAAGCCTTATATTTTATATAACCCTAACTACTGTTATTTCAGATTCTGTGTTTAACATTTTGCAAACATGTTCTACAAGCATGCAGAATATAGCATGTATATTATTCTATATAGAATATTAGACGTGTATATATTATGTTAACAATTTTGTGTCGAATTCTAGAAAGCGTTTTGAACATAGCCTACTACCTACTTTTTAATGGTCTATTTTGGTATATTGTAATTCTAAGTTGGATGGTTATCCAAGGTTCTACAAGTATTTCGTTTTTTGTTTGCCTTGTTCTACTTACAACTATTCTATCTGCGATTTGGTTCCTTAGTCTTGTATTGCCCAAGCATGTTAAAGTTGTTTCAGCTTTTAAAAATCTAATAGCGGAACAGCGTTTGATGGCTCGTAAGACAATGCGTTACTTTAATACTAAACAACGTAGAATTTTGTATAGGCAAACTGTAGCTCTTGCAATAGTACGTTTAAAGTATGGACCGGTATTAACAATTGAGGAAGATTTTGTGATTGATTACTTTTTTGCATTGATACAGCGAGTTTCTGATGCTGTATTAATGACTGACACTAAATGAAAATAACTAAATCAGCATTATATTTTAATTCGCTTTAAACTGTATTTAAAAAAAAATATTTTATATAACTGAAAATACATGCGAATATATAAATGATACAAATTAGTTTTTCGTATTCTATCTTGGTTTTTTAGCATTAATACACTAATATGTACTAAAATGGACTTGAAGCAAAGACTTTTTCAAATTCAATTAAGTTGGCATTTTATATCTGAATTAATTAAGGTCAAACAATAACAGTCACCAACCAAACTTGTCTAAGCATTTCAGCATCTGCCCGTTTAAAATGAAACTAGAAGTTTCTTAAAGAGGTTTTCAAAATGTATTAATAAAGAGTTAATTTGATTTCTAAAGTAAAAAAAAACTAATTTCCAACTACATCAGAATATAATAGTCTTGATAAGTTTGGAAATATATAAATTAATATTTAGTTTTCCAAGCTAATACGCTGACTACTGGAAACACTAACTTTGAGATAGCACTTTAAATTGAAATAGGTATTGAAAATGGAACAAGCACTCAATCCTCTACTTATGTTGCGTATAATTTTCAATTAGCAATTAGGGATCTTTGTGGGACCAGCTAGAACAATAATTTGTACTCATTGAAACCGCGTCCAGACTTCATGTTAGTACTAGGTGTACTGCCAGGAAATCTTAAATTATGTTGTTGATGATAATTCGAATTTAGAATTATGAGACAGTATGCTTTGTGATATATTTCAGCAGTATTTCATTCAGCATTAGTAGGTTTAAAAAACTGAATCAAAATAAGTTGACATTTGGAAAAACCAGCCCCAAATTGGTTTTGTTTAAAAAATTTAATTTGATCCGCCGTAACTAATTAATAAATAAATGCTTAAGCATGATCTTTCTTATAATATTTTATTCAATACCAAATTAAAATAGTCCTTATTGCTGGCAAAATTTGAGCTAATAAAAATACCTTTTGTAATGGATATTACCTTTGTTTGATTCTAATGAGTGTCAATTTTTAGCATTTGTGCAAACTAAATACATATTAACCAGTTCATGTCACAACTTACAGTTTCCTCTAATCCGTTTTATCCACGCTCTAATCTAATCTAATCCACAATCTAATACAGTTGGATTTTTTCGGGACCCATGCATATTACGTCACCCATAGATGATTGAAAATACAGCATTTTTACAGAAGTAAACATTCATTATGATTTTTTTGGTTTGGGGCCACAAATGGTCAGCTATGCATATAGTGTTTCGAGTATTGGTATTTTCATTGGATGGCTTTGTGTTTACAAGAATGCTTGGTTTTGAGTAAACCATGGTTTTTCAAACATGACCATACTTTTCAAAATATAATTTTGATTATTTTTTTTAAATTCTAGGTCTATTAGGAGATTGAATTGTGGGTGGAATTAGTTGTCTTGCCTAACAAACACAGCTATCAAACAAACCAATAATAGGGAAAAACATGGGCTAGGGCAAAGTACTATCGCCTGGCAGTAATTTTGTAGAGTGTACTTATGGTTATAATATTACGAAGTGATTCGTAATGGTAGGTTATTTTTCTTAAATTATATAAACAATCATAAGCTTCATCAAGGCAATTAGTTACCTCTTCCCCTTCTTTGCTCTTGCCTGCGCATTAAAAATATTTCATGCCTTTCATAATAATTTGTATAATGTTTTGTTGCGTGAAATATACAACAGAAATATTGCGCATATATTTTAATTTTCTCGACGATTTTGGCTTGGTTTGGTTTTTGTCGTAAATGAAATCAGCTCCTTTAATAATTCCGGTAACAATGTGGAAACACTTATGGATCGTACTAACAATAAATACTGCCCTCATTCTCTGCGTCAACGTGGAAAACTCGATTGTATCGGTATACTACTTAAACATCTTCAACTCTTTAATGGACTTTATACCCGAAGTTTCCAACGATAGCGTATATGACCTACAAGAACTGGTTTCCGTTCTAGTGCCCAGAAATATTTTATAACAATTGATAACTTTTTCGTGGTCGACCTGCATGCAAATACTTATCCCGTGGTACTCCGTGGATACATACAGTCTGTGTCAATTGATAGGGGCCAAACTAAAATAGTTGAATAACTTTTAGCCAAGTATATCGTTTGGTCTGATTTTACTACACATGAATTCTGATACTATTACAACTATTATCACAAAGTTTTATGAAAATCGTACACGCTATTGCAAAATTAGGGAAAAATTGAGAAAATTCGAAAAATTCAGGTGTCTCAAAACCAAGGGGCCACCATAAGATACTATAAGTAATTGGTGCCGAACACACTTAGAATCAATTTTATGGAGTAGAATAAGGAATTAAACGTTGCTAGACTAGTTTTTGATTGCTCAAATCGGAATTAACAAGCTTAGAAAAACTCATTTTCTCAAATATAACTTTTGTGCATAATTTGTCACAAAATCTTCACCTAAAATCCCAGAACCATATGCGAAGTTCCCAAAACCTGTTCTAACTAATTCAGTTTGATCGGTTTGTATTAAAACAGTGTGCAATAAATCAATTTTAAAATTATTTGGACTTGAATTTAGATATAAAGCTGGTAAGGCCTTGATACAAATTGTCTTTCTGGAGAATTTTGCTTCATTTTTTCTATGAATTGTGAGCAATATTAACATGTTGAAAGCAAATTTCACTTAAACATCATAACAAGAATTCATTGTAGGTATAAAACATGTTCAAAAACCGCAAGATATTGTAGTCATACATTTATACATTAAGTCATTTCCAAGCTAATATACGGATACTCGGTTTCTTTAGGTGACAACAAAACTTGTTAGTGAGGCTGACGGCAAATATATTTATCCAATGTTTAATATACTTAAATATGAGCACGCTGATAAATATCTTATCTCGTTTGATCTTCGTTTTATTTGCTCTGGTAACCTATGGGTGCCGAAGAAGTTTTGGTGACAGGACAAGTTTAGTAAAGTTAAACATATGCCAGTTTCCTGAAAGGAATTCGTACGCTTTTGCACCTAAATTACTAAACTACAGAGATAACTTGCAGTTTAGATTGACACAACATAAAACAAGACAGCACAATTCGAAATTTGGACGTTTTTCGGTAATAGAACTAACGTTTCTTCACATTATATGACCTGCTTTGAGTTGGGGTTATTATCCCGTAAGTCTAAGGCACGTCATGTCGTATATTATCTTGTCATGACGGGTCGAGCTTTATAGCCATTGAACCAGGATGTGCATACAGGTTGCGTTGGTCAAGAGAAACTGCACTCTTGCAGATTCATGTCACTGGTACAACCGGTACCTCATTACTTATTCATGCACGTATTCACTAACAAGATTTCTCTCTATTTTTGAATTATGTTTATTAGCAAAGCTTGTCAAGCAAAGAGGCGAGATACATCCGTGTCCTTTTCTCATTTGTAATAACTTGTATTTACTTAAGAAATGTACCTTCAAAACAAGAATCATTTAATATTAACTTTTGGACTTTCGCAGTCCCGTTATAATTTTGTATCTAACTTGTGGTATATAAACCCTGCAACTGAAGTTGATTCTTCAGTCGAGAACAGGGCTTGGATCTATTAAGGGAAAATAAACACTCTACTTTATAATTACCTACACGGGGGAACTGTGTTCAATCTAAGGAACTTATTGGGAACTTAACGGGAACATTGGGCCTTATTTGGGAACCATTGGGTCAAACGGAATCATACCAACTTATCCTCATAACGAAACAGACCGTAACCAGTTACGTTAGCTGACAAATAACATATGGCTTCAACGAAAACCCATTTTATAGATAGGTATTTAGAATAATCAGTATATCAAACTGAATTAGCTAGAACAGGTTTTGGGAACTTCGCATATGGTTCTGGGATTTTAGGTGAAGATTTTGTGACAAATTATGCACAAAAGTTATATTTGAGAAAATGAGTTTTTCTAAGCTTGTTAATTCCGATTTGAGCAATCAAAAACTAGTCTAGCAACGTTTAATTCCTTATTCTACTCCATAAAATTGATTCTAAGTGTGTTCGGCACCAATTACTTATAGTATCTTATGGTGGCCCCTTGGTTTTGAGACACCTGAATTTTTCGAATTTTCTCAATTTTTCCCTAATTTTGCAATAGCGTGTACGATTTTCATAAAACTTTGTGATAATAGTTGTAATAGTATCAGAATTCATGTGTAGTAAAATCAGACCAAACGATATACTTGGCTAAAAGTTATTCAACTATTTTAGTTTGGCCCCTATCAATTGACACAGACTGTAGTCGCTAAACTAAAACATGGAAAGGAATTTTTTTTTACTTGGACAACTCCAGGAACCAACTTCACGTTTACGGTTTCGAGAAAAAAGGGAGCGTTACAAGTTTACAGTACTCTCTGCTACTCTACTAAATTTCTAATAACTGCTGAAGCAATTTGGAAAAGCAGGACCCCGTTCCCCCAGACAGCTCGCGCTATGACTAGATTCCGCTTTTCTTACTCTGTAAGGCACTCTTTTGCATAAAAAGCTTATTAACTAAACATCGACTAAAAAAAGTATACACAAAGAAAACTGTTCCCAAGTCAGAATAACACCGCGTCTACAAAATGTCTAACAACTCAAGTTTGGGGCAGGACCCCTTTCATCCAGACAACGCGCCACTGAACTAGATTCCCTGGACATTTTCCTGCACTATAAAACTAACTTCTTAACTTTTTGCAAAAATTCATAGGTTTTCGTCTGCTAATTTACTGACTATGGGAGATAAATTGGGTGTCTGAATTAAGAAAGTGAAAATTAGAAATAATGATTAGAAAGATATTGGGCTTCTACGAGTGCGAGTTTAAAGTAACAATAACTTTTATTCCAACGTTTCGATTTGTTCTCACAAATCCTCTTCAGGGAACAAAGAATGGTAAAATGGACAATGTTTAGATAAGTACATTTTTTTAAAATTTAAAACGATATAGAATTAAATTAAAAATTAAAATTAGAAATGTCTGCTTAATATGGAAATAGGGAGAATAAAAGCTCACTACTCGCAATCGGATAAAACTTTCCATTATGGTATGCTATATTAAAATGCCAAATTTTCGCATGCTGTGAGATAATGAAAGATTTAAGATATAAAGATGGCAGCAATTAAGCTAATCGTACTTGTTAATAATAAAGACGCGTTTTGCATTAGGTTAGGCTTATTAACTAAGAAGCACACGTGCTTTTTCATATTACAATCTACAAAACGATACTTCAAGAAACACGAAAAGGATTAGCAGGAAATTGATTTTAAAAAAGAATCAATATTTAGCAATTTATTTTACGACAACCCTACACGCAGTAGCAAGTAGAAGCAACTGTTAACATACGCTGATAACCAGCTCAGTCTTGCTCATATTTTCTAATATCTCCAGGTAAAATATGAAATTTATTACAATCATACAGCTTGTTTCCATATTTTTTTCTTTACGATTTATTGGTACTGTTTGTGTAAATATTCTGTATTCTGAAAACTATTTGAATGTATTTAATCCAAACTTAGACTACGTTCCCTTAGTTCCCACCTCAAGTTCAGTTGACGTGCAAAAAATTCTATCCATTCTTGGCCGTCTAAAATATCTGCTTGTAATAGATAATTTTTTAGGTGTCAATTTGCTGGAAAATACTTACCCTGTTATTGTACGGAGGTACACCACTGGCTTGGCAAAATTAAATAATAAACTGCTGAATGCATGGGTAGCCCCTGGTACAAACCAAACTTTTCATGTTGTCTGGAAACGGAGACAATATGCAAAATACAAACAAAAAAGCACAAGCCTGCCAGGTTGCGAATTTTGGCTTCATTCATCTGTCATAGAATGCGTACAATTTGACCTATTGCGGGTTAGCAGCAATTCAAAACCATGGAGCGGTATTGCACAACTCTTTGTATACTTTCCGGTAAAAAACGAAGAACTGAATTTGAAAATCGGTCGAATATTACCAAAAGTATTTCAGAGTAAATACTCTATTTTTCCCCATTCCAGTAAACCAGATCTTGCTGTGTTTGTAACTGATAAAGCAACATTGCCTAAAGCTGTGTACGTTGAAATGCAAGAGCAAGCCTATTTTGCGCACACAAAAGGACTGAATTTTGTAATAGTTTTGCATGCTTTTTCTGAGTTAACCGTAACCTACAAACGCAAAACAAAAGTGAACTTAAATTTTGTGCAAATTTGCATGTGCGAAGACTTTTGTGCTGAAAGGGTTGCTACAACTAGATATACGGCCACTGAATTGGTTTCTTTGGATTTTAATACTTCGCATTTTAGCTGCCCAAAGTCTAGTAATGCAATTTTTCTAGGTGAAATATTTGACGACATGGATGTCTTTTATGAAGAAGACTTTTTCCTTGGCCAAACATTCTCCAGTTGTCCTTCTAAAAAACAACTGCTTATCAACGCTCGTGATACAAATTTGAAAGCTCGGGATCGTGTCTCAAGTGCGCATGCTGAAGCATGGTTGTCAATTTTTGGAAACTACACCTATAAAATTTTGACAAATGGTGGTTTCTCAACTTATCTTTGTACAAATGGGAGAAAGGCGTCTTTAGAGAATATACAGGAACGCTTCAGTATTTCAAACAAATTCGAGGCAACATTTCAGCACCTTAGATATCGTCACACACTTGAAAACGACGGAATTTCTGTACCCAGTGTTATGGAGTCGTTCAAAATTTTGAGCTGTGGAAACCGCGGGTTACCATTTCTACCATTTTGGGACTTGATAAGTGTTTTTGACTCCCACATTTGGTATGTTTTATTTGTGTTTTTGCTAATGCTTTCGATTTTGCCATCATTTTTGGGAAAAGCTAAGGCTATTAAAACATCCAAGATATTACGCGGTATGGATACAGTTTTCCGAATCGCAGTTTGGTTGGATGATTCGTGAGAAAAAATGTTGCTTAAACAAACTGCCGTTCGGCTTGTTTTAGGCGCTTATGCATTAGTGGCGATAGTAATAAATAACGCGTATAAAAGCGACAACGTGTATCGCATGGTAATCCCACGAACTCCATTACCCTACGACACGTTTAAACAACTGGTTGATGGCAATTTTTCTTTTTTATCAAAAATACAAAAAGTAACCTACGATTTTGCACAACAGAAAAACCAGTCCATTATATACAATGGACCTCATATAATTCAGAAAAGCTCTAAAAATTACCATATATGCGTTTACGACGAAGTTTCAAGTATGCGCGCTACTGACATATTTGACATTTCAATTCAAAATCGAACTGCCCTTCATGGCAGCCTTCCAGCTGTTATAGATAAAAAGCGAGCATTTGACTTGGATCCAGACAGACTTTTATCTAATTCCGATCATAACATTTCTAAGTTTATGTCCGTTCTTAAGAATTTTGAAAAGACTTTACAAGAAACTGAGCAGCAAATCTTATTGAAGGGGTTAACAGATTGTAACAACTCAGCTATTGTATTGCCATACTATGTGGCGCATCAGTATATTAAAAAATTACATCAAAGTTCAAAAACCAAACTTTTGAATTTTAATATTGGAAACGAAACATTCTTCCCGGGATACTATGTTTATCTACTACGTAGCATTCTGCCGCCATATATTGTAAAACGAATACGTTCAACGCAAGCTGCACATATATTTGAGTGGTGGGATAAGTATATAGGAGAAATCCAAAAGGTTCCAGGGAACTTGAAAACCCCACCGGAAAAACCTACAATGACGGGAAATATTTTGGTGATATTTGTTGTTCTGTTGTCTGGGCTTGGACTTGGAATATTTGTTTTTATAACAGAAAGCTTCATTAATGTTAGCAAAGCACAGCTTGTACAAATAATTAAATTTTGTGGACGAACCCTTTCAAAAATACCAGACATAATTATAAACAAGCTCGTAAATTATCACATAAAGCAACTATACAATAGAACATCACGAAAGCGAGCTGGAATAAAGGTGCAGTTGAGGGTAGAAAAGGCATCTGGTAAATTAATCATATTAAAATAGTAAAAAATCGCTTTCGCAGACTTGGAGTAATTGGTTTTCTTAACTTTAATGACAAAAACAACAGATCTGCGCAGGTGACCTGGATTTATCTGATCGAACTTTTAATGTTTAAAACAAAAATAGTGCACTGACAGACATGTCCTGAAACGTTTATGGCATTTGCAAGTTCTGCTCTAGTCAGAAATGTCATGCTAGAATACTGTGTTGTACGTTAATTAGATTCTAAAAATATTTTAAAAGGATATATACGCACCACACGTTAAAACGTAATCGCAGAAGGTAGCATAGCGGATAATCTCTTTAACTAAATTTCAGACATGAACGAAATATCAGGATTATGTGGTGTTGTCAATACCGACATTACGGGTCATAGTCATATGCTGCATACAGGATTCTACAGACTACACCTACCTAATTAATTTAAAAATCATGCAATAGATTACGGTAAGCTGTAAGTTGTGGTAGGTACTGATTAATACGTGGTTCGCACAAGTGTTGAAAATTCAAGTGTATTAAGTAGAATCAAATATTATATTATTGCTAAAAGTAACATTATTAAGTCAACATACAGCAGCAATCACAATTATGCAGTGTAATTCAACATTGAATAAAATATTATATGAAATGTTATCTAACCATTTATTTATGAATTAGTTACGGCGGATCAAATTAAATTTCTTAAACACAAGCATCTAGATAAATTGAAAAACCAACCCACAATCTGTTACTCGTTGTGTTAAAGGAAACCAGTATTTAACCACAAAACCTTTATCGATGCACAGAAGCGGTCCGTACCTCACCCAAATTTTTGCAAGGGCTTCAGTTTGTTCCCACACAATTTTCTGTTGCCTGGTTTCAAATTAAACCCATGAAGTGCGTGCGAGCTGGCGCTGCTGAATTATTAACTATCTAATATCTACAACAATTCTTACGTATCGTGGCAGCAATAAAAATAAGCACACTCTAGTAAACACTAAAGCTGGAAAAATGCTAAAGCGGACAACCAGTGCAATTTTGCTAGCAGCACGGATGCTTACCCATACTGCAAGTACTACATACCAAAATCCTGCACTTAGGGTTATATAAGATCCTGTGTGTGATCTAGCCATTTTACTATATGAACCAAAATCTTACAAGATGGTGCATAATAAAATAAAATAAATTTCAGTCATTACCAATTTAAATTCTTATAAAGTCTTATAAAACACGTATGCGCTTTCATTTAGTATTTTTCATAAAATATTCAACTACAACGTTAAACAATTTACTCAGTTATTTGAACTGTATTAGCGTTTTCGGGACAATTTTTATTTTATTCAGATTCAACACTCAACTTAAATTCTAGCCAGCCATCAAGCTTTACGTTGCTCTCCTCTTTTTCCCTTTCCAAGCAAAATTATTAGTATGTAATTAAAATTGTTAGTTGATTTACTTGATTTCCAAAAACTATTAGTCTTACAGAGGCATACACTCAGCTGTCCTCGGACCACGTACCCATTATGAACATGTTGACAGCCAATCCTGGCCGTCACGTGATTCAACTGTTGTTTGGTTGTGAATCACGTGACGGCCAGGATTGGCTGTCAACATGTTCATAATGGGTACGCGGTCCGACGACAGCTGATTATATGTACCTGTAAGGGCTTAAGATAAAATGATTTAGCTACAATTTAAATTAAAAATACATTTACACCAATTTACAAACAGGGCAATCTAGCATTTAGAAACTATCTTTTTATTTATATAATTTTATAAGTGTTTATTTACTATTCTCAAAAGCACCATTTTTTACCTTCTTAATTAGTCGGAAATTATTAATACCCTACAATGAATATTAATTCAAATAACACATAAATCAATCCCTTTTAACTCCTACTGCAGTTATCAGGACTATTGCATGTGCGTAAATTAGAGCTTGCACTCCACTGAATAATTTCAGTGGGCACACATTTCTTTCATGAGGGTATATGCAGACGAAAAAGTGAAAGGTTTCGCTAGCCTGGTGAAGCCTTAGAAGCAGCCTCTAGCCCTTACTCTATGCTTGAACTGGCCAACTGAAACCTTTCTCTTTTTTGTCTGCATATACGCTCATGAAAAAAATGTGCGCCCACTGAAATTATTCAGTGGAGTGCCAGCTCTCATTTGCGCACATGCAATAGTCAAGACGACTGCAGTAGAAGTTAAAACGGTTTGATGTATAGGTTTTTTGAAGGTATGTTTATGGTGTGATATTAGTTACTTCAGAGTAATTAAAAAGTTGCTAAATATCTTGGATTTTAGTTGTGCTGGCTATATGAAATAGCTGGAGGAATTGAGAATTTTTTTTTAACATGGATTAAAATTTATATAAAAGCTTTAAAAGTTAAAATATTAACACTCAAGTTCCTACTTTAAAAAATAATTATTTTCCATAAATTATCAGCACTAAATAATATATATGCTGATTTTTAAACCTAAAATTTAGCCCCAAATTATATATGCTGATCGAGAAGTTATTTGTATTTTAATACGTAGAGAAAATAGCTTGTAATTTGTTCTGCATAATATTAAACAATCATCTAGCTCGTAAAGTAAAGCCCGTCTGGCTTTACTGCCCTGGTCAGTGACTCTTAATTAACTCTGCAATTTTAAAAGCAAGTTGGTTTGCTAGTTCCACTTTAATGGTCTAAAATTCGAAGCGGGATACTAATACAAAAATGGTTTAAATCCAAACTGGTATATTAAAGTTTAGTTTAAAATAAGTTTTTTTCAGTTGTACGAAATTTATCGCATCGTGCGTTTTTCAATAAAATCAGAATACTAAGAAAACATGAAAATTTTCATCTGATAGTTTGATTTTGACATCCTGAAGAACTTTAACACAGGTACTTGAAGGTTAAATTAAGATAAGCGTTTTTTTGGCAACTTGGTCTGAAGCCCCTCCAAACATCCACATTACAACTTGTCAATAAAACAAGCTATATTTTTGCAGTTAAGCTACAAAATCAAGAGAAATGATGACATGCATATTAACTTGCATTCTTTACAAGTTTTCATGTGTCTTATTTTATGAAATGTTAGAAGTTAAAATAAGTGTTTGCAATTCAGTTTTTATTATTTCTTCAAAAGTACTTTATGCTATCGGTTAGACTATGCGTTGCGGTGTGTATAAAATATATTTAGTTGCAAAAGTTTAAAAACAAATTTCAGTACAGTTACGAATTATATTAAAATGCATATTTAATTATTTTCATTTTGTATCAGTCACCAACACAGCATCAGAAACTCGCTGTGTCAATGCAAAGAAGTAATCAATCACAAAAGCTTCTTCAATCATTAATAGCGGCCCATACTTTAAGCGCACCACAGCAAGAGCAAGAGTTTGTTTATACAGAATTCTACGTTGTCTAGTTTTAAAGTAACGCATTGTCTTACGAGCTATCAAACGCTGCTTGGCTATCAGAGATCTAAAAGCTAAAGCAACTTTAACATGCCTGGGAAATACAAGACTAAGGAACCAAACAGCAGATAGTATAGTAGTAAATAGAACAAGACAAACAAAAACCGAAATACTTGTAGAACCTTGGATAGCAATCCAACTTACAACTACAATATACCAGAACAGACCATTATGAAGTAAATAGTAGCCCGTGTTTAAAACACTTTCTAAAATTCGATACAAAATTGTTAACATAATATATAAACGTCTAATTCTTGTAATATTTTGCATGCTTGTAGAACATGTTTGCAAAATATTAAACACAGAATTTGAAATAACAGTGGTTAGGGTTATATAAAATATAAGGCTTCGTGATGCTTCAAAAAATGCGGGCGAGAGAAGAACAATTCTTATAATAACGCCACAAATTATCTGTGCTGTAGTTCTTTTACACGGTTCGTCCAAAACAAATTCTTCTAGAAAATAATAAAACACGTCCAGTTTGAACATCAAGCAAGAAGCCACAACTAAGAATGGTACTAGCGGTACAAACACCGATCCAATTAAAATGCAATATGCAAGTGCGTTTATAGGTACCATCTGCTGGTTTGGCTTTGATTTAGTTGCTTCTGCTTCAAGTTTTAATAGCTGGTTAAATCCAAATAAAAACTGGTCTTTATTGTTTATAAACTTTACCAATAGAATAAAACATGCTGTGGCCAATACTGGAATACAAATGCAAAGGTGTGGCATGTAAAGAAAAAGAACTGTTTGAATCCTGAAGGCAAGAACGTAGATGTCACTGACCATTTTTTGATTTCGTTCTGAAGTCAATGCCACAAAACGGAATATAGCAACTCAGTATTAAGCTAATATGATCCACAGCTTCCAAGGTTTTTTTTTGCAAAACCCGTGAAAACTATTGTTTAAAAAATTCTGAAATAAGTTTTATAAGGCGAGTGAGGTATAAAGTGAGTGAGGAAAAACGGCTGGTTGTTATGTTTTTAATTTTAAATTGAGTTTAGAGTTTAAACTTGATGAAGTTACAAAATTGGAAATTGCTATTATTCCACTCTGTTCTAAAAATAGAGTAATGAGTTTTCTTTTAAAGCATAGTATGAGTAGCCAATTGGATTGGATATGCTGAACTGCCAGGTTACCGGTTTATTCGGTTAATTTGGATTGTAATTTTGTTTTGGATTCTTCATAATAAAACTAATTTGTACCAAAGCTGGGATTAGAAACAATGACCGTTTTTTAAATTAGTTTTTTCCAAATTCAATTAAGTTGGCATTTTGTAACCGAAATACTAAGTCAAACTATGATCGTGCCCTGGCATTTATTTGAATACCTTCTACTTCTTTCTTTTATGATCACGGACAAACATGTTCTATTTTGGTATCATCCAATTCCAAGTGGTCCCCAGTGTAGCTTGTGATGTGATGCTCAAAGAAAAGGAAACGGTGTAGGTAGTAGGGTCCGGAGTCTTTCAAAGTCTTTCATTATTTTCATTCCTTTCATTCAAAGTCTTTCAAAAGGAATGATGTCTTTCAAAGTCTTTCAGATTTTGAAAAATGTCATTCCTTTCAGGTGAATGAAAGCAAAGGAATGGAAATGAACGATAAATATCTTTCAACATGCACAATTTACCATTTACGCTAAAAATGGTTTAAAACATACCAAAAGTTAGTAAGTTGTTATCAAAACAAGTTTAATTAACAAATATACACTTTAATTGAATTGATTTCAATTTCAAACAAGACTGGAATTATTAAAAACAATATGATCACCCTGAGCTAAATAATCAAGAAACTGCGTTAGTTTTTGTTAATTAATCCTATTCATTGGATATAATCACTGATTTATTGGATAAATTTATCAATTTGTAATTGTTGGAGTTATGTTTTCGACCAATTTAAATACTTTGCAATATGTTACATCTGAAAGGAACTGATTTCTTTCAAGTCTTTTATTTCCTTTCCATTCCATTCCTTTCAGGCTTCCATTTCATTCCTTTCCTATCATTATTGGTTTTATAAAAATGCCATTCCTTTCCATTCCTTTCAGTGAATGAAAGGGTAATGAAAGGAATGACTTTTTGCCTTTCATTCCTGAAAGACTCCGAACCCTTGTAGGCAGTATTTCTGGTTGCTTGATTCCAGATTCAATTGAACATGGCGATATTTGTTGTGATGAAAGTGGCGACAGTAAACTTTGCTGCTGCATTGTGAATTTGAATTTGTCCTGCAGCGACCACAGTCTACCGGGTAAATTGGAACAAACATGTGGCTTTAAAATGTTTCGAAAGCCGGATACTACAGGCTTTTGTTCTAGTAATAAGTCGGCATCATCACGGATAACTCCAATACTTGCAACGGTGGCATTGTTTCAATTTGCAGGTTTTAGGTGTTGACAAGCTTTTATTCAAAATTTAAAATATGCAAACTGAACTAATTAACCCAATAAATGGTATGAGTGTGAATTGCAAAAAGTTGTGTTTTTTTTCATTTTTATTTGAGTTGGTGTACATTCAGTGGCATTTTCATAAGCTGGCCAGAGCCAAAGCGATTAAGAATTTCAATGACTGCGGGGCTAATCACGCAAACCACTACAACAGTGGTACATGTCCGTTTTCTCAATGCAGGAATTAAGCTGTGGAGACTGTGGATTTAGAATTTATAAACATTGGCTTTACAATATATTATAATTCAGTGGTCAAAAGGGCCCAAAATGCAAGTGAAAGATTAGTGAGATGCTAAGCATACACGCATACATACAAACCAAGTAGAAAACCCTTTTCATAGCAAAGTCAAGTAACAATCATTTAAAATTTTGTTATAATCTATCAAACAAGAACAAAGCCAATCAATCAGCTAATGATGCGTTGCAGCTCAATTTGTGCCCTACAAAGGCAACCGCCACCACATTCCTTTAAATCTAATTTGCCACCATACTCCCTATTTGGGCAGATGGATGGAAGAAAACTTTATCTATTATAAGTTTAATGCCATTAAAAATAACAAGTATTCCTTGCCAAATGCTTGAGTGGATAACACCAGTGGTTACATTTAGTACATCAACAAACAAAATAATGAGAATCGGTAGTCTAAAAAACCTAATAGTAATTATTTTATTTGAACTTTGTAACGTAAATAAACAAGCATTATGATAATTTGAAAAAAAATGTATACTTAACATTCACAATATGATTTCTATAAGATTGCAGAACCTGTTCATTTTACCAATTGTTCGAATAAATATCCCACCTTAACGAATCAGCATATAAATTGCTTGCACGGCACTTTGCGACAATTCATTTGCATAACAAAACAAAACATTATAAGAGTTACGTAACAGTTTATCTGTTTGTACCTTTGTATCCATTGTTTAGCTTTAATCATAACTTACAGCTCACAGTTGAAAACTATTATCAGAGGTAGACAACATTCTGAAATGTAATGTACTATAGCCTTTTTGCAAAACCATTTTATAACGTATCCACAGCCAAAATGATTGCTACCAAAAGACTCGTTGCTTTATTTGCATGCATGTTACATTTAACACGCATTGATTGCTTAAGCGACCAAAGTATTAAAATTATTAATTTAAAATCGTATATCGACATATTTTCAAAATGTCTTATTCAACTGATAAATTTTAAAAATTTAGATTTACCCGCTGACATATCCTCTCCATGCGTTATATCCAGATACCACTCAAAAATCGCAAATGTTATTAGTGAAGACGTACATAACTCCTCCGGAATATTAATCAGCAGTAAAGATTTGTCATGTGTTACCCAATTTTTCTTGTATCCTCCAGAAAGTAACAACCATTCTTTAGTTTATTTGAACAAAGAAACAAAAACCAACATGTTGTATTTACCTAAAAGCTTTATAAATTTTGGCAGTCATCGCGTAAATTTTGACCAAAGATATTCGTATTATTACAACAATCGTCCGTTTCCAGTATTTGTATTTCTATTGCAATCTTACATACACACGCTGGACAAGTTGTCAGTGTCGCCGTGGTTAAATCTATATTCATATGTTTTAAATAGTTTATACCGACACGAGTTTCAGTTTCATGCGGATCTTCTGGTTCTTTACACCGGACCAGCTGGCAGAGGAACAAACGTTTCCATCGAAAGGTTCTATTACCTTTGTCGTTTTTGCAATTCTTGCAAACCTCATGCACCAGTTTTGCTGCATAATCTGTCTATGGCAACATTCGTCACTGAATACAGCTATTCAGTGTTGACTCAAACTTTGATCATGTACAAAGGCACCAAACTTGGGTACACTACCTTGTACCGTTATCGACCATTTGGTCATCTATGGAGATCTCAAAATAAGAATTTCTACATGCATTTTCCAAAATCTGAAATGCACCCTTATGATAGTTTTTATGGAGTCATGTATTTGAATCAAGCAATTATAAAAGCAGTATTTGGAAATCACACAATAGCCCTTAATAGGACTACTGGACCACTACGCATGAAAACTAAGCCTTGCTCTGGGATATCAACAGCTTCTACGCGTGAAATGCCACTAATTCTTTACGGAGTATTACCAAAAGATGATTTTCTAATCCCCCAAGAATTTCATCCATTTCGGTTTGTCTCTTGTGGTCTCAAAAGGCGTGTGTCTGCATCATTATCCTTCGACTCATTTTACAATTCGTTTGATTACCAAATATGGATAGGAATTATGCTTTCGTATTTCGGTCTTGTTCTGGGAATCAATTTGTTAAAGGAATACATTCTAAAAAAGTCAACAAGTTCTGTAGCGGACATACTATTTGCTAGCGTTGCAATATTGCTTGAACAAGGTCAGTATGTTTGCAGCAACTTGCAAGGTTGCATGCTTAATTTTTTCATTTATGGACCAATCTTGCTTGCCGGCGTCTTACTAAGCAACGCGTACAAAGGAAAAAACATAACTGAATTGTCTATGCCACCGGCTCATAAACCGTATGAAACAGCTGACCAACTAATTGAGGATAACTTTACCTTGTATACTATAAACGATAACGATAACAATAATTTTTTCATCAGTTTAAACCATACCTCTCCACCTTTGATAACGGAAAGTAAAGAAATGTACTTAACAAGCAGAATTCATTATACGACAATGGAAAACTTAACTAAACTTTTGAGTAGTTGCAACGAACAGAATATTGCAGGATTTGTGCCGGAAGATCAAGCTTATTATGAAGCAATCAAAGCAAGAAACTTGAGTTATATTGATTATGATTCAGTTAGTGTGGGAAAAGAGCTTTATTCTGGACTATGGAGAGGCATGGCAATTTTCAACAATGTGGATTCAGAAATTGCAAAGCGTGTTAAACTTCTGTTTGATACAGGGATTACAGGACAATGGATCCGCATGTGGGCAAGACGTCAGGTTTTAATGGGAAAACCCGGAAGCGAGCACTGGGCTTTAAACGAACAGGAACTGAAAATGCTTCAGGTAAAACAGAGAAAGAAGTCGGAATAAAAACTATTCTGATGCTGAGCGGGAGTATTAAAACCTTGTTTATCTTTGCGGGAGTTTTATATATTGTGGCAATGTTTGAATTTTTACTGGAAGCTAAACTTGTGATACGTCTGCTTTACACCGTATTCAGGTTTTGTTTACGTATGATTTGCATTTTTGAGAAGTTTCTTGACTTCTTACGCAAGGGTTTTTGTTGGGTAAAGTCCTAAGCGTAAAATTGTATTTCTGCGTACAAACCAAAACATGCTATAGAAGCACGTTTTAAGCAAAATAACGCAGCTTCTAGAAATTAAAATGCTTTAGCAAATATGAGGGTAACTTAAATATAATTTTTTTCCATAGCCTTTACTCATTAGACACATGACAATACGAAAAATTAGTGTTGCTTAACTTGTGTACGATTTACTAATTTCTACATCTGACCTTGTATTTCTGACATCGTCATGCAAATAACTAGTCTAATGATGTGCAACCAATTATTGATTTTATGTATTCAAAAGATAATAGTAAACATCCATTGTAAGCCATTGACCATCACATGTTTCATTTATTTTTAGAAAGAATACAAAATGTGACCAAAATTCGACATTTTATTATTCTGTTAAAGGAAAATCTTATCCGATAGCGTAAAGAGAGATTTTATCTTCCATGTTCTAATAGGTTGGATTGCATTTGGTTCGAAACTTTTAAACGCTTGTTGTAATGTTGAAATAAGCGCTCCAGGCAAATTATTTCCAGGAAATTTAGTCCGGGGTGAGCTTTTTTGTGAAACGAGATCCCCTTTCCTAAAATTTTAAACTAGAAATCTGTAAACGAAGTATGTTTTCTGACTCGCGAACATTCATCTTTTAGTGAACCTACCTGTATTGATGTTATCGATATATGTAGAATAATTAATATTAAGCTCTAATGGGCAGTTTTAAATATATAGTATGAAAATATTATTTAGTTTGTCGAATTATCAGAAGATTTTTTAAGACGGCATTAAATTACACAATACTATTAACTGTTTGGCATTATTAGTTTTAAATATCTTTTAACCAAATTGACTGCTAGAACGATAGATTGCCATACGCAAAAAGATTAAACTTTTAAGTAGGCATTATGAATTAAAATAACTTTGTTTCCATTTTGGATAAAGGCTAAAAACACGACGATTACAAGGTTGAAGGCAGTTATATAACGGATAGGCTCTCACTGGCAAACCTACCGACATTTGCACGAACGCAAAAAGGTGTAGTAAGTTTTCAATATTTTTGAAGCCACTCAACTGCCAGTCCGTTAATTACTAATGTATGTATCTGTTTGTAAATTACATACTAACGTTTTTACAAAATTATTTTACATTTCCAAAAGTTGTTGTTTAAAGATTCCGGCAAAGATAAGAGCTTTTTGTCATCCCAATAAGAGATCCTTGTTATATTAGATGCAATAAAATGACCCGGTACAGAAATCGTAAAACAAGAGCACTCATGATTCATGTTATTAAAAATGATTACTACAACGCATATTCTTGCAAATAAATTTCAAATATTCTTTTCTTTTACATTTATGCGCGTTTAGTGTATGTATGGTTTGGCGAGCATGGAGCAAAAGGCTTGTTATGGGAACAGCGAGAGTATTTGTTCATGCTGAAAATCATTCTGACACATTAACAAATGTGGATGGTGCGCAAAGCACCTCAAGCACACTACGGTATATTTCTTTTTTGCTGTATTCAATGCAGAAATGGGATAAAACTGTGTGTCATGCACCATGTATCCGTAATCGTTATTAGCTCGCTGCTTTTTCAGGGAAGCTTGTTAAAGACGTTGTGTGTCTGTCTACTTTATTTCTGGGCTTTAAGCAGGGAAAATTGGCTCTAAACCAGGTCATAGTTAATCTATAGGAAATAAGAGCCTAATTTACTTGATTGGTCTAAACTTTAAAGCATTAAAAGTTTTTGCTTCCTAATAGCTGAAACTAACTGAAATATAACTTTATATAATTTATTTTCTTGGGTATTTATGATTTCAAGCAGATTGGACATTTATATTTACAGTTAGTACTCCTAATTAAAATGTTTCCATACGATAATATCCAGGCATCCTTTAAAACGTTGAATTTAATTAGCTGAAAGCATTTTCAAGTTATCCCTTATTTTTCTGACAAATTGCTAAAATTTTAAAGAAAATTTAATATTATTTACGTATTTCAAGTTAGAGATTTGCTCTAAGGCATGTATGGAAATAATCACGACAGTAAGTGGCTTGTTTTTGCAACCAGGAAATAGCAGTAAAAGGTAGAAAATATTCCAATAGACTCAATTAAGCTTTTTGTCACATGTCAAAAACAAATTTACGCATGTAGATTGCCGTTTGTTTTAAATGCTTAGCTTCATTCTCTTCAGTGTCTTGCTCTGTTCCTCAACGCAGCCAACAATTCTTGAAAAACTGGTATTTCCGATTATCTAAAATGATAACTGACGTATATATTTTTGCTTTGAAAATTCAAAAGGTATTATTTTTCTATATGCCCCACTATCCTTTTCAATGGAACTCCGATTACACGCGATTAGGTGTTACCCAGAGAAAGTATTGGCGTATGATTCCTACGTTGATTAGTCAGATTTCAATAAATTTAGGACCCCCTATCTGTACAGTAGGCATAATTCTGTTCACTTTAGATTGGCCACGCTCCGACTTTCAGCTCTTGCAAATACTGTCATGCACCTTAATCACAGTAATGGTGGTATTAGGTGAAATTGTATTCTTTACGTTTGTGGCTCAAACAAGCAATAATTTATTCGGGATTAACGAATTCTTGAAACTGGAACTTGATGTGATTAACGCTTGCAAATATTCTGACAAGGGAACAAAATCTGACAAACGGGAATTTTCAGGAGATGCAATTGCAATTTGTATTGTAGCTGCTTCAATAGTGGCACCATTTGTGCCTCTTGCCCTAACCGTAGTTTGCTTGATTTTTGAGCTTGATATGTACTATTTTTTTAGAAGAGTTAGTTTTGGGGGACCCATACGAAAGAAGCATAGAACAAATTTATTATAGCGTACTTTTTAGAGCAGTAGTTCTAACATTTCAGTTTTGTGAAGGAATGCGAACTGGCGTTTTTGCCGTCACTGTGTTTACTATTTTGTCCAAGACAGGTTTCAACATTTTGAAAATGTGTTCAATCAAAATTCAAAATGTGACTAAGAAGAGACAGATTTATATTATGCTAACAATTTTGGCGCAAGTGCTGGACAACATTTGTGCCACAGGGTGTTACATCTTTGCAAACGGTGCGTTCTGGTATATTGTGCTTGCTGTTTGGGCTATTATCCGCGGCAGAAGCAAACTTTCAGCTTTAATTACACTTTTTGCATTTGCGTCTGTAGTTGCAGTAGTTTTATACTTAAGTATATATCTTCCCAGATATGGTAAAGTTGTGCCATTCCTTCGAGAAATGGTAACTCAACAGCGCTTAATGGCTCGAAATGAGTTGTGTTGTTTTAAAACCAGATATAGTAAAATTGAATATAAGCAAACTGTAGCACTTAGAGTAATACGATTAAGGTATGGAAAGTTGTTGTATTTTGAGGACGATTTTGCTGTGGACTACTTTTTTACATTAACACAACGAGTTTCAGATGCTGTACTTGTATTTGATATTAACTGATTTAGATTGTGTTAATTGTTTGTGTTAGTTCAATGAAGCATTATATAAATTTTATTGTAATAAAAATTAGCATTTTAAGAATATGTACATGTATAACAAATATCATATCATGTTAAAAATATATATTTTATTTTTTATAATATATTGTATATGTTACAGAAGTATTGCATTACAATCCTTTCAACAAGATAACCATTCATTTGCATTGCATCGTTTAGTCATTTATTATCCGTTTGCATGTGCATCTTGTTTGGCAATTGATTTATTTTCCTTCTAATATTTGGTTAGTTTTTAGCTTGCTGCTTCCACTTATGACATCGTTGTCCGTTTGTCTGTGTGTCCGTATGTCTATGCACTTTATCTTTGGAAGAAGTAAATTGGGCTTTAAACCAGTTGTGAATACAATTGTCATGTAATTTTGTTGAAGGCCAATCTTTTGTTATGCTCACACACTTATAGTTTTCGGCAGCGAGCGTTTTGCAATGGCTTACTATAAATTTGTACATGGAGTTATCAATAGCATTTTTCAAAAACCATTTGGCATTCATTTGTGGAATTAAATTTCTAAATATCCCGTTGGCACAATTGGTGTTTAACTATTGTTTCCTAAATTGCATTTGCAATTAAATCTGTGAATTCTTATTGATCCATTTCTGACCCGGAAGAAATTTTAAAATTGTCGTATTTAGTTCTTCAGGTCAAAAGGAGACTTGTTAGTCTCTTTAAACTTATAAAACCTTAGGCTTTCGGCATTCGTTTTTGCCGTTTTCTACACATCCAAGTTATCTAGAAAAGTTCCTGTAGCTTCTAAAAGGAATAGCAGATTCAAAAAGCGAGGTTTTAAAACTGAAGCATACTGAGAATTCAAAATAATATTTTATCCTGTAGTACGCAATATAAGCGTTTATGCTACGCCGTGCGTTTGAACGGACCGTAACTTAACGTTACTGTAAAGTATAAATAAACTTTAAAACAATTTTTTCATGCATAGTTCTACTATTTTAAAACGACCGTTTTATTTTTTCATTTGACATCAGACACTAATACAACGTCAAAAACTCGTTGTGTCAATGCAAAGCAGTAATCAATGACAAAATCTTCTTCAAAGTTTAACAGTGGTCCATACTTTAAGCGCACCACGGTAAGAGCTAGAGTTTGCTTATACAAAATTTTACGTTGTCTAGTTTTAAAATAGCACAATGTCTTACGAGCTATCAAACGTTGTCGAGTTACCCAATTTTTAAACCCTACAGCAATTTGAATATGCTTGGGCAATGCAAGACTCAGGTATAAAATAGCAGATAATGTAGTAACGCATAGAATAAAATGAAGAGAAAATGAACTGCTAGAACCATGAATAAGAATCCAACTTGCAGTTACAATATACCAAAACAAGCCGTTATAAAGCAGATAGTAGCCTGTGTTCAGAACGCTTTCAAGCCTTGGCTTCAAAATCGTTAACCTAATATACATACGTCTAATGGTGGCAACATTATACATACAATTAGAATATGTTTGCAAAATGTTAAACACAGATTCGCAAATTACAGTAATTAAGGTAATATAAAATATGAGGGTTCGTGATGCTTCAATAAAAGGAGGCAAAAGAAGAACAATTCTGATAATAACGCTACCAATTATTTGTATCGTGCTTCGTTTACACGGCTCGTCCAGAACAAACTCTTCTAGAAAAAAATAAAACACATCCATTTTAAACATCAAACTAAAACCTAGAACTAGGAATGGTACTAGTGGTACAAATGCTGACGAAAATAAAATGCAGTAAGCAAGTAAATTTTCAGACATTTTCCAGGCACAATTACTATGATGACGTTTCTGGCTTGACGTTGTTTTAAGTTCCATTAACTCGTCAAAACCAACTAAGAATTCTTCTTTATGCTTTAGAAATGTTACCAATAGAGTATAGCATGCTGTTGCTAACACTGAGATGCAAATCTGCAGAACTAACTGGATTGGCTGATAGTCTACACGTGGTGTTATAACTGTAAAAAGAACCGAGCCAACAATGCATAACAGAGATCCAAAGACACCCATTGCAGCGCAGATTATGAAAGAAATGTAATCCGTTTTGTTTTGAGAGAAATTAATTCTTGTGTAGGTAGAGTTCCATTGTATAGGAAGGTGTGGCATGTAAAAGAAAAGAGCTTTTTGTATCTTGAAGGCAAGTATGTAGATATCACTGATCATTGTAGCTTTGTATTTTAAAAGATTTTTCTAAAGAATTTACGCAAAGTATTTTTTATATTTATTATGACAAAACGCAACGGCACTACTACTACAAGCTGTTAGTATTCACAGCACAACCTTTATAAAACTTGATTAAACTGTTGCTAAAGTCTGATAGAGAACACGAGCATTATGACGTCGTCTGTGGTAGAACAGTAGACCACAAAAACAATAAAAATGAGTTTGTTCACGTGTTTTTATTTTAAATTTAGTTAAGAGTTGGTAAATACATTATTTAATATAGATTGATCAAAATAGGAAATAGCTTTTATTCTTTTATTGTGTTAGGGTTGATGAGTTTTCATATATATTTTCTAATAATGTTTTGTTGGTTGCCTTATCTGTATCGTTCTGGGTATAAGTTATTATCCTGCTATGTGAACTTACGGTTACCAGAATTCCAAATTAAGGATCGCTGTTGTAAAATGCGCTATTGTGAGTATAGACGTCATTTTTGTCTGAAAGTTTATGGATGTTATTCAAATCCAAATTTTAAGGTTTAATAATTAAACTTTAATTGTTATTTTTTGTAGTCATCGGAACGCCTGAGAACATAATTGAAGGTAAAGCTAAATGTTCGCTTCTACTTCTTATTTTAGCACAGGGCGTTTGAAGCGAAATCGATTAGTCCCCGCAATTTAGAATTTGATATTTGGAGAATTGAAAACAAACGAGTCCACTGCAGAATCCCAGCTGTATACCAAATTATATTTAAATCCACATCATATCTTGCAGCGAGCATTTTAGTGTTTCATGATGTACGTTTATAGTTAATGAAGGGAGTATTATTAGAAAAATAATAAACAAGTAATTTAATTCAGAGAAATATTATTTAAAATTTCACTAGTGGGAAATACAACAATTTTATCAAATCAATTTTACAGGTAATAAGTATATACGAAGGGTAGCTCGCGATATTTAAATCGACTTTACAAACTTGGCGCAAAAACATGTCATAGTCAAACATTTTTGGAATGAAACCTTAATATTATGATTTTATGACTCTTTTCTTTATTTATGCATATTTCTACACCACATAACGAAAACGGTTTTCAGTTTATTAACAATTTAAGTTGGCAAGTCGAAAATTTTTAGCAACGCAACTTTTTTTCAAATTATTTGCCATAAAAATGAAAGTAACAGTAGAAGCGTAATATAAGCTACCACAAAACATTTCTAGATTCCTGAGGAATGTTACACATAATTTTCTTGGAATTCGAACACCTACAACCATGTTTTTCTGAAAAATTTCCGAAAATGAAAAGTGCGTTTTGGAAACTGTGTCACTACTAGTGCGACATTTGACCTCACACAACTTCGCGAATTATGAACAAAATCCAATCAAAGTGGTACAGAATTAAAGATTAAGAATCGGGCTATCACACTATATGCTCAGATGATCCAGGAAGTTTTTGGTTAAAAATATACGCGTTTCGAAAAATCGATTTAAATATCGCGAGCCACCCTTAGTAAAAGTTAATATGCTTACTTTATTTCCTAGTTTTTTAACCTATCTAGATAGAACAACATGATTACCAGTAAGGTGAGTAAGGGGCAAAAATGCCCAAATTGTCAGTACATTTCAACAGCAATCTTTGTAACTATTTTAACATTTAGCCACTTTATTGGTTGTATTTTGAAAATACATTTTGCGCGATTTTGATTTGTAAGGTGGTAGTTAAAAATAAAATACCAAAATGGCGTCAGATGCCCGCTGCGTTAGTGCAAAGCAGTACTCAACCACAAAATCTTCCTGTATATTTAAAAATAGCCCATATTTTAGTTTAATCACTGAAAGAGCTTGAACCTGTTTATACAATATCTTCCACTCTTTGATTCTAAAACAAACCCATGTTTTACGAGATAGTATTCGCTGTTGATTAAGTACTTGGTAAAACCCAGCAACATTTTTAACATACCGTGGAAGTATTAAACTCAAATAAACTATTGCCAGCACTGCAGCTAAAAATGTAGAAAGTCTAATTAGAAATGACACTTTTTCAATACCTCGTATGTTACACCATACTGCGAATACAATATACCAAAACAAAGCATTGAATAGTACGTAGCACCCTGTGTTTAATACGTCCTCTAACAGTCGAAGCAAAATTTTCAGCTGAATGTAATACTGTCGAATTTTTGCAACATTTCTTATTCTCAGTGAACATGTTTGCAAGATATAGTAAATTGACTCAGCAATAATGGTAAGTATAGTTAACCCAAAGAGAGCACTTCTCAACCCTTCAAAAAATGGTGGCGAAAGAAGAAAAGTTCGAAGCAAAATGCTGCCTATATGCTGTAGTGTGCTTCTTTCTAGTGGATTTTCCAAGATGAACTCTTCCAGAAAATAGTAGTACACATCCAGTTTGAAAAATAGACAAAACACAACAATCAGGAATGGACCCAACGGAGATAGCACTGACGTGACTAACACGCAATAAGCAAACGCATTTTCAGAAATTTTGCCACATGGATTAGTACAACACAAGTTTTCGTTTGTGGTCATTTCTAATTTTAAAAGCTCATTGAATCTGAATACCAACTGATTTCTAAATTCTACAAATCTGGCTAAAGCAAGTAGTGCTGAAATTGCGTAAGCTGTTGTTGCGGTGCACACAATAATATTTATAAGTTGAAAATCTGAACGTGGTGTTATGAGTGTAAATAGAATTGTTCCGATAGCGCAGCTTACAGCACCTACAACTGCCAGAAATATGCAGTTGAAGTAAGGAATCAAGCGCCAGTTACTTTTTTCAGTGAGTTGTAAGCAAGTAAATGTTTTGTTCCATTGCATTGGAAAATGTGGCATGTAGAAGAATAAATGTTTCTGGAGTTTTAAAGCACGTACGTGAATTTTGTTGATCATTTTGTTTTGACTTTATAGTAGCGCACCACTATAAACTATAAACAACTTACACTGCTGCTGCTGGAATTTGTACTGAGATATGTTTCAGGACAAGGTTAGTACTTGAGTACTCTGTAGAAATCTTAGTGAAGGTAAATATAACAAATGCTGTTGCCAGTTTAGGTGATGAAAAGCACTTTTTATGTAAGTTATGTTTAAGTGCTATAAATTACAAGCATTAGAAAATGCCAAATTTTGAAATTTACGAAAACATAAATTGACGCAATTTATTCTGGTCGTTTGTTTATTCATAGACCCTGTGTTTAGAATTATTTGGCACAATTAGATTTAAAATTGTTTTGCATCAACATTTTGTTCGATGTATAAATAAATGAAAGTACTTTTTTAACCCATGATATTGGAATGTGATCTAATTGCATTTAGAAAATTTTGTGAAATTTTCCAAATTCTCTGATTGGTCGAGTAAATTTTTTCTGCGACCAAACCCTCAAATGCAAAGTTTAAAAGTGATTACTACTATACCATTAGAGATAGCGTAAAATACCTTAAACGATTGTGCAAAATATTGATAAATGCTGCTTTCATTTTATACAGGAGAAAATAAGTTGTACTTTGGAAAATTCTTAATTTTGATTGCTGATAGCGATAATGCTTGAAATTGACTTTATTAATAAATGAACTATGAACAAAAATTTATGTTACAAATTAAATCTGCCAAAATATTATCAAAAGCCGAACAAATCTTGTTTTTAATATAACAAATCTTATGTGGTATGTTTTGGATAACATGTATTGTTAATTGTTACAATAAAAATTGCCTAGCTTATATTGCAAAACATTTGTCGAATTTAGAAAGACGAAAATGATTTATGCACAAAGACAAAAGAAAGTTTATTTCGTGTGGGTTATCAAATAGCCTTGAAAATAGGTTTGGTAATTTAAGTAGACAATTTTGATTAAAACTAGTAAAGCTGATAGTTTCAAATTAAAGGAATTGTTCTAAAAAGCAGTTGTCATCTTTCATTTTATTAGCTTCGTTGACAATGAGACTTATCTGTTAGTTCTTTAGGGCATGTAACGGAACGGAAGTCAACTGTTGGATTATCTGCATTACGAAACCACTGAAACCGCCAGAAGCATCTGTAAAACCAGAAATGTTTTAAAAATAGTATACTTGACTCTTTACTATTTTACGTGACTATCGTAAAACTATTTCAAATTTGTTTACCCAGAACGAATTTCTTCCGGTAACTGCCAACAGTCGCCCTCACTTCTCACTCCACCATACCGTTCTCCCCATCCATTATCAGGTGCACCCCATTGTGGTTTACACCCATTAAAAATACCAACTCCTCCACCGGGCATCTGAATATCAAAGTGATTCTCTCCAAGGTCACCTCCTGTGTTGGTAACTTGAACAATCATTTTCTTGCCATTGACTGGACCAGACGTAAATGTTAGTTCGTAACAAGCGCAACACCAATCCCATTCACTTTTACCACGAATGTTAGCGGCAGCAAAACCATAAGCAAGATTATCGTTCACAGCCCATGGCAATTGGTAATTGCAAGTGAATGCATCTAATTAATATTAAAAATCAATAATTAGTTTAACGGCAGTGGACAATTTTACAAACTAATCAGAATGATATTTTAACTCACTTCCTCCCTGCTCACAGCCACTTTTGTCATTTTGACCTAACCAGCCCCAACCATCTTTAGAACAGGTTAATACCGGACGATTTACCGGTGCTTTTCCATTCCAGGCACAACTTGGCTAAAATGTAGAAATGTCAAACTTGAGGTTTATTTGAAAAAAATATGCAAACAATATTTACGTTTCCGTTATAAACCTTACCTTACAACAATCCCAGTATCTAGTCGTTTTACCGAATTCGCCCAAGGCTAAGCCAACCATGCACAGAACCAACGCCAACGAAACAGTTAATTTGTTCATTTTGAATTCACAAAATTTCTAGGTAAATCACTTTCAAGCTCTAGATATTTACTAATAACTTTTCAATTTGTGTCTGGGGTTTATATAGCTACACAACGGTTTATCAAGAAGAATAAATATACCAGTCTATTGATTCTAGTAATTGACGCAAAAATACATGAACAAATAATTGAAATAAGTACCTAAGTCATAAATATTTAACACGTGCTGGGTGAATTGACAGATAAATAATTGACTAACAACGTAAAATCTGTATGTGTTGCTGGTGGTTTTAACATGACTAACCACAAAGCGTGGAATGAATGAATGAATGGAGTCGTAGTCAGTAATCGCATTAAAGTTTCGTTGTAACTTCTTTTTCTTTTTTGACTGACTTGTTGGCAAAAGGCATGCGACTATGTATTTTCTTTCATGTAGTTCTATGTTTTGCACAAGTTTTGTGTTTGAAAAGATTAATGAGTTTTAAGCCGGTAACCCAACGATAACAGGCGAAAATAAGATATTTATTACTGATAACACATTTTTCCAGCAGCAAAACTATATGCCGTGAATAATAATTTCAGTTTTGAGTATTTATTGGAATAATTTGATTAAGTATTAATTGATTTATTTCTAATAAACAATTTATCAGCATATTATTCAATTTCATCCCATAGTATTACTTACTGCATAGTCACATGCGCTCATGCGTGTACATTTCTCCAAAACAATAGAGACTAACAACTAATCAGTTATCATCATGTTCGGGCTTTTTTGCAGATTAATTGAAAATCTGAGGTCAATGGCGTAGAAATATGTTTTAAAAAGTAAGGAGCTGTCAACTGTCAAGTCAAGTTTACCAATATTTTATTTCTGCCTGACGACCTACATTGTTAAACTGGACGATGCACGGACTACTGCTTACAAAAATGAAGTGTAGTCGCTTATCAAGCATGCTGATAAGCAAGTAAGTGTAAGCACGCATCTGACGTTTTTGCCATATTCATTCTAAAATATGAATTGCTTGTTTGTTGAGACCATATAAATAATGAAAAACGAATTGTCATAACTCAGTCAGAGGAGTCAGAAGTCAATAACACAGAAAACTATGTGCAATGGAACAATTCAGCCTATTCAAGCTTTTTGTAATCATCGGCCTGTTTGCTGGCATAGAGGGGCATGGAAGATTAATGGAGCCACCGAATCGGTCCTCCGTTTGGAGGGACTCAAGGTTTGATTCGTATAATCCACCAAAGAACTACAACGACATGGAACTATTTTGTGGACGTGGGAATTTGCAAGAATGGCATCCGGGATGGAACTGCGGAGGTTAAGCGCTTAAATTTTTATTTTTATTTTGTTGTGTCAAGTTATTTTATTATTTGGTGTCTTTTTAGTTTGTGGAGATCCATTATCTGATCCCGTTCCACGACCGAGTGAAGTTGGTGGACATTACTACAGAGGAATTATCACTGCTAATTATAAAGCTGGACAAGATATTGACGTGGCAGTAGAAATTATTGCGGCCCATCAAGGATTCTTTGAGTGGCGTTGATGTACTGACACCCGAACGGAAAATCAAGAATGCTTTGATAGGCATTTATTACAACGGTCGGATGGTGGTGGAACCAGATTTTATATTTTGTATGAAAGTGGATGGTATAGAACACGACTCAAGTTACCCCATGGGGTTACATGCACACATTGCATAATTCAGTGGAATTACAGAGCAGGTAAGATTTCAAAATATGAAACTGCATTTTAGCCTTTTCATGTCTACGTTTTCATATAACGCACTTTCTGTAGAAAATAGATGGGGCGATTGTAGAAATGGAACAAGTGCACTTGGGTATGAGTTTGGTATTTTTGTTTTACTTTGAAAGCAGTTTTTAGAATTTCCTAGGTTTTGAAATACGTAACTGCTTTTGATTCTTTTAGGTGCGGACCACTAGAAATATTTAGGTTAGTAAATGATTAATCAAGTTGTCTTTCCGTTACCGGAATTCGCCAGCTAGCAAGATTTCATAAATGTAAATTATGTTGTACGTTTAGAGGTTGCAGCGACGTAAGGATATCTTAGAATAAATACCTGGATTGTCTTATGCGTACATTATATGCAACAACGTTTCAACTTATACTGTATATTGGTTATAAATATTTGTAACCAAATTACATAATTAAATGATTTTCTACTTGATACTAAAACAATCAACAACAACCAAAAAATGGTTCAAAGATGTCATGCAGCGGAAATGCGTAACACACTATTTAAATAAAAAAGCAAATGCAATTTTTTTACATCAACTCAATAAAGTACCGAAATTTGCTTTTCTCTGACATTTGTCATTTCTAGTATTTCCTTCAGTTGTAGAATAAGTAATGCCAATAGGCTAATATTATTTGCAAAGTTCTAATTTGCTGGACATCTATGAAATTTTTAAAAGCATTTTTATTGCTCGACTGAAAAGTTTATTCGTTTTATTTTTCCTCGTTTTTAGTTACAATGTTCTTGTTTCAATAGTTGTTTAATAAGGTGTTTTCAAATTTCACATATTACGCCAACATTGTTCACCTCACACTGATGCGAATGAAATAGGCTCGCTCCATTTGATTCGTATACTAAGCACCATGTAATGCCTGGAAGGTACGCGTTCGACAACGCAACAACATCAGAGTCAATTGAAGAATCATCATGGTCCCACACAAACTGCTTTAGACTTCCAGCGTCCCTTCCAGCTGTCCAATAATCTACATTAACGGCAAACGTAATACAAATGATAACACGTACAAACAGAAAAAAGTAAAGTAAAGCTTGGTCTTGGCTTTTTAGAAAAATTACGGAAATCGAAGTTCTTTGATATATTGAACCTCGTAGATCGCAAATAAAAACTGCCCAGATGCGTATTAGCAAAATCAAAAAACAAATTCGTCAATTAATCATAAACGTTACAGCTTTTGTTCGCTATTACTTGGCAAGGGCAATGAAAAGTGGTTTTATGCGACTTTTTTTGCCCACGTTTTATTTGCTTTATATTGTCAAGTATTTAAGGTTAAAATTTTATCATGTACGATTTCATCTGCAAACTAAAATTGGTAGTACAGAACATAAACATAAAACAACTTAGTTTTTGGAATTGTAGGTAAATATTTCTGGAGCATGCACAATGAATTAATCAGTGCACTTAAATAAAAATGGCAATATACAGCGCAGTTTAATTGCTTACCTTTACAGCATGCTGACAAACATTCCTAGCCTGTTGCACTTGTACCTATTCAGTTCACAAGCAAGTCAAAAACGCAGGCAACAAACAGAAAGTCTGAGCATTGTCGTTTGTCTAAATTGAAAATTTGTTAGCAAAAGCCACTTCATCACGGTGATTACATTTAAAAGATGACAATTCGAACTATTCAATGCAGAAGTCCTGCCGGTCATGGCGCAGCCTTGACTTTGAGATAGAGGTCAAATTCGGAGTTTTTTCACAAATTATTTATTTGCAATCATCTGAAGTGTTTTTATCTTCTAACAACAAGACGCTTGTCAGCAAATAAATAAGTGTTTGTACTCAGTTTACTTCATATTAGAAACAACTTCATTACGCTTCACTAAAACTTGATGATTTCAGATATATATATTTCAAATGTTGACCTAAACGTTTTTATTGGAACGGCATTCAGCCCATTTATATCATCTGTTATAGGGAGTTGTCTTTCATATTCCTGGCCATGTTTTTCATATTACGGGAGGTATTTTGTTTGCATATTGATTGACTGATGTATACAAAGGGTACATGTTTTCACTAAATGCTGTTATATTAATTACATATACAGTTTCAAAAATGCGTTTCAATGCATTCACTCTTATTGTTGACCAGCATATTATTGTCGAATGCTTGCTCTTGTCGTGCCTTTTATGCCAAATGGCATTTACGCTTTACCTGTTTTTACTCATATACTGAAATAAATACTTGTAAAGATTATGTGATGTTCCTAGAATAAAACCAGGAATGAGTAAATCCCACCATTTTAATAAATCCCATCCCAGTGGGAAAAAGGTTTTTCCCGGGAAAAAGTCCAAAATGTCCAAAAGTGCCTTAAATACACTGGTAAATGAGATATTGTACACATTCAATTGGTATCACTTTGCCCCATTTTAAAGGCTTCTTTTTGAACGAAAATTAAAGCTAAAGCTAAAATTAAAAGGTATCAGGCAGCTGACTGCAGAAAATCGCCCAACTTGGCATTGTAAACAGCAGCTTAGTATATGCTCATCATTAATGGAAGTAAACTCCACTGGCACAAACACCACAATTATCGGCCCTGACACAACAATTTACGATTGGCATGTTGACATCATGTCAATGACATGTAAAAGAGATGCATGAAGTTAACCAAAAACCAGCATTTGAAACAAAACCGAAGAAGGTATCTCGGAATGTCTGGGATAGACAGGACAGGGACAACGGTGGTGGTGGGGAGTGGTAAATTTAACACCAAGCCTAGTACCAGTCGACCTTTAACGAATGACCAGATTTGGGAAATTGTGACCAATTGTACGGCAATTAGCTAACTGCTTTGAATTTTTAGATTTTACAACATGTCAAGGTCTCCAGCTACGTTCATTATCGGCGAGTGTACCTTGAATTAAAAAGGGCCTTGATTCCATGTTCCACTCCAATGAATGATAGCATTCGTTAAATGCACTTCTTATCATGTGACAGTCATGCTCATGTCTCGTGTTCGGTACGAGTTTGTTTGAAACTGATTGATTTTTTATCAAATATTGATCTCGCTAATCAAATAACTCCGACTCTGACACAGACTCCTCCGGCAAAAGAACACAGATTTGTCTGGCACTGGCACAGCATTTCCCGGTGTCGAATGATGTTTTGTATGCTAACTAATTTATTATTTTTTGATGCCATTCTCCTTTATTTCCATAGCCTTTATTGAGTTTAAAACTGCTATTGCTTGTTTTGTTAAAATTGAGTTTAACGCTTCTTTAAATATAACAGGGTTCGTCTCAATATGCCTCTTTTGGACTATTGGACACTTTGATAGGGTAAGGTGGTATTTACCACCAACGCCAAGTGTATAATACGGTATTTTACCGGTAAAAACCGGGAAATGGGAAAAATACTTTATCCCACCTTCTCATTCCTGAATAAAACTGAAACTGTTGTTGACAAGCAGGTCTCATTCGTATCTTCTAAATATACACAATTTGAAATAGAAAAACATTCAAAAGGTAAAGAACATGTAAGGTTGTGGATAAGCTGATTGCCTGAAGCCATGTTTATCAAGCAATACTGGTAATGACCTTCATGTTAAAGATAATCCCGCTGAACTAAAAATTGGTCGTTAAAATTTCATTCAAACTCAATTAAAGTAAGCTTTTACTTCATGTACTTTTACACTCACTTCTCATTCCTAAATACAATTTCAAATAATAGTGACCTTTGCAAACCACATAAGTACAATTAAATGAAACTTCTTGTGTGCACTTGATAAGGTTTAATTTTTGCTTTCGTTGCATATGCAAGCGCTGTCAAAGAAAGACGAAATGTATTTGTTTCCACTTTAGGTATTGTAAAATAATTTATTCCTTTGATAGATACTATAAGCATAATAAGAAATTTACAAAAGAAAAATTTATTGTGTGGTAAGCAACCACAGTTTTAATGAACCAAGCTTTTGTTACGAATTGTGTATAGGCCACAAACAAGATTTGTATCAAATTTTGGCAAATCAGCGATGAATAAAATATGTGGGATTAAAACCAATTTGTTGTCTTCTATACTTTTCCAAAACTTAACAAACAACCACAAACGAGAATTGGAATGGTTTATCAGGACATAAATTTGCAAAACCTGCTATAAAATTTCAGAATGCTAATTCGATTTTTCTTGGTCCTTATAAAGTGTCATATTTGTAAAAGTTATTCTTTTAACTTTACTCCTGGCCAACATATATTAACGTTTGAGTTTCAAAATCAAATTCAGTGGAACCCCTCATCATTTTTTGGTAATATATTACTTTCAAGAATGTATTTTCCAACAGAAAACAGCACCGTTGAAATCCGACAACGGCCAACAGGGTTAAGATTTTCTCAACCATACAATATAATTTTTGCACCAGTTAGTTGCAAATTCAACTGTTTCTTTATAATTGACCAAATAATGCAAAAATATATAAGTGTATCTATGGTTACTACCTCAGTATTTATATTTCCAATATATTCTTATCACAACGACCTACTTGTAAATCAAACTAAAAGTGCCAAAGAACTCTTAAAATACATTGCACTGAAACTTGTAGTTGATATGTGTTCTAATAACGTATATCCATCTTATTTAATAAGAATAAACTCTCATATTCCTTTGTCGCATTTGACCTTTCAACAAGCTATTTCAGATCCAGTTCGTACACATCGCCTACATTTTAAATTTGGATTTGGTCTACCCGTCGCGTTCACTATTTTTACACCGTTTAATGAATTTTTTCAACCGGAAGTTTACGGAAACAACCGACAGGTTGGACTGGAGCTATCGGGGTTTTTAATGCGGCAGCCCCTATCCTGCCGCATTTTAAAAATTTTGCCGCATATATTCCATTTGGAGAATTGAAATGCGGCATCTCCTGTTTTTGTTTGACTTTCGCCTCCGCACCCAAAGGATGCCGCATTACAAATGCGGCAGGACTGTATCTCCTGATCATGTTTAACTTTCACCTCTGCACCCATGAGAATGCCGCATTACAAATGCGGCAGGGTAAATCGGCATCAAAATTTCAACTCAACAGCTAAGTTGAAAAAGATGAATTTAGGATGCCGCATTACAAATGCGGCAGGGGAAAATCTTCATCAAAATTTCAACTAAACACTTGAGTTGAAAAAGGTGCATTCAGGATGCCGCATTACAAATGCGGCAGGGTAAATCGGCATCAAAATTTCAACTCAACAGCTAAGTTGAAAAAAAAAGATTTTTTCCTGCCGCATTTGTAATGCGGCAGGAAAAAATCTTCATCAAAATTTCAACTAAGCACTTGAGTTGAAAAGGGTGCATTCAGGATGCCGCATTATAAATGCGGCAGGGTAAATCTGCATTACAAACTAATCTCAGATGTAAAGGCATATAATTTAAACTCTCCAAACTAAAGTCTACTAGGTTAATTGTGCGAGCTGATTACAATTTTGGCAGCCAATATTTCAAACAAAGCAGCACAATAGTTCTGCCAACATTTGTATTCTCTCAACGTTTTTAGTAACATGCTTTGTAGCTTTTATTGTCCCATTTATATTCGTCTCATTTTTTAAAATATTATTAATAAAGTAATGCAAAGAGCCGATTTTGCAAAAGTACATAAGCAAAGAGTCTGGCTACTTTCTGTACGCGTATGGAGGACAGCATTGTTTCATCTCTTACTACCTCACCATATGCTAAAATCCCATACTGCCACAATTTGCATAAAGGCATTCAGTCTTTCTCGCTTCATGCACCCACTAAAGTAGCCATGTGGCACTATGCTGCCAGACACCATGTATTCTTCCACATAGTGCCACGTTCCTACTTTATTAACCAATATATATGCACCTACTGAAGAAGTAATGTGGTAGCATACTATGCTAAGCATAGTGCCACATTGTATTAAATACACCGACAAAAGTAAATGAATTGCCAAAAACTGAAAATGCGTACTTTTTTTGGTAACTGTGACTTCTAACTTCTGGCGCCGCGTTCCCTCATTAGGTTTCTCCAAACGGCAACACAGTCCATGTATGGGCACCTCTAATATTTGTCCGTAAATTTGCATCAATTGTGTGCGATTAGAATATTATAATAACTTCAATTGAAAAAATTAATAAATTTTTTCTTCATCCAAAATTTTGCAATTTTTGTAATTTTTTTTATCAAATCCGATTAGTAGTTTACAGAGTCGTCGGTGTGATGTCCATCTAGGTACTATTTTTCGCAATTAGTGTAAAAAATTTCAGCTGTAGAACTGATCCTGGTTGAAAGGCCGCAATTTCTAAGTAGAGGGGCTGTGGACTGTGGAGTCCATAACTCATTTGACCACTTTGGTAGGCCTAGTACTACTTAATATCAGCCAAACATTCGAAATCAGAAGAAAAAAATTTGTGGGTGTACACGGTCACAAATTGTTACTGAATGCCATTTTATATCAAGTTACGCCAACTATAAATTTTTATATCGGGCAAACATAATTTATAAACCGAGCAGTAACACAAATAGTATTGTACCATTGCAGCGAGCATCTTTTGAAGGCTTAACATAGACGTACATAAGTGTTCCATGATTTAATATTGTGGAATGGATTATTACTAAAAAGTATAGAAAAAGGATCAAAGTACAATTGTACGTTGCAAAGTCAGTAATTAGAAGTGACATTGCCATATACATCGGCAGGCTAGAGTTAAAACAAACGGTCATACGGGAGGTCTACAAAAAGTCAAATTACAAAAGACATGAACTAGAAATTTTATGTTACAAATACGCAAACTACAAATGGTTTTTTACTTAGTGCATAAACTACAAAAAACAAACCTTTAGACTATCGACTATTTTAAACCGAGTACTTTTTACAGATATTTCTATTTTAACTTGCAAGCTTAGATATATAGGGTCGTTTTAAAATCTCGTTCAGGAATGGACCCTTTTCAAGAATCTTCCAAAGGCACAAATCAAAAGATAGTTTCTTGTTAAACAAAAAAAATAAATGAGCGACATGATAAATTGTAAGCACAAAAGGAAGTCTAGTACATCCTGCTTGCTTGCATGCTTCAACAAGTTTAATCTAGACGATTCGCAGACCTCATTTTACAAATCGTACTAATACAATTTTATAAGATGAAGTAAATTTTAACTTTTCAGAATATTACATTCCAAAAATGTGAACATTAAACCAGCTTTGTTTTATGTGGCAACAGTATTTGCTAAAGTACTATATTATTCTATAACATATTATATTATATTGATATGAGGACAACTAATTTGCCCATGTTTTCTTCAAAAGTGGATACACTCTTCAGTGTAAAGTAAAATGTGTAAATAGATTTTGTGTTATTTATGCTTATGTTCATTAATTTTTGATTTTGTAATTCCCTCTTTTGTAATATGTGTCATTTGTATATATCCCCGTGCACCAAAATAAACAACTGTTATTTTAACCCTCTATTCATCATATATATAAAGTAAGGAGAGTGTTTCTAGCCGCACTTCTGTCCGAATGGAATGGCTTTGCTGTAACTAAATAGAAACGTCAATATTCTGTGGCAAAACATTTAAGACATCCTTAGTTTTTCAATAAGCGTTACTCAACTGCATTGGATGCCTCACTTAGCTTAATAATTTATTCAAACCATGTTTCATTTAGGTAACGTTTTTATCTTATAAATAAATTTATAGTTTTCATGCATGTTTCATGCGGCGAATTTAATGCCACATCCCTAGATAACGTATGAAAGCCACGTGTTAAGTTCGTAATATTAATTTTGATCCATTTCCCCTTCCGCATTTCTTATGCGGCATTCTATATACACATTTTTTCAACTCAGCTGTTGATTTGAAATGTTACTGGAAATTTACCCTGCCGCGTTTGTAATGTGGCATTCTAAATTCACTATTTTCCACTGAGCTGTTGAGTTGAAACTCTGATGCAGATTTACCCTGCCGCATTTATAATGCGGCATCCTGAATGCACCTTTTTCAACTCAAGTGTTTAGTTGAAATTTTGATGAAGATTTTCCCCTGCCGCATTTGTAATGCGGCATCCTAAATTCATCTTTTTCAACTTAGCTGTTGAGTTGAAATTTTGATGCCGATTTACCCTGCCGCATTTGTAATGCGGCATTCTCATGGGTGCAGAGGTGAAAGTTAAACATGATCAGGAGATACAGTCCTGCCGCATTTGTAATGCGGCATCCTTTGGGTGCGGAGGCGAAAGTCAAACAAAAACAGGAGATGCCGCATTTCAATTCTCCAAATGGAATATATGCGGCAAAATTTTTAAAATGCGGCAGGATAGGGGCTGCCGCATTAAAAACCCCGATAGCTCCAGTCCAACCGCTGTTTTGTACCTGGGTCAGGCACATAACATATCCATCGCTTTGCTCAATGTTAGAGACAAAACGGAGGTCGAATTTGCAAAGAAACATTTTCATGGACAATACGTTCTAAACAACAAATCATCAGAGTTGTCCAGCGTGTTTTGCAAATGCAAACTTCCATTCGTGGCGTACTTCCTGCATTATTACCCCGAACAGCTTGTTTATTGTCCTAAAACATTTTACCAGAAATCAATGAACTTAAGTTTAAGTAGCTGGACGGCCCCGCTGTCAACGGAAATTTGGATTTTGGTAATTTTTGTATTCGTTCCACTTTTAGCATTACGCAGGTACCGCAAAATATTTCTAAACGTTTTGACTCTTTTCTTTCGTCAATCCCAAGACACACTGTTTGCTCAGAAAGGCAGGAGGCATTTAATTCTAGCAAGTATTTTTGGAATGTGTAACGCTCCCAAGTAACCATTTACTTGGACCGTTCCTACCTACACCACTCACCACTCATACATCATAGCATAGACCATAGGAACGAGAGTTTCTGTCAACTTGGTCTTCCCGAAACTCTCCGTAACTTCGACCACAATATAAAAGGTCTTCCCGAACTTCTTCCTAACTTCGACCATCTTTTACAACACTATACTACAACACCTATGTAAGCCAGCGTAAGCCAAAGCCCTATGCACAAAGTCCTATGTAAGCCAGCACGCCACCTACATAGAGTAAGAAACAGGCACAGCGTGTCTCTTCTCTTCTCAGCAGCACACGCCGCCATTTCATGTAACTCATCATCATCATCACCACACCACAGCAGCAGCAGCAGCAGAACTACCACCGAGCAGAAGAACAACTTCAGTCTAGTAGCAGCAGCGCTCATAGCACATCATAATGAGCACAGAGAGAACAGCACTATAATTATTTCTTTATTCTGTATTTAATGAGAAAGTTAGTTAAATGATTAAAAGTCAATTAGTTCATTCTTAAACAAGTCCTGATTGTATTTTGTAACTGTTTTAATCATTCCTGGAACTGTAGTCAGTGGATTAGGCGAGAACCGCCCTGAGTCATCATATTCATTCATTCCACTTTCCATTGTGCATTGAATAGTTAGTAGTAGAACGAAAGGTTAATGTAGGCACTAGTTAGGTCATGATAGCCGGATGCATCAGTGACAGTCCCTAACCGAAGTGTAACATTACAAATGGTAATATGGTCGCTTTATGAAAATGTACTGGTTAGCTTAGCGGTTGTTCCTCCATCCGCCAGGACTTATAAAACCATTAGACAAAGTCTACAAAATGGATATAAAATTTTATGGTGGGCCAAACAAATGGCTTTGCCGGAATAATGGTTTGCACAGGATTTGTCTATTCGCGGGCTGTCGCCAAGTGAAATTGCTGAAGCATTTTACATTTATGAAATTGACCCAACGCCGTGTGCAATTGCAAGTTTGTTGAAGGAAGGGTATAGTTATGTAACATCTACTGCTAGCACTGGCTATGAAATTAACGGATTCGAACGCTGTATGAGACAAAACGGTTTACGAAATAGATGCTACACTATACCGGATACAATCTTAAATTTACCATTTTTCTGGGATTTTCATACAGTAGGAAGAAACTATTTATTTGAAAGTCTGGAAAGCTTGCGAGAAAATGGATTAAAGGACAAGTGGAATCATTGGTCATCTTGGACATACAGGTTAGGCAAAGGACTGCTGTTTCATTCCAGTCACAAAACAGGAAAAGGTTTTGATGCCATAAATTTTGAAAGACTTTTTGTTATACTTATTATGTATTTGTTTCTAAACATGCTGTCGGTATTGGTGTTTGTGGTAGAAAGGTGTCAATTGACAAACGTCAAATAGCTTTGATTGTCATCAAAAGTATTTGACAACGTGTATAAAAACTTAAACCTTACCCAGAAACTGAAGAGTTTTCAGTGAAAATCCTATATTAAAAAAACTAGTATAAGATTTATAATGATAGTAGCTTTTTGTGTATACATAAACTCTTATTTAGATTTTTGGTAATAATAACACGGCTAGTTTTAGGCAAGTTAATGGAAGACATCGTTGTATTGAATCTTATTACTATTAATAAGTTTGTTATTACATTGTTTCTTTATGCATTGTGCTTTATATTTATAATAAAATTGATTTTATTGATCTGGTTCACATTAAACCTGTTATCCCAATGGTGGTGGTTAACAATTTTTTACGAGTTTGTTATTAAGCTAAAACACAGAAAGTCAAAAAAGGTCGTTTGGCTGATATTGTTTCCAAAGTTTATTTGGTATGGCACATGTGTATAGCAAATTTTTTAGTTCTTTACAAAACACTATAATTTTCATAACTGCGAATTGCCGTAAAGATATAGGCATGAAATTTCAAAACTGTTTCTACGTATGAGCTTTTGTATTCGTGGAAAAGAAAAAAATTCCAACGCAGTAGACGGACGTGATCAGAGAATACACGATCGAGTGGTGTCTGTCAAAAATGAGTGATTGACAGATAATTGTTATTCCTAAATTACCTTAAAATATAAGGCGTAAATTTGATCGGAGTTGTTTGTTTTCGTTGTGAGAGATTATTCATTTAGCGTATAGCCTAGTGATAACGGTAGCACCGGTTTTTTTGTTTTCAAGGAAAACAGAAAGCGCACTTAAATCGTGTTTATAATATGAATGGCATATTATATTAAGTTTACAATTATATCGCAAATAGATTCGGAAGTGCTGCTTTTCTAGTATTTCAGATAACAAAAACCTGATAAGTAAATTAAAACGCTTTTGCTTGTAAAAACAAATGATTAAATCTTTACTCAGTAACATGAATTTCAAAACAAAAAAGTTGAAACAAATAGCAAATTCATTTTTTGCCTTACGTTTCACGTGATCAGCATCTGCAAGTGCTAAATAAATAAACAGAAAGGGTTAACATCCCTAGTTGCTGCCTTTGTTACCCTCAAAGCCGTCTAGCAAATAAATTGAAATGTTACGTTAAATATTTACTTTCGATAACTCTATGAATTGGTAAAGCATAAATGTCTAATCCAAATTACTAACTTCTGATGTCTTGGTTCTTGATAGTTGTTATTTGCAACTGCAAGTAGTAACGAACGTTCTCAGCAATCATTCATTGATTTAATGATCGCTTGGATTTCTAAAAAAAGTTCCTTATAATGTGTGAATTAAGCTATGTGGTTTATACTTACCATTTCAAGTCGCCACAAGTGAAATAATATTGCATTATGTTTCGTGAACATGTAAAGTTAATCCCAAGGCATGCGTGTGGTTAATGAATTTTTAGTTTGAAGTTCTGCAGTTTTGAAAACCTAGTTGTGAATTGATAAAATATGCGACAGCTTACATATTACAAAAGTGAAAGTGTTTTTACACAGCATTTTAATGTTTTCGTTTTAGTTCAGTTAGTTCGCTTAGTTTAATGGTGTAAGTGTTTGTTTTGTTTATTGATAAAATCTGCGATGAGTTTCCCGGGATAAAATGTCTAACATGTATTTTCATTTGGGAATGCAAGTGCAAGTCGCTGTTATTAAAATTTTTACAAACTCGGAACATTTTCCTTTCACAAGAAATATTACAAATGTTCCATTATAATAATACCGCATTTGCAGTAAAAAGAACAGAATTGGCAATTTGCGTACTCCACGCGCAAAAAAATGTGTGTTCATTTGTGTTCGTACAGAATATTATGTAACCGTGTTTTAGCAATCAGCAGCACCTGACTAATACATCAGCGTACAATATAGTTGTATGGTTTATGTTTATTTTTTATCAGTTTTTGTAATCTTTATAATGATTCAATTTATTAAATTCAAACTCAAACAGTTTGATCTACAAGCTCATTATTTTTTTAACTTTCTGGGTTAAGCAAACGTTAGTTAGATACATCGTTAAGATAAATCTAACCAAATGCATGTGTCACACAATTATTATTATTGGAACTTGTGCAATTCTTAAAGCTCTGTGAAAATTTCTTATCGCAAATTATTTCAGAATATTTACAAGAAATTTTTATAGACGTAGGAAATGAAAAGCAGTATGTTCTTAGTTCTTTCTAGGGTCATCATTTGTGATACCTTACTTTCTTATAGTATTCCTGGTCGTCATTTGTTTACCATTCACCTTCAAAACCAATCACACTGGAATCTTTTAACGTTTCCTAAAGAATCTCTTTCATTTGTGTACCTTGTATCAAACAACAAAATGGGAAATGTTCAACAGCGATTACTTGATTTTAAATTTTCTCAACCTTACGATATAATTGTTGCACCCATTGTTTATGTGACTAACTGCTCAACCCAACTTCAACTAATATTACAACAGTACGTTGACCTGTCCATGATCACCACAACTTTATTCATATTTGCGCTGTATTCTGATCCAAATGTTCAGTGCGTTAGCCAACTAACATGTTTTCGTACATTTTTGCAATACCCTGCATTAAAGCTTTTAGTGGATATGAGGTCGGTAAACAAATCTGTTTACGTTTTGTCAAAAGAAAATTCACAAATTCCTTTGCCACATTCGGTATTGTACCAAGCCATTGAGAATCCTGTTAGTGTTCACCGACTCCATTTTCAATCTGGTTATGGATTACCCGTTGCTTTCACTTTACATACTCCGTTTGCGGAGTTCTTTGAGCCTCAGTTTTATGGAAATAATCGACATGCCTGCTGGCCTGATATGCTAAGCAAAACACGAAATTCTTACTTTTGTCAATTCGAAACAATTGCCACACTTTATATCGGGCATAAACACAATTTAACCGTCTCCTTATTCAACATTCGAAACAGAATGGAAGTAAAGTTGGCCAAGGAAGGATTTGAAGGGCAGTACGTTCTTAGCAATAAGTCGTCAGAGCTATATAACGTGTTGAATAATATAACAACTCCTTTTAAAGCTTATTTTCTTCATTACTATCCCGAGCAGTTAATTTACTGTCCTACATCGTCAGACCAAAAAACTGTTCTATTTAATTTAACAAGCTGGATTGCTCCACTTTCTTTAGATTTGTGGATACTTGTGCTGGCAGTGTTTTTAATAATTCCACTAGTGCCAAAATATCGAAAATTTTTGTTAAACATTTTCGGATTATTTATTCGTCAATCACAAGACGATATATTTTTTAAAAATGAAACAAGGCATTTAATTTTCGTATGTATATTTGGCATGGCAATTTGCACGTTTTACGAAAATGTACTTGTAAGCTTGACAGTGGCTCCTCCAACACTAAACATTTACAAAAATATCAGGGAAATTTTAAAGTTTGGTTACAAGCTCTTGTGGTGGGGCAAGCAAATGGCATTGCCAGAAGTGTGGTTTGGACAAGATTTGTCAAAACGTGGGCTTTCTGAAAATGAGATTGTAGAAGCATTCTATATTTACGATGATGAAAAAGCTCCGTCACTTTGCAGACTGGCACAGTTGCTACTGCAAAAAACCGCCGTTGTCAGTTCTACTGCCAGTGTTGGGTTTAGAATCAGGGGATTTGAACGCTGCATGAGAGAGAATGGCGTACGTTACAAATGTTATTCAATACCTGATACCATTATGAACCTACCGTTTTTCTGGGATTTGCATGGTGTGGGCAGGGACTATATGCTAGAAACATTGGAGGGTTTCAGAGAAAATGGATTGAAAGATTATTTAAATGCACGGTCGACATGGACATATATATTAGTTAATGGTTTGTTTTACGATAGTACCGAAAGCAATATTGGCCATTTGTATGACGACATAAAATTTGAAAAGCTTTATGCAATATTTGTACTCTACGTAGGTTGTTGCATAGCTAGCGTTTTGGTATTTATAATTGAGAAATATTTAGTAAATGCAGTGCAGGTATTAGCATCTCATTGTAATAAGTTTAGGATAACCACTAAGACTCCAGTGGTGTATTTTTGGCTAAAGTAAAACACTTTAACTACTACGGTTTTTAAAAATTAGATTTTTATATTTGTTTTAATTGTGTAATTCAACATTTTTACTTCGAAGCTTTATTGGGTATTTTTGCTCTTAATCTCTACCGTTTATATTTTAAGTAATCGTATCGTATAAACATGAAACGGTAGAAAAAACTTTGATGACACATAGATGTTTTTGAAGCTCTTAAAGGTGCGATATAATTTAATGAGACAGTTTTTTACAGTTGGAACGAACTGTTTGGTAGCTTAGATAATTATCGATAGTAATTATAATACTTTTACTAATAATGTTACATTTTTGTAAGAAAGAGAAACATGAATAAAAACATCCAGCATTATGTTGAATGTACTTGAAGTTTAAAACTTATAAAATCGTTTTTATTGTAACTTTATCAGTTTTATGCTGCCCTTACTTTAATGTTAACGGAGCTCAGCAATCTCCTAAAATAATCAAAAACTTTATGCAATGAGTACAAGTGTGCTTGTTAGCTGCTCCCCCATTTAAAATCCATTATTATTATTGAGAAAGCCCATGCAATTTGTAACAAGGGTTATCTGCAATTATTATGGTCTGGAGCGTTGTTGCTGTGAAGTATGCAATCAACCGCACAATAAGTAAGCGTACAACCTTGAATCAAAATTCAGCTTATCCACACGTAAACATTTGAATGTATGTACCTAGGTATAGAGACAAAAATCTACGGCGTTACGCAACTTGACCCACATTGTTACTTGAGCCCATTGTCCTAAATTTATATCGTATATACCTATGTAAAAGCCTTGTCCAGAAAAATAAACACGCATTGGCTTTATTGCCTTCTTGTCGAATTTACGTTGGAAATTCGCTCATATTTGTGTTAAGATTTTAAAGGAATTTTTTGATGCTTTAGATACATCATGAGTGTGCTTGATCTGCTCATATTACTATTCATTTTACTTCAAAACATCCCTGCTGTCACTTCCAAAAATATATTTCTATCGTTTCTTTTCGAAAAACTTAACTACCATCACATGGTGACATTTACACTTCATAACCAATTTGATTGGGACAGTTTTCAGATACCACGTGAACAAACTAGCTCAATGGTTTACACTGAAGCTAAGCAAATTAAGGTTACAAATCACTCACTCCTACCACTCCTAAGTATCGAACGAGCTTCAGGATTTAAGCATTTACAACCATACAACATAATTCTAATTCCAGTGCAATCAAACCGTAATATGTCAAACATAAAAGTAACCGTAGAACAATATCAGAAGTTACTAACAGTTACTACGACGTTGCTGGTTTTAATTTTATTTGGGGACACCAGCCTAAAGCAGAATATCAACCGTCAAAATCTACTAAACTCGTTTTCTAGTTTCTCAAATTACCCAGCGCTTAAATTCTTGATAGATCTCAATTCAACCGCAGATAATATATACTTGTTGTCAGAAACGTACTCTATTATTTCAGCTGGACTATCTACAATGAAGTTGCTCATAAAGTCTATTGAAAATCCATATGACGCCCACCGTTTTTTCTTTCGTAAGGGAAGCGGATATCCAGTTGCATTTGCAATTTATACCCAATATCCTGAGTTCTTTGAACCAGATGTCTTTGGCAACAATCGTCTTGCCTGCTGGTTCCAATTATTATTTAAGTCAACACAAGCCCACTTCTGCGATTTTGAAATGATGTCAGCAATACTGATTGGTGACAAGCACAACGTTTCTACGTCACTACTTAATCTACGAAACCAAACAGAAGTGGATTGGGCACTAAACAACTTCATTGGACAATACGTCATAAACCAAGCTCCATCGGACCTGTCTGGGGACTCGGCACTCTACTTTTTAAAATATTTTCCAGAACAATTGGTATACTGCCCAAAGTCAACAATGCACCAAGTTATGCGTCTCGATTTTTCGAATTTACTAACCCCACTTTCTACTGATCTCTGGATTTTTGTGCTGTTGGTGATAACTGTAACGCCACTCATGCCAAAATATGGAAATAAATTTATTGTCATATATGCACTTTTCATTCGGCAGTCGCAAGATGCCTTGTTTAAAAATGTTAAAACGAGACATCTAATATTAATAAGCTTATTAGGAATGACTATTTGCACTTTATACGAAAATGTCCTTGTTAGCTTAGCTGTAGTTCCTCCATCACATGTAACGTACAAACTAATCCGAGAAATTTTAAAAGCTGGGTATAAAATCATTTGGTGGGCTAAAGACTTCTCACCCGAAATGTTATTTGAAAAAGAACTTGAACGACGTGGTATATTGCCAACTCAAGTAAAACAGAGTTTTTATTTTTTCGATGATGTACATGCTCCAACTACGTGCAGACATGCTGAGTTTCTAACAGAAAAGTATACCATGCTTGCCTCTAGTCAACGGATGGGTATAATTATTCAAGGTTTGAAACGCTGCATGAGAAATGCAGGAAAGGGTAATAAATGTTACTCCGTACCGGATACTATTACAAATGTTCCATATTTTTGGCATGTACACACAATTAGTAGGGAGTGGATGCTGGAGACGCTAAAACGTTTGTGGGAAAACGGGTTAACTGAACAATGGAATGAATGGGCAAGTTGGACTTTTAAGTTGGCTAACCGGTATTTTGATCAGAATAAGAACAATCCGTTGAGTCAAGATTTTCATAGGGTTAACCTTGTCCAAGTATTTACAATTCTTGTGACATACTTGTGTTTCAGCGGTATAAGTATATTAGTTTTTGTTGTAGAAAAATATACTTTAAACTACCATGTGTCAATATAGACAATTTTTGCTTACGCCAGAGCCTAGGAATAAGTTTACCCAGTTGTCCTATCTTACACCTTAGATGTAACACCTAGAATGTTTATGCTATTCTAATGCAGAAAATGTTGCGTACCTTTAATTAAAAGGGGTTAAAAACTAATTAAGATTTCTTTTTAATATATGAACTATTTAAATTTGATTTTTTGAAAGTTTAAATTCTGACATATGCATTCCCGTTCCTAGTTTTACTTGAAATTCTGCATACATTGGTTTTTCTGAAACTACAGTGCACGTAAACACGTTATTATACACAACAACCAATTGAATACTAGATTCCTTTTTCAATATTTCATTTTATAAAGTTGTTATAAAGCAGCAGTATTCGATTTTTATAAATATTGTTTTGAATGTACTTCAAGGTTTACCAAAAAGCTTCCTGCGTACGCTTTGACGTTTTTATTCATCCTCTTTCCAGCTTTCCAACAGTCAAGCTTTCAATAACTCTTTGTTATGTGCAATATACTATTTAAAAACTTATCGTGCTTATTAGGAATGATTAAAGTAAGTGAATTTACCACATGTAGAAACTTTTATGTATTATCGAGATTATTTTATTGCAAAGTAAAACAACTGCCTCCATAAAACTGTAGCTTTACTTCTTCCTCTCTGTGTTCTAGCACCACATCGTGATCCATTTATTACTCCAATACAAATTTGGACTGCTTTTATTTTAGCATAATATCGTTTAGTCAGTCAACACGTATTCAGATATTTAAAAATTTATTTTTGCTCAAACTGCTTTTCTCTAATAATCAGCAGATTTTTCTTGGGCTATTAGCACAAGTACTTAAGTTTGTCATTAATTTCCTTCGAATTTTCAATGTCTTTGGCAAAGTCAGTTGGCTTTTATCCTAAAGAAAAACAACACAGGAATCCAGAAATTTTTCCTAAACAAGATTGTTTTGTATTAATTTGTTTCAGTATGATTATCTCTCAAATATGTTTTGCAATTTATATATTACAAAATTTGTCAAACTGCTTGTAAGAGTCATTAAGCATCAAAACACCGCTGACAAAGTATCGACAATGGATACTTTACGTATTTCGTAATTTCGTATTTCCACTTCACAACACCCACAATATTTATCAATTGACCGTACCAAATCTCCTTTTGATTAGTTAGTTTAGTGATGACGTAAAAGCTTATCAGAGGTTCATCGTAAACATCAGTATCATCTTTATGTCACGTTGCATATTAAATGATTTAGCACGGGTTCACGAGTATGTACACTTAATACTAATACTAGTACCAAGTCAGGAGATTTTTGACGTTACAAGCTTTAACACTTCAGATAAATATGAAACGTTTGAACAATCTTGTGTGTACAAACGATTGGAAAATGGCTGAAGACAGACACTCCAACTTTCTAAGTAAGCAAACAAGTACCTATTCTAAGGTACTTGTAAATATTTGTATTTGCACTTCTAAACTAACGAGCACTTCTTAACACCCGTCACCCACAAGTTTTGCCAATTAGCCCTCCCGTCAATCAAAAGCTGCTTATTTGTTTATTGATGACGCAAACACAATGCGCTAATACATTCAAAGTTTACTATATTCTATTTATTTCATAAAACGCACCTTAACCAATAATTTACCAACATCCAACTTAAATATTTGCTAAAGACAAACAAAACATTAGCGTGATACACAATCTTTTTGTAAACATTAGTCGCATGATGGTATCCTGTGGTAGCGTATAAAACTTCAGAAATGTATTTACTATCGTGCTTACTGCTTTTTCGTGTTGCTTCTTCCGAAACCCTTTTCTTTCAAGTGATTCCTGGAAAACACTTAGTAGCTTTGGAAATTCAAAATAAAACAGACTTGAATGCTTCTGCACTTTTTGGTAATTCAGTTTTCGTACAAACTGTGTATACCCGTTATTCAGTTGGTCTAAGGCAGAGATCAGTAGGATATCGATTTGGTCAACCGTATAACATAGTGCTTACACAGATACCAAATACAGATCAAGCTTTATTTTCTGTTGAGCAAACTATACAAAGTCATCTGGGAATTTCTATGGTTACCGCAACAGTGTTTATTTTTCTCGTTTCTTCTCAGTATCCCACCAGCAAGTGTAATACGTGCATAAATACTATAACACGACCTCGTCAACTTATCAGATATCCCGCATTTAAACTTTTAGTCGACGTTAGTGCTAGCAACTTCTCAGTACACATACTTTCAAAAGAAATTTCCCATATTCCAGTGCCTGCTTCAATTTTGTATCAAGCTTTAAATGATCCAGTTCAAGCCCATCGATTGCATTTTCAGGATTCTAAAAAACTTCCTTTCGCTTATGGCAGTTACACCCAGTTTCCAGCATTTTTCGAACCCCAGTTTTATGGCAATGATCGACACGCCTGCTGGTCTAAATTACTATTCAAGTCTCCGCACTCATATTTCTGTGTATTTGACATAATGTCAGCTCTATTGGTCGAACATAAACACAACCTTTCACTCTCCCTATTTAGTATCCGAAACAGAACTGAAGTCACTTGGGCAAAGCAAAACTTCAACGGACAATACATTCTCGACAACAGATCTTCAGAACTCTCTGGTGCAATTAATAACCCAAAAATTCCTTTCATGGCGTACTTCATTGAATATGATCCAGAGCAATTAGTTTACTGTTCTGAAAATATCAAACGTGAAACCAATTATCTTAGTATAAGCAGTTGGACAAATCCAGTGGAAACTGATGTATGGATATTTATTACATTTTTGGCACTTGTAATAATGGCATTCAGAAAACATCGGCAGTTTTTTGTAAATATTTTGGGACTTTATGTTCGTCAATCGCAACCCATGCTGTTTTTGCATGCAAATAATCGATATTTGATTATAGTTGGTATTATTGGAATGTTTATGTGCTCACTGTATGAAAACGTGCTTGTCAGTTTAGCAGTGGTTGCTCCATCAGAAAGCAAATATCAATTTATTAAAAAGATATTACAAGACGGAATCAAAATTATTTGGTGGGCTAAGCACATGTCATCACCAGACGTTTGGTATAGTCAAGATCTAGCAAAACGGGGTTTATCAACAGAAGAAATAACACACGCATTTTATATTTATGATGACGAAACTGCGCCAACGCCATGCCGAGTTGCTGAGTTTTTACGGGATAAATATGCAATGATGACTACTAAAGCTAGTGTGGATGTAAACATGGCAGGAGTTGAACGGTGTATGAGGCTAAATAATGGGAAAGTGTTTAACTGTTATGCAATACCGGATGTTATTACAAATTTGCCTTATTTCTATGATATTCATGGAGTTATAAGGGATTATATAATGGAAACTTTGGAAACCTTGAGAGAAAATGGATTGGACCACCAGTGGAATAAGTGGTCACGCTGGACGTATATGCTAACTACAGGCTTGTTATACGACAAAACGAAAAAATGTAGTCAGGCGTATGATGCTATTGGATTTAGCAAACTTTTTGGAATATTTGTGGCAAATTTCTGCCTAATAGCTACAAGCACGCTTGTGTTTTTGTTGGAAATGTGCATAGGAGCCAAGTTTTACTTTCAATTTCATGGGGTATAGTTGTATTCAAAATTGCACGTAGAAAATTTTAAGATGTTTGTAGTTGAAAGCAATAAAATATAACCCAAATGGGCATTGCGCAGAATTGGTTAAAAAATAAAACTTCACCTGAAATGAAGACAATTGCGGAACTGCAATAAATCTTAATCATATCATCCATCGTCACCAGCGATTCTTCTGAAAACATTGACATATTACACATGCACTAGCAATAATAATAAATCCAAATTTATATTTGATTTGTTATAAGTTTTAACAAACAATATTAAAATGCTGCACGCAATAAAATGTTTCTAAATAAAGTATTTACATTATTAAATTAAAGTATTGTAGGTTCAACATTAAAGTATTTACATTTATGCCATGGACAGCATTATTTGCATACACTTAAATATAAACAGCAATCACACAAAGTGAAAAACTCAATTTGCATTCTATCCTATGTGTTCATATTATTATCTCATTATGTTCTTTCCTTACTTTATACATACCGTAAAAACTCGGTTTATGCCCCGGGGCAAAATTTCAAATTTGAGGTCTCAGACCCGGCTATAATTCGAGGCCGGTTATAAACCGGGAGGTTATAAATCCAAACTTAGGAGTTTTCTTTATAATTTGATTGTAAAATCGCCATAGTTTCTTGCAATATTTTGAAATCTTGGAGATATTTTAAAAGTTTTTTTGTGAAATTTTGTTAGCACTGTAGCTAAAAACCTAAAGCCACGTTAAGGTTGCATAGTTACACAAAATTTCATTCAAAAATGTTACTTATTATATGCTTTTGTTTACAAGTCATACTAAAGCATTTTTGACCCGGGCATAATCCGGGGCAGGGCAAAATTTCAATTTTTTGCCTCTAAACCCGGCTATAATTCGAGGCCGGGTATAAACAGAGGTCCGGGTATAACCCGAGTTTTTACGGTACTTTGCATTTTGTTCCTCTACATGCCAAACTGAGCAACAAGGCTTCCATGCATACTTGTTTGTTGACCAGAATGAAGCTTGCTTGACCAAAGCACAAAAAATAACAACAAAGAAAAATGTTTACATTGAGACTCTCAATTTGAGAGCAGCTGCAGCTCTCTTCACAACAAACTGGTTGGCTGTTGTTTATGCGCAATGCATTTTTGTTGCTGAATAGGTATCGTGATAATTCTTAGAAGATGCTAGGGTCAGCTGAGGTATGTTTTGATTCAGAGAGAACTCGTAGGTAAGTAATTGTGGTGAAGCAAACACTTGTTGCATTTTTACTTCAGTTTGTGTACGCACTTTGTATTGTGTGAAATGTTTAAAGTCGTCAATTTATTGTACGTTTAATTAATTATTTAATATTTAAACGAATTGATAGATTGAATTCAACCTGATACCCGTAGTAGATGCTTTGATAAAACATAAATATTTTGGAAACACTTGTGTTCGGAATTTTAAAAAATTTGCAAGGTAAGATCAACATCAACAATATGAATAGAAAATACATTTTTGAAGTTCAGAATTGTTCTTGACTAATGCTTCAAATGTATCTACGTTTATAGAAAATGGAAAACGGCGACGCCAGAAATATTGCCTGTCGCAAAGGAAACCTCCAACTTGTCAAGCGCCTTGCTGACCGACTTTCCGTAGAAGATCCCGGATTTTTCTACCTGTGCATTGAAAACAGCTATGACGAACCAATGGACATGATACAAAAGCGTATAGAAATTTGCAAGCTGCTACTCAATCGAAGAAGGGATTTACTAAACGATGGTGTTATTGCCGACTGGGATGGAGATCTTCACGAGGGCCCTTTGCAAGCTTCCCGTGTTCACCTGGAAATTATAAAATTTCTGATCAATAAAGGTACAAACGTGGAACAAGTGTATGAAAGAGAAACCATAGTACACACCGCTGCCTGGTACATGAATGGAAAGGATTTTCATGAATTGTGTTGCTACTTAATAAACGATCGTAAAGCTGAGCACTTGTTTCACGTAAACCCCGAAAAGTGGAATGATCCTTTAGTGCACATGTTTGTTTTTGGAAAAGACATTTTAGCGGAAACTTGGAACATGCTATTGGATCTGCCTGGCGTTTTTCAGTCGCGCGCAGATTTTGGAAAAAGGAATTTACTGGCTTTGGCACTAACAAAGAAAGTAGACAAAACAGTTGTTGAAAATCTGATTGAATGTGGAGAAAGCTTGGTTGTTATCAGTGCATTGGAAAAAACGCATACGCCGTTGCTGGAAGCTGCAAAAGCAGGAAATTTCAACCTTGTAAAATCTGAGATAGCAAAAGGTGCAAATATCACCGAAACCACCAATTTTGCACGAAACTTTCTCCACTTGGCAGCTTGGAGCATGACCGAATACAATTATCGACAGTGTGTTGAGCTTGTTTGGAATCACAAGGATATTCACAAAGTGTTAAATACTAAGACCACAGAAGGTAGAGCAGTTCTGCACGAAAGAGTTCGTACTTTCAAAGCCACTTCCGGGGAGTTGGTAAAGCGTCTATTGGAAAAAACTGATGACATTAATGTCGAGGACATTTGGGGTAATACCGTGTTTCTTGCGGCAGTTAGAGGATGTAAGGGCAAAGACGTTTTGACTACGCTTGTTCAGCACGGAGCTAATATTAAGGATGTTAATAATGGTAATCAGAATGGGTTACACCTAGCCTCTCTGTGTGCAAATATAGCAGCGGTTGATTATCTGTTTAGTACAGATATTGAGAAAAATGCAAAGGATGACAAGGGAGCAACGGCATTGACCTATGCAAAAACACTTTGAAAAATTACGAGGACAATCCCAAATTAGCATATAGAGTTAGGGGTGCCACGAGTGTCGTAAAGATTTTGCAAGAATCTAGTGTTGAGGATGTTGTTATTGACGAAGATTTGTTGCCCCAAATGTAAGTGTTGTTGCCATCAGCTATTTTATACTTTTATAAAATTTGACGGCGTTTTTTGTAAAACGTTTACCTGATAATACTGACATAGTGAGAATTTGAAAGCAAATGGATGATGTATGGTAAGAACATTGGCAATGCTGCATTGCACAAATTGTAAGGGCATACGTTTGAAACTTTGAATGGTTATATAATATTAGATTCACCACTTTAGAGCTTATTTTCAAAAATATATTTCGCAATCTAGTGAAACGTTTTTCCATTTTTATAATTTTTAACAAATTTATTAATAAACTAATTATTAGAAACTTTCGTATGGTTTCATAAAGCAAATTAAATATTTTGTAATAACTTTACATTTGCTAAAAATGTAAGTCTGGACTTCCACTTGGACTGTGACAGAAATAAATTCATTTTAAAAAAAATATCAAAATAAAGGTAACTAAACTTTATCTGTCATGAGCAGGTGCATTTGTGCATAAAATAAAATGAGACGCCAAACGCAGCACTTTTGAATCAATTATCTGAAACAATACCAACAAATTCGTTTGTGCTTTATGTAGCCGTTACGTCTTGTTGATGACAAAAGTCACAAAGCGAGTCGGAAAACAAAATAAAAAATCCCCAATCTGCATCTAGCCACACAATAATGTTTTTGCTCCCTGCTCCAGTCTTCATTTCACGCGTGCTCAAGGTCACGTTCTCAACAAGTGGCAAGCAACGTAAGAATGTATCAGCAAACCAGCTGTTGCGGTGAGCTCAGTTGGCTTTTACACTACCAAAAACAAACACAAACTGCAACAGTGAAACTGTAAAATCGTCAATTTATTTTAAAAATCATTAGCGTTAAATAAACAATAAGCATTATACTTTTGATAAATTAAAATTTGTGAATGTTTTACAATTTGCATATTTACTGTTTTTATGACGTGCACATAAAATTAACTAGACTATTTAAACTTCTTTAAAAAGTAACAGCAGAGCAGGTACTTGATTTTGTAAATGTATTATTTGTAAATTTTTAAGATAAGTAGGAACGGAAAGCTTTTACATATTCAGTAACCGTTGCCAAATCTAATTTTGATTTTTTATGCTATAAAAGCCACTTCTACCAACTCGACTGTAAACGGAGAAACAATTTTTAAGGACAAAATAGTTATTTGAAGAAATGACCGGTTATCGGAAAACCAGTGCCGAAGAGGTAAGCCTTTCAAGATAATTATCAAATTGTGGAATACTTACAAAAGTGATTTACATTCGATTTTCAAATATTTTTGCTTCAGGTTTGGCTCAAGTGGTTACTTTTGTCAGGGGATCAGGACGCATACAAAAAAATGTTGACCTGTAGTCTTGTGTGTCGGGGGTGGAAGCAAGCAGTGGATGCAACATTTCAAAACGTTATTAACCAACCAATTCCAACCACAAGAGAAGTTATAAAACCAACACATCCCTGTTTCAAGATTTACCAACTTCGGCGGCGTTACCTCTGTCATGCATTTTTGGACACAGATTCAATTGACAAATTTTTTGAACACTTTGACAACTCCCATTTTTTGAAAGAAAGTAATCCATTTCCTGGGAAGCTGATACGTTTCAGCAACTTATCTGCGATCGAGGAGGAAGTACCAGAGCTCTGCACAAAAACGCTGGAGCTTTTGAGCAAGTATGGCCACCACATTTTAAATTGTCGATTTGAGCTGTTGTGCACAGAGTCGGACATGAACCTGTTAGCAGACTATTTCAGTTCCGCGTTACGACTAATGCCAAACCTAAAATCGTTGAGCATTGACATCTACACCAACATGAATGTGTCAGTGTATGATGAACAGTCGATAGAAAATGTACTTCTGACAAATCCTATACCAAAACTGGAATATTTGGAACTGTTAGAAGTTGATGCATCTTGTCTTGAGCCAGTTTTCAGTCAACTTATTGCCAACAACACTCACATCACAAAATTAATAATACATCAGCTTACATTTCAAAAGCACTCAACATTATTTTTAACGCCGTTAAATAATTTGGAAGAGCTTCAGATCCTAGGTACCACTGTTGAAGATTTGGGAAAATTGCAAGAAGCGCCAGTGACATGGCCATTGAAAAAGTTGACGCTTTTAGTAAGTGGTACATCTAGAATTGCCTACCTGGATATTTTTCACCTTATTGAGACTCGATGGGCTGATTCATTAACCTGTTTAGAACTTTCACTGCCTCGAACATCTTTGCAAGTTCGAGGACTCACATTACCGCATTTAGAAAATCTGGTTGTTACATTAAGACAATTTATTACTATGGATTTTATTTTGCCTATGGCTAACTCGCTAAGCAGCTTGTGCGTACGTGTGCAAAACGCAAATGATTATGATGAAAATTTAGAGAGTGAAAGTAGTATTATTATGTTTTTTATACATCGGCACAATTTATTCCAGTCCAACATTTGGACGCATTTTCCTAAACTAAACCATCTTAGATATTCTGAGGAAAACTTACAAAAGTTGTATGGTGTGCGACACTATAGACGGAATGACCGGGAAAGATTCATGTGTTAGAATGGTCTGTAGCTCAGCGAAATTGATTGTCACTTTAGGACAGAGGATTCTACGTATTTCTTAAATCTTTATATTTATGCTGTTTATTATATGCAATTACGTTTTCTTGTTCCAATTTCAATATCTGTTACATATCGTAGACAACAAAAATAACTTGTAAATACTGTACTGCAGATAAATGAAAATGTGGCTGCTTTGACACTGAAACTTTGCAGTTGTTTAATTACATAAAACAACATGTCAATGTTTGAAATCAGCTATTTGTTGTACGTTCAAAATCACGTAAATAAATTCAATTCTACAGCATGCTGGTTTCTTTGCTCGTATTTGCATTACCATCGTATTCATATTTGATCCTTATGGTATTGGTCATTTATAAAATTCATAATTTTTAGTTATCATCTCATTGCAGGGAACGATGAAAGTTTAGCTTTAAGAATTAGAGTAATACCTTATTGTTAGTCATTTGTACCAATTTCTTGATCAACACTTTTCTTAAGTATGCTTATTCAAAATTACTGCGTACAAGGTTTTGTCTCCATATGTTGTTTTTCGGAGAAAGGAAGAAGGTTAAAGTTAGCGTATACCAAAAATGATAATTTTTAAATTTGTCAGATTCCAAGTAGAACTGGCCAATGCAACTTTTTATGAAAGTTAAGCATCGTATAATCCGATGACATTTGGCAATGAGCAGTTTTTGTATATTTTGAAAAAAATACATATTTTTGGGAGGTATTTTGATGTAAGGTAATAGGTTGCCTTTTTACTATTTCTCAACTTGTTGGTCCTAATTTTATATTGACCATCTATAGTTTTGTCTGCTCTATTAAGAGCAGAAAATCGTTTGACAAAATATTGACAATTCCAGAGGATAAAACATGAGGTTTAAAAACTCTGATATTTTTGTTAATGTTTTCGTTAAAAATTCTCCTGGCGAGAGTTTAAGATTAAATTGGATTGAAGAAACCGTATCTCTACACTAGTTGAAGTTCCTACATTTGCTTTTACACAAAAAGCGTTTGAACAGTCATGGCTTATCAATTGTTGGCTTAAACAATGAGTTTCTGTCTAAGAATCTCTATAAAGTGCTCTAAACTCTTCCTGCGCTAAGTGCCTAATGCATCAATTAGCCAAAATGCATAGCTTGTGTGGAGTAGTAACAAAGAATATACAAAAGTTTTCTGTGAACCGGAAGTGCAGAAAAGTCATAGATTCCTGCATAAATTTTGAAAAGCATGATTTCAAAACTCTGAAGGACAACCTTTTTGAAAATTAAACTGGCAACACTATGACACCCTAACCTAAGAAATTGAATCCCTGCAGCAGGAGTGACATGTAAAAAATTTGTAAAATTAACTAAAATTCAAATTGTTTTATTCCATGTCTTTCGTATCTTTAACTACAAAATATAATAAGCAAAATAATCCGTTAAAAACTGAAATATATTCAGAATAATTTTGACAAGCAGAGCATATATTACTGCAGAGTATCCTCGGAATTTTTAGTTGCTTGTGCATTGCAGTGTGTGGTCCACACAGTGTGGACACAGTTAAGCTGTGTGTGCTCAGCAATGGGAATGTTGTAGTTTATTTATTTTTTCCTCTTAGGATTTGCCATTATGCGGTTAATACTCGATCATCAAAGACTTGTATCATGCGTTATTCCTTAGCTGCTGCTTCAACAGAAGAGTAATTTAAGATGTAGCGTGTTTGAGTGTACGTTCCTTATACTTTCTACATCAAGAAAATAGTATTTCTACCATGCGCACTGAATCCAACCGATAAATTCTAGCGACGGACAGACGGGCACCAACAAAACTCAAATACAGCTAACAGCAAGCAACTTTCAGTGGTTTACCATAGATGCTTAAAAATTAGCCACAATTTCCTTTGACTACTATGAATTGTACAGCAACATTCATTTTAATTATTTTTAGGTTTCCGGCAGGCGAATCGTGTAAAAGAACTTCGTTAAAGCCTTGCTGCAAACAAAAGTACGGACGTGAGACATCCTTGCTGTTAATATGTTATATAATTTTTTGCAGTTACATAATTTCAGGTATCCCAATCAAAGACTACTTAATTTGCAATTAACTTGCATTGTCACTACGCAGTGTTTATTCACCAAGATAGCATCAATTTGTATATTCTGGGCTTCACCTTTATTAAAAATGCATTACCTAGTATACCTGTTGCCTGTGCTTCTTCTTAGAAGCGGTATTTGCAAAGGTAAAACCAATATTAAATTTAAACCTTACAAGCGTACCCCAATACGTAAAATTATTTTATACTTTTTTGCTACAGATTAACCATTTTCACTTTTCTTTTCTTACACAGCTGCAAATGGAACATGTTTGTCCGAAGCTCTGCCCTGCATCGTCGAAAAGACAATGGCTAAGTATCCAGACTGGTTTGAACACAATAATATTGCATCATCCGACCATCGCATTACTCCCGATGCGTTGCTCACATTTCAAAATGACGTTCTGGAAATTTCCTGTAGTATAAAGTAATTTTTGTTGTTTGTATAGTTTTCTATTTACTTAAATTTTTACGACGTGATTTTATCATTTTAGAACCAGAGTCATTAAATCTAGTTCGTATACTAACGCTGAGCTGAAAATTGATTCAGTTAAAAACGGGTTCAAGATTGTGCACACCCCATTGGAAAACTTTACTTTTGAAGGTTTACCTGACAGTAATATATAACAACATATTATATATTGGTCACATTTAACTAATAATTGTCGAAATATGTATTACATGAAGGATATTACAACGCGTCAGGAACTGTAAAAAATATCAATTTTGTTGCCACAAATAAATTTACCGCGCAATTTCAAACACCGGACCAAGTTGTAACTTATGAGAATGTGAAATTGATCAATGGTTCCAACCTTTTGGATTTAATCTCGTCTCCTGTAATTTATAATCTTGTGTCTCAAAATACCGAATCTGCACACTTTTATGGCATAAAACTAGCTAACGGAACCGAAAGTACTGAATACATTAATATTATCAATGATGTACTACGTCGGTTATATTACCGTCATGTTTTTCATGATAAGTGGAATTACCCCGGGAGGTATCCTGATGTAAAATTCATTCACATATACCTTCAAGACGTGTTTCAGGTAAGCAGCTATTTATGACACCAATTAGTCAAAAGATTTTATGATACTTAGAAAATACCAACTTTCCTTATAGACAACGCCCGTAACAAGTATACCAGAATGCTGGAAGTTTTGTAGTAATGCTGTTAGACCACACAGCGGAAACATGCGGTTAATGTATTTATTATCAACGTTGGTGGTATTTGTGGATTTAGCCACTCAATTGGAATTTTATTATAACTTCAAGTAACATAACATGTTACATACAATTGAATATTTAGTAACCGGAATATATAATTATTTAAGTGACTAACCCAAAGTTGATGCTTAATAAATTTTTAAGTACAATTGTGGAACGGGATTTTATTGGTTATTATTCATAAACTCACATGCTGCAATACTAGCAAGCCCCTTGACCGTGGACGTTACATGAGAAATAATATTTTACTGATATTTAACCACAAAACCATACCATATTTCCTCTGGCTATATGTGTGAGTGTACATTGCTTGTGGCTTTATTGCTGAACATCCTTTCAGCTTTTTTAGTCGATTAGTACATTTTTCCAATTTTCTCGTTTATCAGTGCATTTTGTTGCTAAGGATATTTCAATTGTGACGGACACTGCGATTAGCATTATACACTCGTAGTGACGTTTAATTATTTACTTAAGTGTTAAAACCAGGACATCAGTTTTACAAAATGTATTACTCAGTTTACCTATTTACTGTGTATCTTTGTATTCATATTTGTTGCAAAGGTAAACCAATTATAATTTTAAAGGACTAAAACATGCTACCACTACGACACTACATAACTAAGTGTTTTAGTACAACTTAACAATATCTATTTTATACTTGCGCAGACGCTGACGTACATGCAACATGTGTATCTGAAGCTTATATGGCTCTGCCTTGTTTTCTCAAAACTACCTTGAGAAAGTATCCAGTTTGGCTATTTGAGAAAGAAATATATCCTCCAAGGTTTACATCTGAACCACGGTTGCTTTCACTTAAAAATGAAGCGTTAGATATTTCCTGCAATATAACGTACTGTGATTTTATTTTTCTAATAAACGATATATTTAAAAATGTCCTTACATTTAAAAAATGTTTGTATGATTTGCAGGACTAACGGTGCCCACAGTATCACTAGTTGGGTGGAAAGAAATGAAGAAGAGCTAAAAGTTAATTCTGTTAAAAACGGATTCAGAGTTGTATACATCCCTATTGAAGAACTTACTTTCAGAGGTTTGTGTATTTTAATTGTTAATCTGTAATACAAAATGGATTGACAAATCATATCTTTAAATGCAAAAACTGATGAAATGCAAATTGTAAACAGGGCATTACGATGCGTATGGAGCTGTAAGAAATATCGATTTCCTTGCAGTAAACAGAACATTCACTGTCCGATTTCAACATCCGCGCCACATCTTAACTTATGAAAATGTGAAATTGAGCAATAATTCCCAATTTATAGACTTATCTTTAGCTCCGGTAACGTATCATAGCGTGCCCCGGTATTCAGGACCAGCATTTTTTTACGACATTCAACTGGCTAATGAAACTGAGGATACTGAAGCTATAAATATCATAAATGAGGCACTTCATCGATTGCTTTACCGTTATATTTTCCTTGAACACGTAAATGGCACCAGTTATGATGTAACATTAATTAACGAGTACCTTCAAGAAGTTTTTCAGGTATGCCATTGCCAAATTTTAGCTATAAAATCTTCTAATCATTATTGGCTCGCTGCTTTAGCAGGTGAACTTATTAAAATATAGTGTGCCCGTCTGTCCGTTTACTTTGTTTTCTAAACCAGGAACAAAAAAAGCTCTACTAGGCTAAATGGGCTCTAAGCCAAGGCTTAATCAATTCGTACCTAATATAAACATTTTTACCTATTTTAGTTCTTAGGATTCCCATATATTAGAGTTTCTATTGATTACTCCATTCATTTATAACCATCACGCAATTTTTTCAAAGTGTCCTTTGTTTTCGTCAAGCACTCACCGTCTTCAGCAGTGAGCATTTTTTAAGGATTTTCTTCGACTGGTTAAAATATGCAAATTTCTTTTTAGACAACGCCAGTTACAAAAATATTGGAATGCTGGGAATGCCGTACTGGTCCAACGGCGCACCATGATGCTACAAATATGGAACACAGCGGAAATATGCAGTTATCGTATTCATTATCATTTCTGGTGGTATTTGTTGGCATGTTCAACCTTTTGATAGTTTATTATAATTTTTAATAAATTGAGCATTTCTGATTACGTAGCAACCTTAATATGTTGAAGCTCAAACCTTATATAAATTAGGATGTTGACTAAATCCTTAAAAGTCTTTTGTGCACGTTTTTCAGTGGGTTTTTGAATGTATACGATGCTATTATTATCAGCTGTTTTACAACATACAAAAACGCTTTTCTCCTTCGTCTCCGGATTTCCAAGGCTCATCAAATCTTAAACGGTTTGCACCTTTATTTGATTCAAGAATGACCATTGTTTTATTTTAGACATCTTATTCGTGTATTTCACGCTGTGATTTGGAGGTAGAATTTTAAAAGTCTATAAGAAGACCATAACGTTTTTCCAGTAAGATTTCCTAAATTGCTTATTTCTGATGCCAATCTGCAAGCTTTGGGGGAAAGCATGTTGTTTGCATTTTTAATTATTCTTATAACTTTGCGTCCTCTTTCTAGGTTTTTAATGTACAAATTTGTAAATACCTCATGCTGTTATACCATACCGCATTAAATAACATATTGCACCAGCATGCATGTCTATTATATTTGTGAACTTGCGGTTTAAAACATAGAGGAAATTGTGCAAAAACGGTAGGCACTAGGCAACGTTCTTCTGAGTAAAACTGGAAAATGTGCTGGGAGTATATCTATTCCTTGAAAATTGGTAATAGATATTAAGCATAAACTAACTTGTTGTAGTACAAAATAAGGAATTGTGTTGTCATGTTTTGTAAAATGTTCTTTGTACAAAACTTCTGCTGGGTGATAAATATTCGAAATTGCTAGAGTGAGTACATTTGCCAAAATAAAATCATTTTACTTCCTCTTTGCAAATGGTCTTAGGGGAGAATTACAAAAATGCAAATTACAAAATACATGGATTACAAATTTTTTTTACAAAGATGCAAATTACAAATGTTTTTTTTCTCCTAATGCATAAATTACAAAAATGCAAACAAGTATCTAGGCATATCATGCGTATCATTTTTTTGGAAACCTGCTTAGAATTCGCATTTTTAACTTGTGCACCCACCAGAAAGCATCATCATGGCGTCTCCTTCTTTGTCAAAGATTCGTTTTATCGAAAGTTATAGAGGTAAAAATAAAGTTTTGGTTTGTGACGGATATATGTTTCAAAAAAATTGCTCAGCAAAAGGTGTAACTTATTTTAAGTGTACTTATAAACCTAACGGGTGTACTGCAAGTGTAATCGTTTACAAATTTAATCCACAAGATTGTACGTTTGAAAGTTTTAAACCTCCGAGCAGACCCCATTCTAATCACCGTCCAAATCCTGAGAAAATTTTAAAACATGAAATTAATACAGCAGCTAAAAGCATTGTTTCTAAGAATGTGAATGCGAAAACAAGTTCAGTTTTAGAGGAACTTTCGAGTACATTTTTGGAATCATCCGAAGATGCATCAGTCATGGGGAAAACATCAGTACTAAAGAGACATGTCAGAAACTGTAAACGGAAAGCTACAGGTAAAAAACGCTACAACACTACATAGTAATGAGTTTAATTGATTCATTGAGCTTTATGCATTTACATTTATATATTTTCAGGCGAAAAAAGAATCGGAACTTGTCGTGATGACTTTATTTTGCCTCAGGATCTCAAAATGACAAAATCTGATGAACAACCGTTTCTCCTAAAGGACATTCCTACTAATCCTACTCTGGATGAAAAGCGAACGTTGGTCTTTGGCACTAAAAAAATGATTGAGGTATGCATTTTTCTGTTATGTACAGCATATGTAAATAGTTGTCTACTTCTTTATACTAACGAAAGTGTACTTTATTTTAACAGAGTCTTGCAAATGAAACGACAGTCTGGTTTTTGGACGGGACATTCAAATTAGCACCGGAATGGTTTAAGCAGGTTTTTACGATACATGCATTATATATGGATGTGTGTGTTCCATTCGTCTATTCGATTCTTCCAGGAAAGCGAGAAAAAGACTATGCTAATGTACTTGATAGTGTAACAAATGTCCGTGTAGCTGGTGGCTTTAATCCTGAATATATAATTTCTGATTTTGAAATTGGCATAATCAATGCATGTAGAAAGCGCTTTCCTACTGCACAGCTTCAGGGTTGTTTATTTCACCTTAGTCAAAATATTCACAGAACGGTCTTGTCATTAGGCTACAGAACTTTGTATATAGAAAACAAAGAATTTAGACAAATGGTTAGATCTTTAAGCGCACTAGCATTTGTGCCACCCGGAGATGTATTTTCGCGATTTGTTGAAGTCAAAAGTCATTTCTGGCAGTGTAGCAGTAGTAGAGAAATCATCAACTACTTTTTTGGTACATATATAGGCGACACATGGGAGTCAACAATGTTTCCTATACCTTTCTGGAATTGCTATGATCGTTTCATAAATAAGATACCCCGAACCAACAATTCAGTAGAAGGATGGCACTACAAAATAAATAGCACTTTGAATGGTTCGCATCCAACTTTGTGGTCATGCATAGGAAAAATGCAAAATGAGCAAAAATACTGGGATGAAGAATTGGTTAGGATTAAGACTGGCCTTGTAGATAACAAAAGTAAAAAATATAGACAGCTCGATAAACGCTTAGAGAAAATTGTTAAGCATTATAACACTTCCTTAGGTACTATTGAGTACTTGAAAGCAATTTCGACATGTATATTTGACTATATGGATCGTTAAGTATAAAGAAACGAAATTTTTTAAGCATTGTAGGCAAGTAGATTTTATGTAAATTTGACCAAAGCTTATTATAGCATATATCATATGAGAGTAACAAACGATATCTTATCGCACAAAAAAATCAAGAAATTATTTTAAAACTAAAACTTGTTTAATGAAAATTTTTGTTGAAAATTATTTCCTTTATAGTGTAAAATTAACAAAAAAATGACGAATAAACTTTTTGTAATGTGTGTACATTTTTGTTTGTAATTTGTGGTTTTGTAATTCTCTCTTTTGTAATTCGTGTCATTTGTAATTTAAAATTTGTAATTCTCCCCGTGCACCATAACCAATATCGGTTCCAAACGAGAGAAAGAGAAAACGTGCACAAATGTTTATTTTGAGAAGTATTGTTAAATTTATACGTTTTTGCTCACATTAAGCGTTATGTTTACACATATTAATACTATGTTGTTTCAAGGGCGAAATAGTCGGTGAAAAGTCTTTTATTTTCCATAAGGACACTCAAAAACAACATATTTGAAGAAAACACAATACGGGCTTTTAATAATCTTCTAGTTGTGTGACCAGCATTTCTAAGGATTTTTAAAAACCATTTCAGATGTCTTATTATTTTGGTAATTCACTATTTACGCAAGATTTTACTTTTGAATACCAGCTGGGTCTTTATAAATTTGTTTTCATTTGTGTACGTCTTTGAAACTTAACAAAATGCTTACTTTATTTCTAAGTCATATAATTTAACTCCAAGCTCTACTAACATGTAATCTATGAAAGATGAAAAGTTGCGTACTTTTTTTGGGGTATTTTATAAACCCATTCAAGTACAAGAGACAGAATAATTAAGCTATGTCAACAATCAGGGTACCTTTTGCTTTGCGTTTACGCAAAACACTCAAGCAACAAAGCTACCACTAATGGTCTCATTTAGCGATGCTTCAAGAAGGTTAAAACTTGTGCAATTACTTTCATTTCATTTTCTCACATTCATAGAAATAAATTTGTGGAAATGTCTATGCTATTACATAATTTAATGCATGACATGCACGTACATAATTTAATGATTTTAATAAACACGTTATGGTAATAAAAATAAAATGGTGTCTATATTATATGTAATGTATCAAACTCAGTAATTCTGAATTACTTTCACTTTATTTCCGAAGCAATACAGAAAAAATTGTTTGCACGTTGCATTGCATGAATGCATATTTTATGTGATCATATAAGGCATAAGATAAATTGTGATTTCACAGCAAAAAATATGTTACCAAATCATTATCGATAATACAAGCCAAGCATCATACTTTGTTCACTCCAAGTTTTATTGCATACGTGCTCAAGGTCACCTTCTCAACAAGAGCTAGCACGGCAAGTTGCAAAGAAAAAAATATTAGCAAAGCAGCAGCTGTTTCGTGTTCTCTCTCAATTGAGATCAGTTGGCTTGTACACTATCCAACCTGTGCAAGATTGCTGCTGTTTAAGTGTTAAGATAAAAGTTTTATTTTAAATGAATAAGTAGTTACTGGGGATATTACAACCACCAAACAGTTATTCTAATTCACGTTTGAATTTGTGTACTAAAACAACAAACTTATCAACAGTTGTCAACAACCTGTCTTGTTATTGTTGGACGGTTGACATTTCCAATTTTATTTGTCAAATTTACACATTATATTGTTATTGTGAATAAAAACTGCGTGAATGCAGCACTTTGCTTATCTTATTTGGTAAACAAAGGTCAAGCGTTTATGCGTCCTTCTGAAAAAGCGAAAAGGTACGAGACACTTAATTTTTGAGCCCATACATTTGTGTAGTTTTTAGAATGAATACAAAAAGCGATTTTTACATAATCAGTTTCTAACAATAATCTAATCATTTTGTTTTGCAAAACCACTTTCAGCTTGTTATGAATCCCGCTTTAACCATCCTGAATCCATACTGTGACTAAGAATGGAGGAAGAAATTTTTAGCAGACAAAAGTAATATAAAGATATGACCACTCTTCAGAAAATCTTTGCTGAAGAAGTAAGTCTAAACAATTATATATCTGAATTGTGGAATGAATTACGTCTGCTCACTATAAATTTTCAAACATTGTTATAGGTTTGGCTTTTGATTTTCAACCGGCATATAACCAATTTCACCGACTATCAACAGGTTTCTGCATCGTCCCCCTACTTCTACAAGTTGCTGTTACCTTTCCGAACTCGATTATTATTTCCGGAAGTTTTGAAGCACTTTACAAATTGGATAATGTGTTCACAAGATCAGACTGCACACAAGACACTCCTGAGCTGTCGTCAGGTTTGTCAAAAATGGAAACAAGGAGTGGACGCTACATTTCAACACATTCTTAATCAACCGATTCCAAGTGGCGGGGAGGTTTCCAACCCAACACACCCCACCTCCAACCATTACCATTTTCGTTGGAGTTATCTCACTTATGTATTTTTGGACTCAGTTTCAATTACCATGTTTCTTGAAGAATTTGACAACTCCCACTACTTAGAAGGATGTAATCCCTTTCCTGGAAAGTTGATATGTATTAACAATTTTAATGCAACTGATGAGTTAACCCACTACTGTGAAAAAACTTTGGAATTTTTGCGCAAATACGGTCAGCACATTTTAAGCTGCCGATTTGAGCTGTTGTATACTGCTTTGGATATGAATCAGATAGTAAACCATTTCAGTTATGCGATAAAACTAATGCCCAACTTAAAATCGCTGAGCGTTGACATTCACACTGCGGGACTTGTGCCAAATGAAGTAGAGCAATTAGTAAAAACCGTTTTTACAACAAATCCTTTACAAAAATTGAAAAAACTGGACATTTTAGAAATTGATGCATTTTGTCCTGCACCAGTTTTCAGTCAACTTGTAATGAACAATACACACATTACCAAGTTAGTATTACGCCAACTGGAACCCCAAACACTTTCTGTTTTGTTTGCAACCCCGTTAATCAATTTGAAAGAACTCCAGATTTTATCTTTGTGCTTGGAACCAGATTTGGTCAGCTTGCAAGATGCGCCTGTTATATGGCCACTGAAAAAGCTAAAGCTCGGTGTTAGCGTTTACTCTAAAATTTCTACCTTGGACGTTTTTCATCTTATTGAGTCTCGATGGGCAAGTACATTAACCAGTTTGGAACTTTCACTACCTCAATTGCCTTTGCAAGTGCGACCGCTGACATTACCTCATTTACAAAATTTGGTTATTACAATAAGACAATTTATTTCAATGGATTTTATTCTACCTATGGCAAGCTCGCTTATCAGCTTGTGCTTACGTCTACAATATGCGACAGATTATGAGGAAGGCTTAGAGAATGAAAGTATTGTCAAGTTTTTCCTTCATCGGTACAAATTATTCCAGTCTAATATTTGGACTCATTTGCCCAAATTAAAATATCTTAGGTATTCTGTGGAAAGTTTGAATATTTTTTATAATTTGCGGTATTATAGACGGAACGACTGGCAACGATTTATTGAACAACAAGTAGCACAGTAAATTAAAAGAGTAAAGCTTGTTTTGAAGTAAGGATGTACTACGGAAACGCCTTTCATTTTACGGAAGCTACATTTCTAGCACTTTTAGGATTTATTGTGGACAACTCGGTTACTATAATGTTAGCAACTTCAATATAAGCAGTAATGTAACTGTATAGTTCAGGAACATATATAGTTTGTAAGTTGTCTTAAAAAGTTACCGCAATCCATTAAACTCCGTGTACATGTTTAAAACAATACCGAGAATTGGTTTTAACGAGATACCAAATCACTAAAGCATCTGAGTTTCTTTTAAGACAGCACTCGAGTCAACCGACATGATATGTATTTTAGCTAGGGATAAACCTTAAAAAAGCTGCAGCTGTAGAAATGTTATTAATGTGTTATATAGGCAAAACTAGGATAGTTCTTGTATTAATGTGATGCAAGTAGGTCATCAGAACATCGTTATGAACCAAATTAGGAATATGGCATTTGGGTATTTATGCTATATGTTTTATAACTACTAATAAAGATAGTGACAAATTCGTTTTCGGGTAATAAAGCAAGCCACGCAATGGCTAATTAACATAACTATCACAGTTATTCGGGTATCTTCTTTGATCGTTCTTCACTCTTATCACCAACATATTTTGGCCTCCGGAAATGTCGCGTTAAATCAATTGCGTAAATTTTGATGTAGTTCCAAGAGTTGGTTAACTATAAGGTGTACTACAATTGGAATGTATTTGGTTTGCTATTCATATTTTACCTTTATACTCTATGATAACCGAAATACATACCTTTTTCATCGATTAACTTCCGACTGATGGCTTCCACCTAATGTATGTAACTTTTAAAAAATTTAACTTAAGAAAAGAGGTACTCCCCTGGTTGCCTATACGGTTATTGTAAAGAATCTATATAACGTACAAGCCAAGCATAAAAATAATATCGTATAATATTTTTTATTTAACTTTTATGGAACATGATTTTGGCGTGACCGTATTAGAAGGGTTGCAAAGGTAAAAAGGATTTGCTTTAAAAATATTAGCTTTTATCCATATCACTATGTTAGATGTTATTAATACTTAAGAAGTTTAAAAAATCCAGGTACATTCCTGGTTTCTCATAAGATTGTGTAAAAAAGTCAATACACAAGCCAGATAGAGAATACGAAAATAGTATTTCGAAACGCTTTTTAGGTTTTATTTAAATTTCTACGGAATATGACCTGACAGTATTAGAACTGGATTACAAAAGTCAAAAGTTGAACTTCAGTGCTCTAGGTGCGGTCGACTCGTCAACTTTTTTTTGTATAAAACTGTGCTTTCTACATTCTATTTTCCATGTTTAAAGGATACATTTTATTTCCATCGAATCCGAAGAAAATGTATAAAACGGAAACAACTTCAGAGACTTGAAAACGATCACTTACAAAAAAGAACAATGGCAATTGCAAGTATGCGTTCAGGAAAAATAACGCAAATGCTTCATAAGCTAGACGACAATCTACTAAACATCTTTGAGGCGTTTATGCTTCAAACAGTACGACTTGGCCGCTTTATTCACATGCTACCTTACGAAATAGATACCACTCACAACCATATTAAATTCTCAAAACCTCGCATACGCTTCATTTGGTTTTTGATCGTGACATGTTACCTTCTTGATGTCTTGTACTTGATACGAGCAACTCCGCTAGTAAAGCTAAACAAATACGGAGAAGAAGAATTCATCAACTTTCATACTCATATGATTTCAAGGACAACCTGTGGAATATTTGCAGTTGTATTGCTTACTGGAGAGCAGCAATGCTTGCAACTGATAAACGTGTTCCTGGAAATTCGAAGAAAGTTTGACGGTAATCAAATAATCACCTGTTTATACCTAAAACATACTGTTTTGACTGCAATTATGTCAGTTCGTCGAATACTGGTTAGTGCGATATGCTGGTGACTTATGGTTAAAATGCACAGTTAAGTTGGAAATGATGTTGGGCCGAATAATGTGGCTTTTGGTTAAAACTAGCGAGAATTATGGGGAATAAAATATAGATAGGTCAGATTTATTATACAAGTAATTTATAGGTAGCAGAAATAGTCAATTAAGATTAATTAGTGAATTTTCCCCAGTCAAATTAGGTAGGTAAAAATATCTGCAGAATACACAGCAATTTTACTTTGCTCCTCACACGACGACTTTAGTAGACAGACAAGAGTTCTCTTTCACACTCTTACATGGACAAGACACAGATTTAGCTAGTAAAACAGGCATGGGCTTTACACGTCAAAGATGATGTGGCACACTGAATTCCAACATTTCTCTCCAGCGAGGTGCTTTACACATGACGGATTTTACTACTAAATACAAATCATTAGTTCCTTAAATAAAAACTAGATTGCAATACTTTATCATAACCGTTCTTAAATATTTTACATGCTGCATCATCAAACAACATAATTCCATTCTGAACACTCCCCCCATTGCACTATAAGTCAATTGTATAGTACTTTCACCGATGACTCATCTAGCCAGAGCAAAAGAGAAAGTTTACAAAAAGATACTCTACCAAATAAAACATAAAAAGTCAAAATACACAAAATGAACATCCTAAAGGTTCCCTGACACGCTCAGTGTTGAGGTATTAGCCTCTACGAGCAATTTCAGAACCCCGTTCCGATACAGAACTAAACATTCTATGACACGCTCATGCTGGGAGTTTATCCCCAGAGAGCTACCCTTAACGGTTTTCAGAATGTATTATCCCTCGCAACAAACTAACTGAACTTGAAAATTTACATTGATTTTTAAAAGAAAACATGTTCATTTCTCAAAAATCTAATTTTGAACATTGACATCTGCTCTGGTGGTAAACTTGTCATCAGATTCAGCCAATAATGGCACAAGCTTGGCGATAACACGATTCACTACTGCTGTTGCCGTCTTAACACTGACTTCACGGACTTTTCCGTCAATTCCAGGATGCACTGCCTGGATACGTCCCATTTTCCACGTTGCTGGAGGAGCTTCTTCCACCAACAAAACTAGATCCCCAACTTTGACATTTGCACTTTCCCACATCCACTTCGTCCTCTGCTGCAGCGTATTCAGGTATTCTCGGCTCCACCGCTTCCAAAATAACTGGAGCTGCTGTTGAATGCCTTGATATTGGCTCAGTCTGTTTCTGGGAATCTCCGTTAACGCTGGATCTGGTACTGTTGTGAGTGGTGCCCCGATTAGGAAATGACCAGGTGTCAATGGTTCCACATCCCCTGGCTCCGCTGATCTTGGTGATAATGGTCGTGAGTTTAGCACAGCCTCAACTTGCGACAGCAATGTTGCAAACTGCTCGTAGGTCATCGGACTGATTCCTGTCACTCGACGCAAGTGGTACTTCGCCGACTTGACAGCTGCCTCCCATAGACCCCCAAAGTGCGGTGCCCCAGGAGGATTAAAGTGCCACTGAATCCCTTTGGCACCCAACTCGTCGGTAATTGCTTTGTTAGCCGCAGCCCCCTCCACAAATGTCTTCAATTCCCGATCGGCTCCAACAAAATTCGTCCCACAGTCTGAGTACATGTGGGACGGAAGACCTCTTCTGGACACGAACCTTCTCAAAGCTGCGATAAATGCTTCTGTACTGAGGGATGAGGCGGCTTCGAGGTAGACAGCCTTCGTGGCTAAACAAACAAAAACACACATGTAGCCTTTATAAGTTTTAGGCACCCTACCCACGACATCCTTCAAGATGAATGGACCGGCATAGTCCACCCCTGTGTGGGTAAACGGTCGAGAAGGCGTTACTCTTGGCGCTGGTAACGACCCCATCAGCTGCTCTGCGATTTTGGCACGGTACCTCCTGCATTTAACACGGCTCCGCACAAGGTGCCTCACTCTGTCTCTCCCCCTGATGATCCAAAACTCCTGCTGGATTGCTGACCATGTAGACTGGAACCCGCTGTGCAAACTGCTTTTGTGGTAATGATCCACAATTAACTCGCTCAGATGAGAACTTCCCGGAACAATAGCCTGATTCTTTCTCTCTACTTCCCAAGAAACATTTTCCAGCCTTCCAGACACTCTGATTATCCCATAATTATCAATGTATGGGTGCAGGCTCTTAAGTTTACTCTTGCTGCCAACTTCCTTCTTTTTCAGTAGCAGTTGATACTCGTCTTCAAAGTGCTGCCTTTGCACCGTTCTGATCCAAAAACTGAAAGCACCTTGGAGCTCTACTGCTGATAAAGGTGCTTGCTTCACTGTCTTCCTTATCTTAAACAGTAGCCACCTAAAATGCCAGGCTGTCACACGTTTCAGGCGCTGTAAAGACGAGTAGCGGAGTAAAATCGGCGATTCTGCAATCTCAGTCCTCATCACTGCTGCTACTAGTCCACGTTCTTCCAAGTCCCCCTCGGTGGGTTCTTTGGGAAATGCTGGTAAACTGGCACATGATAACCAATCTGGTCCATTCCACCACAATGAAGAATTGATAAGCTCCTTCGCTGTTGATCCCCTTGATGCTAGATCTGCTGGGTTCTCCACCCCCGCCACATGTCTCCATGAACTTGGCACTGTTAGCTCTTGGATTGCGGCTACTCTGTTAGCCACAAACGTCTTCCACCTTCGTGGTGAAGCTGCTATCCAGGTCAAAGTGATCGTGGAGTCACTCCAACAAAATGTCTCCACCTCCAATTTCAGAACCTCTTTCACATGGACCATAAGCTCTGCCAGCAACACAGCCGCACACAACTCCAGCCTTGGTAGTGTCACTTGCCTCATCGGTGCCACCCTTGTCTTGCTGGTCACAAAGTTGACCTTCACAGAACCGTCAGAGAAGATGGTTCTAAGATAGCAAATCCCCCCAAAGGCCAATTCAGATGCATCACAAAACCCGTGCAATTCCACCTTTGTTCCACCCGCTGGCAGGATACAGCGTAAAATTGACACCTCGGGCAAATGCTTCAGATCCTCGTTGTACTCTTTCCACATGTTATGGATTGATGCAGGCACGTTTTCATCCCAGCTGGTGGTCGATTTCCATAGCTCTTGCATCAGCAACTTCCCTCGTAGCGTGACACAGGAAATGAACCCCAACGGATCAAATACTCGTGCTAATTCTGAGAGCAGTGATCTCTTAGTAGTACTCTCAGCCTCCTCGAACACAATCTTTTTAAACTGGAACTTGTCGGTAGCTGGACACCACTGGACCCCCAAAGCCTTCACTAAATCCTTTTCTCCAAGTACCTGCTCACTTGTCTCTCTGATCTCCGCAGGTATCTCATTTAGGACTTGTTGACTGTTGCTGGTCCACTTCCGCAACTCTAACCCAGCTGTTTTCACCGCTGCCACAATTTGCTTGTAGAGTTGAATGGCTTCCTCTGGTGTTGGCTGGCCGGATAAAATGTCATCCACAAAGGCGTCATTCAGCAGAACTTTTGATGCCATTGGGTATTCCTCCGCACAGTCACTTCCTAATTGCTGTAGGCATCTGGTGGCCACGTTAGGTGCATAGCCGGTTCCATAGGTGACGGTGTTGAGCTGAAATTCCTCCACTGGTTGGTCTGGAGATGATCTCCACAAAATCCTATGAAACTTGGCGTCGTCTTCATGTAGCCCAAACCCGCGGAACATCTTGACTATGTCCGCTATGATGACCACTTGGTGAATCCGGAACCGCAGTAGCAAGTCGAAAATGTCATCCTGGAGGGTGGCACCAATGAGCATCGTGTCATTCAATGAAACTTGGGTGGTGGTGGCGGCTGACCCATCAAATACCACTCTGAGTTTGGTAGTGGTGCTGCTGTCATTTACCACAAAATGATGACAGAGGTAGTTGGTCTTCCCGATCTCCTCCCCCCTTGCACTACTGTGCAACTTACTCATGTGCCCCAAATCTTCATACTCCTTCATAAACTCCCTATATTGCGCAGAAAGTTGGGGATTTTTGGCAAGTCTCCGCTCCACCTGTTGTAGTCGCCTAAATGCGATATCTCTGGATTTCCCCAAAGTTTTCAGTTTCTCCTTATCAAATGGCACACGCACCACAAACCTTCCTGTTTCGTCCCTTTGATAAGTTTGCTTAAAATGGTTTTCACAGAAAACTTCATCCTTTGTTAAAATCCTCTTTTTTGGTGGCTCCTCCATTACCCAAAATTTCTGCAGTTGCTCTTGAATAGGGACAAGAGTTATGTGATGAGATCTGATTGATGCTATTTCTTCTGGTGGACAAACTCCAGCTACCCCCCATCCAAATATGGTCTCGTATGCTACAGGAGCACCCTTTTCTCCTCTTCTTCGAGCATTCAGCACTACCTCATCATAGTACTTTATTCCAATGAGAATGTCAATCTCACTTATAATAAACCATTCACTATCCGCCAGTGGAATCCCCTGCAGATGTGCGTAGTTGCTCTTCTTTTTGACACTCGGCAGCTTACCAGTAATCTTGCTCATTACCAGCAACTCTACCTCCAGCCCCAATCCGTTGTGTCGGCTAAAGAGTGTCGTCGTCACTTTACCCGTGCTTGTTCCAGCCTTTGAGTCACCGATACCCTTCACTTTCACCTTGCTGGACTGACGAGTAAGCCCTAAACGCTTCTTGCAGGCTGCTGACACAAACTCTCCCTCCGATCCTCCGTCTATGAAGACACGGCATCTCTGCATTTGACCGTACCTATCTGGAACCTGAACCACGGCTGTCATGAGGAGACCACCATCATCCGCTGCGATATGGTGCCCCTGCACAGTTGGTACTACTTCCTTCGAGGTTGACGGTGCTGTTGATGTTGCTGCTACTTTCCTTTCCTCGTGCAGTAATGTGTGGTGCTTGCTACCACACTTTTTGCACCTCCGGGGGGAAGAACAGGCTTTCAGTATGTGGTCAGGCTTAAGGCAGTTAAAGCATAACCTTGCCTTCCGCACTATGGCACTTCTGTCGCTGGCGCTGCTGGCTAAAAAATCCTGACACGCCTGGAGTTGGTGGGACTGGTTACAATTAGGACAATTACCAGAGTCTGTCACTGCGTAATTTACCCTCAACTGCTTCTCCCCCCGTGATCCAGCTGGTGTAGAGCTACTTGCCCCCGCCGCTTGAAGTCCACGAATATGGCTCACTAAAAATGTTGACAATTCTTTGAAAGTTGGTGGCGTTGTCCCTGTCAGGCGACGAGCCCACTCCCTTCTTGTCACACAATCTAGTTTCTTCTCCATGATAACAACTGTTAGGTCATCCCATTCCTCTGTTTTGCACCCTAACAGCTTTAATGAGCGCAAGCACTTCTCTGAGTTATCCAAAAGTGCTTGTAGCTCCTTTGCACTTTCGATCTTAAGTGGCTTATAGTCTAAAAAGTTGACTACATGGGTGCGTCTTATTTCCCGAGAGTTGTTGTATCTCTCCTCCAGAATTGTCCACGCCTCCTTGTAGTTGGTGTCTGTCGTCGTGAGATAATCGATTAACTGAAGTGGTTCACCACGAAGTGAGGATTTAAGGTACTGCAACTTTTGTGAGCCGGAAAGTTGAAGATTGTTGGCTACTGCTGAGGTGAACAAATCATGGAATGACACCCATTGGTCGAAACATCCGTCGAAGTGAGGTAGAGAAATAGTAGGTAGCTTGACTGTCCCGGATGTAGATGAGGTTGCTGTTGCTGGCGTTTTGGAAACCGTAAGCTGGTCAATGATTTTTCTCAACTTTGACCTCAGCTCCCTATAGGTTTTGTCCCATTTTAAACCAACTTGAAACTGAACATCCACAGCCGCCGCGTCTGTTGCTGTCGCCTCCAATGTCTCTTGCACCACCTCCAGCTTCTTAAAAATCTTCTCAGCTTCCTCTGAGATGACCTTTGCCGTGTCAATGTCCAACGGCACTGTGCTGTGTTGGTCAACCTCTACCAAGTAGCTCTTCAACTTTTTGTGGAGTGAAATCCTCTTGTTTTCATCACTCATGATGCTGTCTGTCTGATGATGATGATGATGATCACTCCACCAACAAAAATTCTCAAGTTTCACGAAAACTGAACAATTTAACTATCGCACTTGCTTGGTAACTGTCCGTCAAGCAAAAAAACCATCTGAGTTCAAAGGACCATGTTTTGACTGCAATTATGTCAGTTCGTCAAATACTGGTTAGTGCGATATGCTGGTGACTTATGGTTAAAATGCACAGTTAAGTTGGAAATGATGTTGGGCCGAATAATGTGGCTTTTGGTTAAAACTAGCGAGAATTTTGGGGAATAAAATATAGATAGGTCAGATTTATTATACAAGTAATTTATAGGTAGCAGAAATAGTCAATTAAGATTAATCAGTGAATTTTCCCCAGTCAATTTAGGTAGGTAAAAATATCTGCAGAACACAGCAATTTTACTTTGCTCCTCACACGACGACTTTAGTAGACAGACAAGAGTTCTCTTTCACACTCTTACATGGACAAGACAGATTTAGCTAGTAAAACAGGCATGGGCTTTACACGTCAAAGATGATGTGGCACACCGAATTCCAACATTTCTCTCCAGCGAGGTGCTTTACACATGACGGATTTTACTACTAAATACAAATCATTAGTTCCTTAAATAAAAACTAGATTGCAATACTTTATCATAACCGTTCTTAAATATTTTACATGCTGCATCATCAAACAACATAATTCCATTCTGAACACATACATACATACATATTGTAATAATTTCATTATTTGATCTTAGGCAAATGGGCTTGGATGTTTGCCAATGTTCCCAAAAAAGCCACAAGGACATCAAGACTGTCGTTGACCATTGTCGTAACAGTGACTGTTATACTGACACATGTACAACCTTTGGCACCACTATTTATGCACCTGCAATCTCGATACAGCTTGCGATTCTGGCCAGCGTTGTATCTTGACAGAAGTCTTTACGATTGGTTGCCAATCAAAATATTGTATGCGTTTAGTGATTTGATGTTCTCCTACCTGGCAATTGTTTTAAGTCTTTTTCAATTAAGTACAATAGTTGGATATCTTGGATTGGCGCATATTTGGATTATTCTGATCCAGTAAGTTAAAATTTTGATATTTCAAAGTATTGATGTTTAAACGTTTCTAAAAATATTGATTTTATTTTTCAGCGAGAGCATCAAAAATGGATTGCCGATAAATCAGGCTATTTACATATACAAAGAACAACTGGTTGTAAATCGATTAGCGAATGCCTACATTGGTGAAAAAATATTCCCAGTTGCATTTCCCTGTGGTGGACTTACCGTAATAGCTGTTATTGTCACACTTCTTAAAGGATTTCGAAGCACGCAAAGCAAAGCTGTGTACTTTAGTTACGTAATCGCCGTGTTTTTAATGTTATGGGCATTTAGGTTTATGACTGATATTGGTGGACATCTTTGTGTAATTTCAAAATCTATTAAGGAAGAGTTAGTTCGACGGTGCATAAAGGATAATAGGTTGTCTAAAATTAAGAGAGTTAGAGCTTGTCTTGAAATTCGAATGTATTATAGGAACGACTTCCATTTTACTGAAACTACGTTTCCTGCGTTTTTGGAGTTAATTGTGGATAATTCTCTATCAATTATGCTAGCTACTTCAATCTAAGAAAAAATGTTTGTTGCATAAAGTTAGTCAGCTATAGGAGATACAGGTTGTAAAACCGTAAAATAAATAACGCCTATTGAATCTATTTTTGTTAACATTTATTGGGTTTATCACGTACGAAAACCTGTTACTAAAATACCTAAACTTTTGGTCAATCAGTCAATCGAACGTCTCAGAATACTCCTATTGAAAGTTCACATGGCCAGTCCATAAAGCAGACCTATGTTACTAGTTTATGTATAGTGTATAGAATTCATTACGATTATAGTGTGGGCGTTTACCGATATTTTAAAATGTTTGTATAATCAGCAAGGTACCTTGTGATATGTGATGCGATTATAAGACGAAATATTTTATGTTTTTGCCTCCAATCATGCTGGCTGATCGCTTGTTTGAAGACATTACTCTATAAGCTGCTTTCAATTTTATGCCTCATTACCGCTTATTTGCAACTACTTTCTTAGAAACACAAGACAATTTACATTATTATAACAGAATAACTAATCCAATCAACATACTTGGCTTATAGCCAAATTCTTTTTGCAGAAAATAAAAGAATATAAGCTATTTTATCGACATTGTAGCTTAAATATAATTTTAGGTTTGAATGAAATGTTAGTTTTGCAATGAAAGTGCATTCATCACATTCAATCATTGGAGTTTATGTTTTGATTCAAGTTGAGTATGCTACACACTCATTATAAAATCATAGCGACGAAGTAAAACAAGGTATAGCTGACGACTTTATTTTCAAGCAATGATTTATAAACCGAGAAGTTATCTTATCTAATCAAGAATGTAATGTATAAGAATTTAAAATGTCCTACAGTTTTTAGAACCTATATTGAATTATAGTAATATGATATAAAAATAAACTCTGTTCTTGAGTTTGTATTGAATGTAAGCAAAGCCAATCCTACATTTACCAATTCCTACAAAACTAACTACTTGGTATCAAGTTTCAATCAACACCACTGCAAATGGCTATTATACTCAAGTTTCTTGTAACAAAGCAGACAATTGACATTGTTTCAAAACTTTTCCAAAGTATATATTTGGCTATCGTTCAAGTAACAAAAATAAAAACTATATAAACTCGGAAAGCCGATGTTGTTGGATTAGTTTTTCAATGAAATTGATCACGTACTATTACCAATGAGATTTCAATAAAACCATTGATATGCATTGAATCAATTATAGAACCTATAAGTCCTACGTTGAAAATCCTTTCTAAAAACCGAAAATGTAATATGCATTGTAAATAGAGATACGTAGTTGAAGTTTCATACCAGGAGCGCAAGAACGGTATTATTAATAATTACAATCAACCAATAAAAATGCATATCGACGAATGGGAGCCAACCGGACGTAAGTTCACTCCAACTCGCCAGGGGAAAAGGACGTAACTCAACTTTGCATGAATTGACGAAAGGGCGTAACTGCATATATGGGGCTAAATGAGATATTTACACCAAAATAAAGCCCATAAAATTGCGCACATTTTGATGTGCTGTTCATTATCAGATGACTTTTTGTACCAATCCTTTTTCATAGATAAAATGTGACGAATTTTCACAAGACATTATGCCTTGTTTCCTTTAAAATATCACATTTTGTGCAGAATTTCTTGTTCTTGAGTTTTTAGTGCTAGTTCTAATAATATTTTACGTTATTGAGTCTCGCTTTCTGTCACGATGGATAGTTATACTTCTGATACTGACTCGGAACTTACTGATGTTTCGGATTCAGAATGCTTTAATGAGGAAGATTTGTTGAAACTTTGTAGAGAAAACGGAACCCAGATTGGTAACTTGCTTATTATGAAAATTTTCTGCTTAATTTGGTTGAGGTTTTATGCTAAAATTCTGTACATTTTACGTTTATAAAGTTGAACTGAAAAGGAAGTCAAAGAACTTTGACACGAGTCAGGTTCCTGAGCAGAAATGTGACTTATCGGCGGAGCCAAAGAACTTGGGAATTGTCACCTCACAAAATACTCACCGTAGTCAGGAGCCTGCTTCGGAAATCTTAGATGAACTTGGACTATCTGGAACCTCATCCGATCAGCAATTGCCAGGAGACTCTGGAGGCAACCTTTCCCCTTCGCTCCATTCATTTCATGGAGGCACCGAAAACTCACCCACAGGCTTCAGAGCCAAAGGAAAAACCCTAAGGGAAATTAATCAATTTAAGCGGATGACAGGGGCAGCTTATACGGGATATTCAAAAATTGTAAATCCAGAAACCGGAAGAGTTCGCAATCCGCAGGACCAGTCCAGGCAAGCAAGAAAACTGGGACCTCCGTGTGTCTCCAGGAAATGTCGCGCAACTCAACTTAGATTTTGTGGAAATATAACCCCGGACGTTAGGCAGGAAATCTTTCAAGAGTTCTGGGAAACTCTAACTTGGAACGGGAAGAAGGCATGCGTAAATTCTTTAATTGATCGGACTGTGCCACGCCGGGTCATCAAATCAAATGAATCCAGGCGAAAGGAAACTTTCCAGTACCACCTCAAAGTAAATGGAGTTAGGAGGCAGGTTTGCCAAACTATGTTTTTGAACACTCTGGGAATCGGAGAAAAGCAAGTTAGAGGCTGGGTTTCTAAAAAAACGTCCAAAGAACTTGCTCTGCCCCCAAAACCAAAAAATGGAGGTGATGTTGAGTTTGCTAAGGAATTTTTGACTATTCTGCCAAAACTACCTAGCCACTATTGCCGTAAAGATTCGAAAAAGCTCGACTTGGAACCAATCTTTAGAACTAAGACTCAACTATTTGAGGTGTACAAGGAAAAGTGCACGAAAGAAAACCGGAAACAAATAGCACCGCGCACATTTTACGCACTGATCGACAAAATGAACATTCGGATTCATCAGCCTAAAAAAGACAGGTGTGACCTTTGCTGTGGATGGGAGTCCAAGAGCGGTGCTGTTTCAGATGAGAAATACAGAGAGCACATTTCCAGAAAGGAATCTGCCAGAAGTGAGAAGACAATGGACAAAAAAGATGCTATATTGTTAAAACAGCATGTTATCACTATGGATGTTCAAAAAGTTTTGCTATCTCCCATGCTTAACGCTAGTGCATTGTATTATAAAACAAAATTAGTTGTTCATAACTTTACAGTGTTTGATCTTGCTTCTTGTAAAGCTAAGTGTTACCTCTGGGATGAAACTCACGCCGAACTTGTCTCTTCCGTTTTTGCTACTTGCCTAATTCAGTATCTGGATAGTGAATATAACGATACTCTTCCCATTGTTATCTGGAGTGATGGTTGCACCTGCTAAAATAGAAATGCAATTTTGTCAAGTGCCCTACTTCAGTATGCAGTAAAAAAGAAGAAAACAATAACTCAAAAGTTTTTGGAGAAGGGACACACGCAAATGGAGGTTGACTCAGTACATGCTCATATTGAAACCAACTTGCGAAAACGTATCATTAACTTGCCGTCGGATTACGTCTCAATTTGCTCATCTTCGAACAAAAATCAAGGTGGTTACGACGTTAAAATGATGGAATTTGACGAAATTTTGGACTATGCCAGCGACCGGGTTTTGAAAAGCATTCGTCCCGAAAACAAGAAAACGGATCCGCATGTGACAGATCTCCGGCAAATTAAGTACAATCCAGACGGAAGCGTGGAGTATAAGCTTGATTATTCTAATGACTGGAAACCACTGTCTAAGCAAGTACGTGTTGACACGAAGAAAACTTTTGCAAAGCTTTATCGATACAGGATTCCCATTGCAAAACGAAAATACGATGATTTACAGGAATTACTGCATGTACTGCCAGCTTCATGTCATTCATTTTACCAGTCCTTGCCTCACAAAAAAAATTGATGGTAACACTATAGCTTGTAGTGTAATGTTTGTGTTTAAAACGAATAAAAGTTCTAAAATAATGTCTAATTTGGATTGATTTAGTTTTTTGGCTCTCCTGCAAAATGCATTATTTGTCAGTTACGCCCTTTCGTCAATTCATGCAAAGTTGAGTTACGTCCTTTTCCCCTGGCGAGTTGGAGTGAACTTACGTCCGGTTGGCTCCCATTCGTCGATATTGGTAAAGACGATAAGTGTTTTAAGAAAATTAATTAAATTAATGAGCAAGAAAGTCTAAAATTTAATTAGCCTAAAAACTAGATTAGATAAAAGATCTTTCAAATAGCTAATGTCATGTACTGTCTGTACTGTACCCCCTTTTTCTTGTTAAGAGCTCACTTTACCGGATATGGACTCAATTTAGGCTGCTTTATAGCCCATTTAACCTAGCTTAGAGCCCATTTAGCCTGGTTTGGAGCCTAGTTTTAACTTTAAAAATAAAGGTACTTTTGTGGTTGTTTAATTGTTATTTTAATTAATATATACAGCGAACAAGCCAAGCATAAATCTATTACAGTACAATATTTTCAATTTGTCTTTTGTAGAATATGACTTTGACGGGACACTTTTAAAAAAGCGTCAATGTCACCAATTATTTTTAAAACTTACAGTTGCGTTGCATATAACTTTTGCGTTGGACTTTTGGACCCGTCAGCTGCTAGCGCTATACATTCCCGCGTTGGTGTAAAAGTGCATAAAGTAAAATAAAGGGACTGTATTGCGCTAGCTTCTGAAGAATCCAAGAGTACTACGCAACATTTATATGCAATGCTACTGTACTACACAACATCAGCTTTCATTCAGCACTTCTGAAAGTGGTTATTGTGTTTAAGTTCCACGAAAAACAAGAGACAATTGATATTGTTTTAAAATTTTTTCTGTTCCATACTCTGTGTAGAATTAGCTAACGGCCAATTTTTTAAAAATAAAATAAAAAGTATATAAACCCTGTATGCCGATGATGTTTGATTTGTTTTTTCATAAATTCGATTCACTTGCAGTTAATTACGAGATTTTAAGAAAACAATTGATATATATTAAAGTATTTATAAAATCTATTTGTCCTGCGATGAAAATACACCGCTAACACTAGAACGATGGAATATGCTTTATATATAGAGATCAATACTCTATTCTCATACAAAAAATGAATTTATTAATCCAGAATTATAAAAAAAAATTGTTCAGATAATACAAACACTAATGAATTAGAACAGGAAGCACGTTTTAACTTTTGATGTGAATGAAAAAGCATTCATCGCTTTCAATCGTAAGAATCAAAGTTATGACTCAAGTTGAATATTTTGCACTCCTATTTTAAAATCCTAGAGACGCAGTAAAACATGACTGCATGAGCTGACAATCTAATTTTCAAGCAGTGCTTTACAAGCCATGTTGTAGCTCAAGAAGTCGACGTATGGGAATCCTATGTGACTTATTACAGTAATTGTATTGCCTATATAACAACCGTGATAATTGAATAAAAAACGTTGCTTGAGTTGTCGTTGCGTGCTAACAAAACCTATCATACACTTCAAGGTTTCTACAAAACTCAACATCAACTTTCATTCAACACCACTGCAAGTTGTTATGATTTTAAACTTCTTAAGAAGTAAGAAGACAATTGACATTGTTTAAAGGTTTATCTTTAACTGTTCCAGACCACATTTGGCAAAAAGCCAATTTTCTTTAAAAATAAAAAGTATAAAAACCGTTGTTTGATTTGTTTTCTCAATAAGTTTGTTCACATGCGGTTAACCAGAAGATACCAAGAAAAAAGTTAAAGGAATTATAAAACCTATTAGACCTGGGTTGAATATACAATATTAGTACTGCAACTACAGAATATCCTGTATCATAAATACAAATAAGTAGCGGATGTCTCATACCTAGAGAGTAAGGATGAATTTATTACTAATCCAGCAATATAAAAAAATTATATTCACAAACCACAAACAATATTGGTTTGGAGAGGATTTTAAATTTTGACGTCAGCAAAATGCATTGTGAATCTCAATTTCCAGAACTATTTCTTGCATATGTCCAAAACGCAACTTTAAATCCCGGAAGAAACTTGTAGTAAACCATAAAGTTGGCTGCGGCAGACACCGCAACTGTTAGTCTTTCCAGCACAAACAATTCCACGTACAGCGTGCCTAAACCATGAAACGTTGCATGCACCACAATGGAAACCAAGTAACAAAATATTAAAATGACAACCACAACAGAAAACATTTTAGCGGCGCTAAGGTCTTGTGCTTGATTTCCGATTATTGCTCTTCTCTTACGATTCCAGGAATGAATCTGAGAACAATATATCCACATACTTGAATTCAAAATGGACTAGTAAATACTATTGACTTCTTACAATTTATAAATTTACCGATTTATACAAAAGTCCGTTAAAGACCAAAAGTAACGGAAAAGGAACCAAGAAATCAATGGCCAATAACATTTCTTCAAACCAGTCTTGAAATAAATTTGCCAACGTATTCGGAACAATAAGATATGGAAAATCCTTTAACTCGCTTACTCCATCCCTTTGAAAGACTTGCTGGTAATCGTTTTGTATTATGCCTGACATTACAATTCCTGGAAAGTTCAGAAATATAGAAAACAGGCAAGTAGATGCAACTATAACATGGGATTTCCAAACTTGATTATTTAACAACTGGTCGTATATAATAGGGAACGCGATTGCGATCCAGCGTTCCGCGACAATAAATATAGAATGGAATATGGAAATTGTACGAGCTATGCCAAAGACTATACGAAACATTGAGAATAATATTAGCGTTGCTTGTCCGCGGTCAATATTTTCTAGAAACAAACAAAATGAAATTGAATTCAGTAAACTTTTTCTTAACCAAATCTTTAAAACGTTAAACAGTTTACCCATAATCGAAATAGTGGGGTAAGTAAAACCGATAAGTGCAACACAGCCAACCAACTCCACAACGGCCAGGAAAACCAAGTATTCCTGAAAACGCTTACTACCAGAAAATGACTGACGAAGCAGCTTAACGTTTAAAATATTGGTAATTGCACCAAAGGTAGCAATAATGAATATAAGGACACTGAGTGCAATATAGGTTTCATGACCACTGTTTCCTTTCCCGGAAAAGAAACTTCCATGCGATTGGCACTTGTAAGTAATATTTTTGTAGCCAGTATTTACTGCATGTATTAATGTTTTCAAATAAAAACAATTCCAAAAGTCTAAGGCAAGGACAACGTTTAGTTCGGGATTTGCTGACATTGAAGTCATCCTAAATCATTACTTGCACTCCCTAAAAGAATTATATCAAATGCATAAAATTTACAAGAAGAATACATGTTTATGTTAAGGATAGGTTAAAGATGTAGGAAATTGGGCATGTTGCGGTTAATTTCTTGCAAGTTTCTGACTCATTATGGAAAACCCATTGAAATGAAAAAGCCTTTGCATTATTCTGTAGGAAAATGATAACACTTTTCAGCTTTAGAGTTCAATAACATATAATGTAAAGTTTTGGGTATTTACGCCTTAGTACATATATGCATGCAATGCATTGCTTAAATATAGGAAACACTAATTATTAATTAGCCACACCAGATATTAGGAAACTGTAAATCAAATTGCTGAGGTTACTTATTGCTTAACTAACCCAAAAAACGTAGTACTACAGAAATGTATTTAATAATACTGCTGAATTGCTTTTTCAAACACAAGCGAACCCGGATTGTTTGCGCTAATCCGTTCATAGGTACAACAGTCATGCTATTATTTTCGCGGAATGTTAATGTTATAAAGATGCTCATAGCATTAGACAAAGATTAACAACATTATCTATAATAAAGGTACATAAAGAACCATAAGTTTCTTTTTCTATTTTTACCGACCAGTAAGGGGTAAAACGCGCGAAGTGTGTATAAAATACATAGGCCATATCTTCATTTTTCTCCAATGGGTCGCTAAAACTCAACAATTTTACTGATATTTTTCGGCAATTAGGCTTTATCAACAACTTTGGCTATCTTCAGTATGTTTTAATAACTTGATTCTATTAACTAAAATTAAATTTTTTGCAAAAAACTTTAATTAAAGTTAATTATAATGTTAAATGTTACCCTAATTATCTGGTATCCCATCAGAGTGCTAGAAAATTTTTCTTCGTAAATCGAATCTAAATAAGAAATTCTATCAAATCTGTGTTTAAAATCTTCTAGCACTCTGATGGGAAACGAGATAATTAGGGTAACAATTAACACGGCAATTAACTTTAATTAAAGTTTTTTTTGAAAATTTAAAGTTTTAAATAGTAGAATTAGGTTATAAAAACAGATCCAATATAGCCAAAGTTGTTAAAAATGCTTAATTGTTAAAATATTTTGCTAATTGTCGTATCAAAAATAAATTTAAAATGCTCATAACTTGGCAACGCCTTAACCAATATTGAAAATTCTTTTTATTTTTAAGTCAGCAAGTAATTTACTTTCACCCCAATAAAGTCATTTGGTTCAGTTTTAAAATCGCAAATATGGCCTGTCCCGCTTGACTTGACTTTCGCCTAATAGAACGAGATTGGACGCTGTGCTCGAATAATTTGTTTCCAGCCGTGTTCATTCTGAATACTTCCCTTCTGCCAAAGGTTAAGTAGAAATACTATACTTTGCTCATTTGCTGAAATTGGCTGTGGCATTAATCCATACATACCGTACAAAGTAAATCCAACTGCCATCAACACAGACATTAAGCAGAATTCAAATGGAAATAGCTTCCATCCATCAATTGCTATCCATGAGCTTAAAATTAATGCAGTACATCCTGCGGACATAAGTGCAGCAAATATTTCTCGCATTCCGGAATGAAATTGTCGACTAATAAAGCACAAGTGGCGATACATAGTTACAGCTGACCTTGATACTTGCATGTTGCTTATGCGTTCCAAAATGGAAAGTTGTACACACATAAAATGAATTATTATTATTTTTTTATTGGCATCCCAAAAAACTCTTTCAGGTCTGAGACCTATAGAGCATCAATACACATTTTTACACGTTTTGACAAACATGGAGATTCGTCTTTTTAACATCATTTTACAATATTCTGTTTCATATTCATATTCAATTACCATATAATTATATATATAATCAATTAGGTAGTAACAATATTTCATTCTGCTTGTTCATACAACATAAGATCAAGAAGTTATATTCGTACATTCTTTTTTACACAAAAATGACAAGTAATCAGATACTGAATTTTAGCTTAGTCGTCGTTTTCTACGTGAAGTTTCGTAACAAGATGACAATAGCACTCTCCCACGATCCTCCGCTGATACGCGTTCCAAAGTCCAATAATTTCGTTTGTGATGGCCTTCAACTTTTTAATGAACTTATTGGGCAAGTTTAGTTCAAATGTTTCCATGAGATGTTTCCAATTGATTTGCATAAATGTTTTACAGATGCATGTTTGATCGATGAGACGCCTACGGTTTTCGTTGGCAATAAGCTCGGAAATGGAATGCATGCCCGATTCTTCAAATCCGTAAAATTTCCCAACGGCAAATAAATGATGATAAATGAATTATAGCAATTAGTATAATGCTAAATGTTCTACCACTTTCTATAAATGTCCAGAAAGTAAAAACATATCTACAGGTTTGTATTATGCTGTTGTAAACTTGTTTTCCAACAAACCTGGAAGCAAGCGGGGAAAATGGGTCTAAATTTGCTGCAATAAACACCGGCGCCATGGCTAAAGCCCATGTTAGCGACGATATTACTATGTAGTTCATTATTACACAGATTTATTTGTGTAATTTTTTGAGGCCTTCCAGGTTCCTGCTTTGAAAATATTTAATTATTATTTTTAACTACTTTACTTGTTTCGTAAATATAAACAAACATACCGGACACTCGTGTTACAACTTTTTGCCATTTTGACAAAGGTGTTTAAGTTTTCCAATTTTTGAGACAGAAAAAGTTTTTGTTAGGCTGGTTATTCCTAAGTTTTGCTTCTAAATGTGTGAGTGCGTTTATGGAAAGAAAAACTGTTTTCCGTTTTCAGTAATGACAGCTTTGCTTAACAGAAGGTTTTCAGTTAAAATTCCAGCATGTAAGAAATTTGTAAAAACACCATAGTAGGGAAGTATGGTGTTGTCGAACTGATACCATAAAACGTTAAATGTTGCTGAAGCAAGGAACAGTAACATGGGTATGTAAGAGAGTAGGTAAAGTACATATTTTATTCGCATGCAAGAATCTACGCACAAAATTCGGTGCTTGGAATCAAAGTGTAATGGATGTGGATACAATAATTTTTCAAAAGTGAAATTGTGCATTGAATATGATTTCCATACTAGGGAGCTTGACATGTTAACTGGCTTGAAATGCAAGTACTTACTGCTGAATAGGCTGGATTCATTTTGTCAACTATGCCTAACTAAAATTTTATTTACCAATGGAACACATCACGAATCGTTCCAGGAAACAGTTTCTTTTAAACTGGCTTATTACCTTTCAGGCAAAAACAAATCATAATTTTAAAAAATCGAAAACATGTTGTTGCTAAACTGCATTTCTTATAATGAGCATTACTGTGCTAGTTATCCTTGTAATTTGCGGTAGTTTACCCCAAATAAAAAAGTTTAGAATCAGCAAAACAAACTTGATTACTTGAGTATTTTTTCCTTTGTCTTTCATAAGTTGTTTTTGGAAAGCATTTTAAAATTTGATATCTTGATAAATAAACCATTTTTTTAGTTAAATAATACAACTAGCGAATCACTCTATTCATAAAATATATTTTGGTGGATAAGCAATACGTATACTTACAATTACAATAAGGAAGTTATTAGCAGCACACGGCGCTGTCCGAAGATATTTTTGAACGCAAGCAATCATTACTAATCAGCATACTATCTAAATTAACATCATTCAACATGTAAGAACGGTTGAATTCAATTCAATTTTGCCAATTTGCAAATAACTTGAAGACTAGATAAAAATCTCTGAAGTAATTGGCTAAGCTTTCATTGAACAAATCTAACAAGTACAAAACCATGTTTTTTTAAATTAAACCTGACATTAAAAACTACTTAAAAGCATGCCGTCTTGTTTAATAAAATACAATATGGGCAATCACTTTCTCAAGTGAACATCTGCAAATGTGCAAGAACACGCATTTTCACAATTGTTTTCCAAAAAAAGTCTGAAATAATCAATGAGATAGACAATTGGAACAACAAAAAATATAAGTGCACAAAACACGTACACATGCAAATTTCTTGCGTATGCGGAAAATGGTGGTATAGCGTCTTGGTAGAGACAAAATGGTTCACAGGAAAGTGTTCTCTGATACATAGTCACGGCAATAAGCTTTAGAATAATACGCGGCGTAAATAACAGTATTGGTACATAAACCAGCCAGTCGTTGAAAAAAAAGCATATGATCAGTTCAGTTGCCAAATTAGTCAGTGTCATTCTTTTCCAGAATCCAATAAATCTATTCTTTGACACTGGCGATATGTCCTTAGAAAATAAAAATAAAACAATAAAAAATTGCTGTAACAAATAATGCTTCTTTACTTATTTCCTAAATGTAAAGGTAACATTAAACTTACCAGTTCTAGGGCGTGTTTCAAGTAAACAGAAGACCAAACTAGCAAACATCTAAGAATTCCCAAAATCATTAGAATGCTACACAATGAAATCCAAGAAATCAGGTGGATGTAATCTTCAGCACCCCACAACTGCAATAACCATGTTAGAATTTTTAGAAATCTTGTTCCTTCCAGGGACCAGCCAACAACACAGTCACCAAAAATGTAAAGACCAACCCCGAATAACGGAAACATAATCAGTAGCCAAAAAGTGTGTTCATCCTAAAAATAAAATATACGTGTTCAGAAAACATCAGTCTCTTATAAGTGTTAGAACAAACCAAACGATAGATTTAATTAATTTAATTACCAGTTGCCTACTGCCATGTGCCTTAGCAATCAATTTTGACTCAGCCATTAAATTTTGCCAATATCTTTGCATAAACAGGAACATGACTGCAATTTGCTGATTATAGCAACTTTTTGTTTTAGAAAAAATATTGAAATGCTTTTCTGGTGTATTTGAAACTTAATGGGAATTTTGAAGTGTTTACGTCGGAGCCGTTACGAAATTTGTCGCTGGTAAAAACGTTTTCTGAAGAGCACTAAAACCTGTCCGTCGTTGATGGAACACTTCTGATTAGTAAATGCTTGCACTCAAAACCTGCACAAAGTATATTATGGGTGTTGTGGTTAAAAGTTTTTCCATTTGTGGATAGCAAATGAAAGAGACTTCACACAAAATAGACTTAAAACCTGTATTTTTTAAACCGTGTTATTTATAGCTCACACAATTTAGTATCCTTTCATTCTTTTGTAGATAGCAGCTAGTGGAACAAAAAATTGAAAAAGGGTTCACGAGGACGTAGTAAATCACAGAAGTTACTGATACTGTATATGTATAGTCCACATACAGTTTGTTCGACTGACAAGCACATTCATTTTTTAAACAGACTTACATGGCAAAACCACTTGGGGTAGAACCTGTGCAGCAGTTTAAATCGGGTTTCCTAGAAACCTCTTAAACCCTAAGAACATAGCAGCTTACACGTAGGTTAACTACACTGAATCTTTCACAAATGCGTGTTCAGTGGTGCGTGAAAAAGGTAAAACGTTCTTGCACTTAATCCTTAGCCAGTTTTGTTTAATCAAGAAAACGAACACACAATCACAATTCCAAGAAAATGTAGCAATGCCCGAGGCATCATGGCACTTGCTTGTTGAGTGGCCTATGATTGAGTCTGCCGATAGCTAAATCCATATGCTGGGTAAAGCTTAAATTTGCCGTTGGTGAAATGCAATATTTCTCAGAAGGAAAATCTTTGAATCTGAAAGCACGGAAGTTAGTAGTCTTGAATTTTTTTCCGTTATGTTTATAGGTTTCGCTGTAGCAATGAGGGTAAAGTGTATGAGCATTATTAGCCCAACCTATATCTTAATACTCTTTCTCAAAAACGTTGGCCAAGAACGCAATCAAAACAATGTTTTAAAAAACTTTTTTTGCAGCCTTTAGATTTGCTGCATTTAAAAAATGCATTATTTTTTAGTTAATTATATACACATGTAGTATCTCTATCTTACCAGACATACATGTTACAACTTTTTTCCATTTTGACAAAACAGGTCGTGATGTTTGACAATACCAAAAACTTAGACATGGAAAGCTTTTAATAGGCTGGTAGTTTCTCAGATTTGCGTCCAAAGTGTAAGGGCGGTTATAGATTTAAAAAAAGGTTTTCCATTTTCACAAATGACAGCTTTGCTTAACAAAGGATCCTCAGTTAAAATTCCAGCATGTAATAAATTTGTAAAAAAAACAGCGTAGTAGGGAAATGTGGTGTTGTCAAATTGATACCATAAAATGTTAAAAGTTGCTGAAGCAAAGAACAGCAACAATGGTATGTACGAGAATAAGTAGAATACATATTTTTGTTGCTTGCAAGAATCTACGCACAAGATTCTGCGTTTGGATTAAAAGTATAATGGATGTGGATACAAGAATACTTCAAAGGTATAATTGTGCAACGAATAAGTATTCCAGACTAGAGAGCTTGACATTTTAAGTAATTCAAAATGTATGATGCTACTGTTAAAATGATTTTGGCAACTATGTCCAACTAAAACGCTATATAGCAATGGAACACATCCTGAATCGTTCCTGGAAATAAACAAAAAAATATTTTAATTTCTTAAAGTGATTATCTTGAAAACAATATAGTTTTTTAAACAGCTTCATTAGCTAACAAATATACAAAAATTACTTGAATCATTAGATTTCAAAGTTCAAACATCACATGGCTTATCTGCGTTCGTTATATTAGCTTAATCCTAATTGTCGTTGCAAAATGCGGTAATCACGACCAACGTCAAGTGTTTAGGGTACCAGCAAAACAAAAAATTAACTTAATAACCACTTGCGTATTTTTTGCTTCGTTTTCATTTGTTATAAATTGTTTTGTTATTTTAAAAGCATCCAAATTTTTGATAACTTGATAGATAAGCAGCCTTCCAAGTTTAACTATATAATAAGAGATTCATTAAATTCATAATGTATACTTTGGTAGATAAATAAACCGATTTAATGATCATTTGAAATACGAAGCTGAGCTATATGACATATAGTATATGTATATCTATCCATCTGTCTGATTTTCTGACTTCACCCTCCCCAGTACCCCAGGGGGATGAGAAATCAGGCTCAAAATCAATAGGGTTACTTCTCATAACCCAAATGAATCACTGTACCAAATTTGGTGTCATTCTGATAAAGCATATGGTCAGGGGGGTTATCTACCCCTAATACCCCAGGGGGATGACCAATATGGCTCAAAGGAAACAGGGTTCCTTATGATGACCCAAACAAAATAGATACCAAATTTGGTGCGTTTCTGACAAACCATATGGTCAGGAGGGTTACCTCCCCATACTACCCCAGGGGGATGACCAATCAGGTTCAAAATCAATAGGGTTCCTTCTGATGACCCAATGAATCACTGTATGAAGTTTGGTGCGATTCTGACCTGTAGCGCGTTCATACACACACACACACACACACACATAGGCAGGCAGACAGACAAACATAACAATCTCAATACTAGCTTCACTATGCTCAGCTTCGTAATAATACGTATACTTATAATTACAACAAGGAAGTTTTTGGTAGCAAAAGCAACTACCAGTAAATATGTTGTTGAAAGGTAGCAATCATTGCCAATGCTAAGATTGTCTATATTAAATTCTGTCAGCTCGTAAAAACGGTTGAAAAATTTTAGCACTTTTAAAATAATTTGAAGGCTTAAATAAAATTCATGAAACAATTGATAAGCGTTTGTTGAACAAATTTACGTATGTTGTTTTTTTAATTGGCACGTAAGAAATAAGATACGATAATAAGATGTTATATAATCTTGTCTCGTTAGCAACTAGTTTATATTGTATTATTAACGACATATTATTGTGCAATAAGTGTTGTATCAATATTTGCATTGTATTGTTAAATTGCCATGCTGTATTTGATATTCCTGCATAATGTGATTATGGCTATGAACGAAGGGGATTCAACTAATTCTTAACTTACGCTTAAGACAGTCAAACGACGTTTTCCTGCCATAGTTGTGTTCACAAACATGTCAGATATATTCAGTTTTATTGGAAACATTAGAAGTGAATATGTAACAATATTCAGTTTACAAAACAAAAGAGATTGGAATGTGGTTTGGTTTTCTCAGAAGTTGTTAATAACATCCTACTTTATTACGATTATACACGAAAATGCGATAACACATCATAATAGCACTTTGGAAGCGTTACAAACGTTTAGGTTTTCACAACCACACAAACTTGTTTTGACACAAATACTGTGCAACATTAACTGCAGTAGCAGTACTAATTTAGAAGACACCATGGAACGATATTCTAGTTTAAGCATGTCTACTTCAACACTGTTTGTGTTTCTTCTATTCACAAATACTAATTCAGCCTTGTGCTTCAAGTGTGTAAAAACAGCAACAGCCTCAAAGAAAATGACAAAGTATCCAGCACTCAAGTTTGTGGTTGAATTAGGACCAACAAACAATTTTGTACATTTGCTTTCAAAACCGTATTCAGATCCAAATGTAAAAGCTTCTTCTACAACTTTACTCCAACAAGCTTTTAACAACCCTGTTCATGTTCACCGCTTTCTATTTAAAACTGGAAGTAAATATCCCGTCGGATTTACTATTTACACTCCTTACGCCCAATTCTTTGAAGCTAGTTACTATGGAAACAATCGGCTGGCCTGTTTAGATCAGTTACTATTTAAGTCGTCTAATGCTTACTTTTGCAACTTTGAGATGATGTCTGTAATGACTACTGGTACAAAGCACAATAGTAGTATTAATTATACTGTGAATAGCTGTCCTCCGTTGGAAGGAAATTTGGTGTTGGAAGTTTGGAAATTTGTGGTTTATGGTGATGAATTTGAGTAAATTGCTTGGTGGAAAAAACGGATGCAATTTAAGCTTCTGCTTGTTGTTTTTGTTATAAGTAACTGAAATTATTGAATTTGTATTGCTTTTTGGAAAGAGTTATGAAAAAAATTTGGAAATGTTATGGAAAATTCGGACGCTAACAAAAACGCATAATATATATATTATTGTTGTTATTGCTGCTGCTGTTGTTTGAGTGGATCTTTCATATTAAGCATGTGCACGGCCTTGTTTGGCTCGTGATGATGAGAGCAACAATGAGAAAAGCTTTGCTGTGTACGTGTGTTGTGCTGCTAACTTGTTTGTGCATGAAAAAAAGCAGGTTTCTGTTATATCAAACAATAAGAGCAGACAAGCAACATAAAGTAAATGGATAATATGTTGTGGTGTTTATGCAATGCGGTATTGTATGAACGGCTCCCTACGTGTTTGTTCTTAAAAACAAGAAAAATTACACAGCTTTCAGACGGCAACAGAGAATACAACACAATAAGAATCTAAAAGCAGGTAACGAAATAAAAAATGCTGAGAAAATAGTAATGTTGTCGTCGTACCACGCACTCAAAATCTTATATGGTTTATTTTGGTTTGCATAAAAATGTGGTAAACATTTCTTGTTGCTTTGCTTTACTTACAAATAAAGGAAGCGTTTCTCGTGTATATGACAATAGAGTAACGATGAAAACGCATGCATCTAGAAACTGCAAATCCGCTCACTAGCATTTTTGCAGTTACATAATATAAATTATTATATTTTACGGGCACTAAAATCTGGGATGTTTGCATAACGTAAAAATGTTTTAAAATCGTCTATACTCATTTTTATGTAAATCTAAAAATACACCTGAGCACATGTACAATGTATACTGCTCATTTAAAGGCAAGCATTTTTTTGTATAGTCAAACTTTACACTTGTGGTTTTTAAATTGCAACGGCTTTGTAAATGTTTGTTGCGCTGTTAATAATGTCGTGATGCAGGAACGGCACCTTACTAGTTTTAGAGTAGCAGCAAAAACCGTGCTGGATGTTTGTAAAAAAATGTAAGCATACTATTCCTTGTACAGTTCATCTCGCTAGTCTGACACGACAAGGAGAAATGCATTTGCTGATTAACCCGTTTGAGTGCTATTGAATTGTCGTAATACTACATTTGTATTTTTTAAACTTCAACATCAGTAAATAAACACCATGAAAAAGATGTAGTTCTTTTGCCAATTCTGCATAAGAATGAACACCTATACACGATACTGATTTTTTACATTGTGTGCTCTCATGAAACAAATAGCAAACCTTAAACGAACGCAAAAAACAGACGAGCAGAATCATAACAACAACTAATCACATTTACAAAAATGAAGTAGTTTACAATTTTATACTACATGCTAACGGTATATTTCTGGGAACAAAAAATGTTGCATGCAGAAAACACAGCAATGAAATTGAAACGATTTAAAATATCAACAATTTCCAGATTTATGTGCCTTTGCAATTTTTTTATCTGCATGTGTGATGTAAAACTAAATTGACTGTTTCTTTGGTAAAAAATTTGACGGTGTACTTGCCTAATGAAATTATGCTTTCAGTAAATCTTTTTACAGGAGAAAAATTATGGTGTAATAAAAATACAAAACAAATCATACTGTGCAGGTCGACAAAAAATTTATTGAGTTTTTTAGAAACATGAATTTTGTAATTTTTGTAATAGTAAAATTCTGATGCGATTTAATTTCTAAAAAAGTTAAAATGGAAAATCAGGTAAATAGTTTGTTTACGACACAAGTAAAAAAATGTATATACATTATTTCATGCTTACAAAAAAATCTATGATAAAAAACTAAGCAGAGACAGTGAATGAGGAAAAACCTCAAAGAGGAAATGTTTCGCAATTATAAAAACCTCATTCAGTAGAAGGTATTCTTCTACCCCATTTGGCCTGTCCAGCGTAATAGTTATTCTATTGATTAAATCTTATAAATAATTAAAACAGAATTTTTGGGTTGGATGAATTTTGAATTTTTAACAAATTAAAAATTTAAAAATAACATTTTTGTTTAAAATGCAAACTTTTTTGTTGGCTCCGTGTTAGCAAACAGTTTGCCAACATCAAAGATAAACCTTGAGATTTAAGCCAAACAAACAGAAAATGAGGTCAACCGGAAAATCAATTTTGCTTTCTCATGTCAACCAACATCTTAAATTGAAGCCAGATATGAATTTTACCCAAGAACCAGTTTATGAAGAAATCTGGCACTATCGTTATTGATTTACTAACACTTAACTCCAAAAAAGAAAGACTGCGTCTCGGTAATACAACGTAACAACAGGATGTTTAGTGGCAAATTCTTTACTAAACAAAGCCAAGATTTCAGTAGCTTCTCTTTATCTTCATCAGGGCCAACAAAATTGGCAATAAACACTTGAAACCAAGAGGATAAAGATTTTTAAAAAATATGCAAAATATAGATAAATTAGTACCTTTGTTCTTATGTCCTGTATCTATGGGAGCTCTCTGATTCTCTTGCGATGTTCAAAAAAAATTTGTAGGATGTGAGTCCAACCAGGTTTTATTGCTTGACCACTATTCTTATTCATTGGTTTCTTTTACATTCCTTCGGATGGTATTGCTCTCTCGTTCGATGAGTTTGACTTTCGAGGGGTCTATCTGATGCCCGGTTTCCCACACATGCTCCGCATTTGCGGAATCCTGAACGTTAGCATTTTTGACGTGGTATAAATGTTGATCAGTCCGCTTCTTGATACCCTGACGAAATTCCGCAAGGTGCATTAAATCGCGTTTTTGTGGGATTGCCTTCACATGGAATTTAGCTTGATTCTATGTCTGATTTGCTCTTATTGAACCGGATAACATGTGTGGACACTTTATTTCTGGGTGTATATCCAATTCCCAGGGTAGTGGGTTTCCTGAAATGTCTAGCCAAATTGTCAGTGAGTCTTTCAACATATAGCAGAATAGCACGTTTATGATATTCATCTTTATTGTTGGGCGAAGATGTATCAACTGTTTGTGTTGTGCTGTGTAATTGTCGGTTGACATTTCCGTGAGCTATTTTGTCCTTTTGTATTCGAATACAGAGTCCCGGCAGGGCAAGAATAGTTTGTTAAATAATATATGCCAGACTAACGTTTGGGATAGGATTTAACACTTTTAGTTTAAATCATTCTATTATCTTTACAATGCGGTTAAACGCTATATTGTTTAACGCTAGCATAGATTCTTTATCCTAGTTTAACGCCAAAAACAAATAGTATATGATATATCAAATCCTACGTGCTTGTAAAATTAAAAAAGACTTCGCTGATTAGACTTTCTGGATTTTGTGCACCCTTGCTTGTTTTTATTTAGTTTATTTTAATCTATTGAAGTATGCACAAGATCCATTCTGAAAAGCTTGGTAAGCTTATTTTCAATGCAATGGTTTCTGACTTAGTAAACAAAGTTATGTACAAGTGATATTTTTTAAACTTGGTATGTACAGCGACGCTGTAACAGCGTTATCTAAATGTACTTAACTACTCAACATTTTCATAAATTCACAATTATTCCTATCGTCTACACTTTGGCTTAAAGCATTTTTCCAAGAAAAATATCCCAATTGCCACAGCGTTGCAATTCAGATACAACATAAAAACTGTGAACAACTTCTTGAAATTGATTCTGTCAAAATCCTTGATCAAAAGTTCCAGTTTCTCTTGATCAAAATAATGATTAGCCAACTGAAAACTCCAAATAGCCCATCGATTCCATTGGTCATTTAATCCATGCTCTTTTAAACTTTGCAAAGTCTCCCTCATCCATTCACCACTGATTGTGTGCAATTCAAAGAAGTAGGGTAAATTTGTAATAATATCTGGAATTGCATAGCATTTATTTAGCATTCCCAATTTTTTCATGCAAAGTTCAACGCCTTAAATATTAATTCTAACTCTTTGTGTAGCCGAAAGGACAGCATACTGATCAAATAAAAAATCCGCCGGTCTACACAACTTAGGGGCTTGCGTATCATTGAAAAAATGAATGCTATTTTTTGCTTCAGATGCCGATAAGCCCCGCTTTTGTAACTCCATTTGAAATAATTCGGAGGACATGCCTTTTATCCACCAAATCACTTTGTATCCATTATCGAGTAATTCCTTAATGATCTTATATGTACTGGGTAATGACGGAGCAACTGTTAGACTAACAAGCATATTTTCGTATAAAGTACATACAGTCATTCCAAATATGCTTATTAAAATTAAATGACCCGTTTTAACTCCGGTGAACAATTTATCTTGGGATTGACGAATAAGCAGTGCAAAAATTGTTATGAATTTGCTTCCATACTTTGGAAGACTTGACGCCAGTATAGCAACTAAAGCAACTAAAATCCATAGGTCAGCTGACAAGGGTGCCGTCCAATCTGCGACACTGAAATAAACGGATGTTGTTCCTCCTCCTATTTTTGGACAATATATTAATTGCTCTGGATCGTAGAACAAAAAGAAAGACGCGAACTTGCCTGGAAGATTTACAGATGGTCGATTTATAACGTACTGTCCTTCAAAATTATTTAATGCCCAGCCAACTTCAGTTTTATTTCGAAGGTTAATTAATGAAATTGATAGATTGTGAGTAGTATGAATTATACTGTGAATAGCTGTCCTCCGTTGGAAGGAAATTTGGCGTTGGAAGTTTGGAAATTTGTGGTTTATGGTGATGAATTTGAGTAAATTGCTTGGTGGAAAAAACGGATGCAATTTAAGCTTCTGCTTGTTGTTTTTGTTATAAGTAACTGAAATTATTGATTTTGTATTGCTTTTTGGAACAGATTATGAAAATAGTCTGGAAAATGTTATGGAAAATTCGGATGCTAATAAAACGCATAATATATTATTGCTGTTTTGCTGATGCTGTTGTAAAGCAAGTTACGTTGTGGCTTGCATTGCTCTTTCAGATGAAGCATGCACACAGCCTTGTTTGGCTCGTGATGATGAAACCAACATAGGCAACAATGATAAAAGCTTGCCGTGTATGTGTGTGGTGTTACCTGTGTGTTGTGTATGAAGAAAAACCGCTTTCGTGTAATAATATAGCTATGTTTACGGCCGAAAGTTACTTGAATAGTAAGGATATTTGCACAATGCCGTAATGTATGAACGACTCCATGCTAGTTTTTATACAATACAAATTCAATAGTACCCTTCTGTGCCAGCAATAAAAAATCCCAAGTAAAATATTAAATGTTATACCAATGCATGCGTTTTTAACAATTCGTTTGAAAGGTTGTTGTTTTGTTGTCTGTTTGAAATGAATTGTTGATTTGTAGTTTTGTAGTAGATTTTAAAAATAATTCGTTGAGTGATTGGGAAGAATTCAGACGTGAATAAAATGCATATTATATATTATTGCTGTATGGGTTGGTGCTGCTGTTAGAAAGCTACTTTTGTTATTATGCGTTTTTGGATGAAGGAGAATGTGTACACTTCGTTCCTGTTTGTTTTAAAAACTACAACAAAGCAAAGGCAGCAGGTAAAATGTTTGCAGTGCATGTACATAAACTTTTTTTGCTTATAACAAAAAATGGTTAGTATGTGTAAATGCAAACAAGTGTTCGTGTGCGTATTACGACAGATTATTATTAACGTTGTGTTGTGCCATATCGCATGAACAACCCCTTACGAATATGTACCTTAAAAATCAGATTCACGCTTTGCTTTACTTTTTAAATGAAACGTAACATAACCTTGTTGTGTTTGTCATGAGAGATAGTAAAAAAACAGAATTCTTGTAAGCTGTGTAAGTGTTGGTGCTTAGCGTTTTGCTTTGTGAGAAGAGCCGGTTTGCTTTGCAATGTAGAAATGAAAAGATACAAGCGCAATGTATCTGAATGAATGAATAAATATTGTTGATGCAGGTTCAAAGCAGGTGCAATGGCTTGCTGAGGCATGTCTATATGCACTGCCCATTGATATATTTGCGAGAAACAAAAAAATTGTTAGACAAAAAGCTTTTGTTTTTGCTTACAATTGTATCCTGTGTATGCTTTTGCCAGGCGTACATGTTAGTTGACAACATTGTAACATTAGCAATTAACATTCCATTACTGCCAATAGTATTGCCTTGTTTTTTAGGACACAAGGTGTTCACTGAATTTGCTGATACGGTTAAGAATGCTATTTCTTCTTATGAGAAAGGTAGTTCTACAAAATATTCGACACGAGAACGGAGTTGATTCGATTCTAGAACTCAACAATGTATTTTGCTGATTACCATAACAGGCACAATGTGATGATCGGGTTATTGAGCAGTAACGTAGCCGTAGTCATAATTTTCATAACATGCTATTGCTTGTCTGCCAACAAATGAAAATTCCAGTGTCATAATAAATATTAATAGCCAAAATCAACAAATGCTATGGCATTCACTAGAAATTTACCAAGTGTAGCATGGTAGTGTTTCGTACCCTGTGTACTTCTTACTTGGTAAACGCAGTATTATTATGGCAGCTTGTCGTAACGAGCATTACAATTTGGACCATAGTAAATAAATGCAAATAATGAACGTTTTAAAAACGTTTTCCATAAAACAAACAAAGTTTTGCCTTTAAAAACATTGAAAGTAATCACGAATCAGAAAATTGATTTGCGATCCTTTTCTGTTTGATTACGTGGGCATGATTTTGAAGAAAATATCAACTTTTCGCTATTCATTTCACCTTGCTGATGCAGCAGCTGGTTCATTGTCATTTGGTGATTGAGTGAAGAAGTGGAATCAAGTCGGAAACGTCACTATTGGAAATTGTTGTGCAAACATTTTCAATATTGGAAGTGCAGTTGAATCAGGTCATAGTAACATACTTTATCCAATTATTATCTGCAGGCGTAAAACGCATTAAAATTTCATCTATTCTCATGTGTTTTCATTTTATTTCATGATCGTTTGGCTGAGGCTGCTGTTGGAGCTGAGGGTCAGGCAAGGCCATTGACATCTTGTGAAACGTTCTGGAAACGTTGCATCATCCCATAATTGGCAAATTGGAAAAACCCATTTAAAAATTTGCTATAAATACGCTTACTCGGTAAGAACAAGCAACAGTTTCCAAAAGCAAGCCAAACCGTCAACATCAAAATACTCTTCATCTCATTCCGTTATTTTTCAGTGTGAATTGCAAGAGTAGCAGCAAACCGGAAACAGTTTTTGTTTAGTGTCTGCATTTTGATTGTACGACGCCGTGTCCTAGTAAATTTGAAGCGTTACAAAACGTGTAGTGATTTTCACACAGAAAAAACAGTTAGTTTATTAAACTAATTTTCACTTTCAGTAAATTTAGTGTAGTAGCATTGTATTTAGTTCCAAAAAAAAACAAAAAGAAAAAAATACAGAAACATTTCCGGAGAAACCTTTTTAAAACTACCATACTAAAGTTTTTTTCCGAACGTTGCGACGCGATAATCGTTAAAAAGCAAAGCAGAAAATCACACACACGCAACCATCAGCCTTCAAAATGGATTCCAACGGCCATAAAACCCATCGTCAAAAAGAATTGGAAATCCCACGTGCCCGGGAAAAGGATCATGGGAAAGATCCTGACACTATCCGATGGAAATGCAAATTTGAAGGATGTCCCCAATCCGGAACTGGAAAAAAGGAGCAATTAATTCACGAAGCCAAACATTTTTGTGAAAACTGTGACAATTGTTCCTTGGGCACGAATCACCATCTGTTTTGCGAAAACAAAGACAAGTTCTTGTGCAGATATTGCAAGCGTGTTTCTCAAACTCTACAAGAGAGAGAAGCACACAAGAAGAAACTACATACTTGCAAGCATTGCACAAAATGCTTTGGCCAAGTAAATTTACACACCTGCAAGTTGGTTTCAGATACCAACAATCCGGACAACGATGTGCGCGGAACCAAACGGAAACACCAGGACGTGCGAATGGAACTCGATGGGTCTCGTACCAAGAAAACATACACTTGCCGGTTCAGGAACTGCGGATTTGAAACAACAGACCTAGAAGACTTTGACAACCACAGGCAGCTCAAGCACTTTTGTACAATGTGCTCTTGTGAATGTATTAACAAAAATACTCACAAGTGCAAAAAGAAAACCAAGATTGCCCCAGTAGACATTAGTTCTACTGCATTTACAGTTTTGGCCAAAACCAACAAGGGTGCTTTGGTTTCATTACGGAAATCATTCAAGGGTGAGGAGACACCCATGCTGCTTACAGAGGCTGTAAATCGAGTTTTCCCCGACTTGGTCAAAGTAATTCGCATGTATCTTGAGACCCACAAGGCAATCAAACTGCAGTTGAGCTTTACTGTAGACATTACAGAGATAGACACAGAAAGAAAGCGAAAAACTGTAGTATTCAACAAATACAAACGCGTGCTAAGTGGAAGCTCAATCGAGGATGAAATCTACTTCTCTTTGGACTACTGCATTAGTTTCCTGAACCTAATGACCGAGTTTTCGAGCGGAATTGTCGTGGATGGTGTAGAATCTCTTGACGTCAACATTGGTCTGTACCGACCAATTAGACCACGAGGATGGATTCCCATGCCTTCAGGACTAAAAGGCAGACACGGATTAGTGAACATTCGCACCAAAGACGACAATTGTTTCCGTCTTTCCGTATTGGCTGCCTTGTACGGAAATGAGTTTGAGCACTCGTGCTACCCAGGTGCCAAAGTGGATGAACTAACTCCCACTGAACGCCAAAATGTTAAACGAAAAAATGGAGCGACCGTCAAACTACAAGAATATTTGGAAACGCGTACAGGATGAACGTACCTTGGACTTTTCAGGATTCAACCGGGATTTCGACATTTGCGACATTCCTTTGTTTGAAACAAAAAACAATCTTGGAATCAACGTGTTCGAGTACAGTGAAGATGCAGAAGCAGTGGTTCCCTTTCGCATAACCGAGCAAAACAACGGATATGATCGCCACATTGACTTGCTGATTTTAAAGGAAAAAGTTAACGAGGAAACCAATCATCACTTTGTGCTAATTCAAGATGCAGCAAGATTTTTTGGAAACTCCAATAGTAGAAAAGGAAAAATATGCCCTTGGTGCACGCAGAGATTCAAAACCGACAAGCACATGGAAGAATGCCAACTTGTGCATTCAACGGGATTAAAGCCACCATCGCCAGAAAGGAGCAAGTTTCAGTTTCGTGATTTCCACAAGTGTCTACCACCACCATATAGGATATACACTGAACACTTGTTCACCAGCCAAGGAGACTTTAAGATGGCTGGATATGGATACGTGGTTGTTGGCCCAAACGGTGAAATCGTTGATATGGATTTCAATATTGGAGAATTTGCAATAGACAATTATATGGAAAAGATTTTTCCATTGACAAAGAAGCTTTCAAACAAAATCAGGAGGGATTGCCTGCCAATTCCAAAGATGAACGATGAGGAGCGGAAAACATTTGAAGCTACAGAGAATTGCGCTAAATGCAAAAAGCCATTCTCGAAAAAGAATCCCAAGACACAACACCATAGCCATCATATTGATGGTCACCCGATAGAACCAGTTTGTAATTGGTGCAATTTGAAGATACAAATTCGCTGTCAGATACCAATGTTTTGCCACACACACGCAAAAGTGAGCTCACACATGCTGCTTGCAAGTATAACTTCCAATGAAGCCAAGGATATAAAGATTATCCCCAGAAGCAATGAAAACTTTGTTTCCATCATATTCGATAACAAGCTAAAGCTTGTGGATAGCCGCCGTTTCCTCAACCACGACCTGCAGGACTTGATCAAGGAATTGAAAGTAACCGACAAATTGGAGCCATTCTACCCGTACATGCAGGAAAAATACTTGAGATGGCCAGTGTATTTCCCACACACCTGGTTTACTGATGGAGGTAAACTGGACGAGAGAAGCCTGCCGCCTTTTGAGGAATTTGAGGATATTTTGATTGAAAAGGATATTACAAAAGACCAGTACAATTCAACAGTGGACCTGTACAACCAGCTTGGATGCTTGGATGATTTCTGCATGCACTTCCTCAAGAACCGAGTATTTACCCTTGCTGCAGCAATGGAAGAGTTTGGAGATTCCTGCTTCAAAACGTATGACCTATCTCCCCTGTACGAAATGTCACTTGCTTCGTACGCCTACTCGCTTGCTACATTTCATTGCAAGGAAAACTTTGAGATTCCAACGGACCCTAGAATGATCAAAACAATACTCGACAACGTTCGCGGCGGTGTTTCCCTGCTGACCAAGCGGATTGTAACTGCAAAATCTGAAAGGCTGGGACACGAGAATGTAGCTGATGAAGATCGTGTGGAACTTTTGATTGCTGATTTGAATTCACTCTACCAATTCTGTTTGATGGAACCCCAGCCTTTTGCAAACTACCGGATGCTAGAAAAGGAAGAGCTGGAGAATATCGGCACGGAGCAAATAATGGAACATAATGGATCAAACGGATTGGGAAGAATCTATGTCGTGGACTTGCATTATCCTGACAGCATCAAACTTGAATCCCGAGATTTCCCGTATGCACCAGTCAAACAGAAACTAGACACGTCCTACTTTTCGCAATACCAGCATGAAGTACTGGAAGCATGCGGTCCTTCAAAGAAAAGTCAACTGGGTGTAGCAACTTTGCTTCTTACACAAGAAGACAAGAAAGAATATGCGTGCCATTACAAGTTGCTGCGTTTTTTTATTCGGCGAGGAATGGTGGTGACCAAAGTACACGACGTGATTGAGTTTGAGGAAAAGCCATATCTTCGGGACTTCATTGCCAAGAATATTCAGGTGCGGAGAGCAGCAACCGACAAGTTTCATGAAAAGATTTCCAAAAATATAGGAAACATGACGTTTGGAAAGTTCCTGTCAGTTTTTAACACGTTGATTGTCAAGGCAGTCACCGACCCAGAAAAAGCATTGGACATTTTGGCAAGACACAACTTTGAAGATGCCAAAATAATTTCTGAGGATTTGGGACTATACTATTTGCAGAGACCAACCTGCAAATTAGACAAGAATATTCTTGTCGCATTTACCGTACTCGAATTGGCAAAGCTTAAGCTTTATGAATTGGTCTACGATGTACTGAAGGTACAGTTCAAAAATCGAATAACAATCATTGCCTCAGAAACTGACAGCTTGTTTTGCGAGATTAAAGATCCCAACAAAACCTTCCTCTCTGACATGTACGCATTTCGGGAATGGTTCGATTTTTCTACGCTGCCAAAAGAACACCCGTTAAAAGATGACAGCAAAGCCAAGGAGCCTGGCCTGCTAAAAATTGAATTTCCGTATGCACTCGAGTACATTGGATTGAAAACTAAAATGTATTCCATCCAGAGTCTTTGCTCTACCTGCTCAACGCCACAAGAAAAAGTAACGTGCACTGATTGTTTGGACGGAACAACCAACGTTGCAAAAGGCGGACCAAGGAAATCACACACGTGCCATGACAAGTACCGGAAGGTGTTGCTTGACAATAAGCAGCAGTTTGCCAACTTTACAACCCTGCAAACTAAGAACCAATTAGTTTCGTTACTTTCCCAAAAAAAGCTATTGTTTACAGCAACAGATTTTCATCGCAAGTGGTTGGATGTAAATTCCTCGGAGCCGTTTGGATTTTCGCAAACAAGTGCAACCAGAAAATAAGCCAACTATAAAGTAATTACGAATTGCACTTGTTTTGCGCTACACAAAAATATCAGTACTTTTCGATCATTTAGTTATTCCGTTTTTTCGCACATCAAAATGTTAGTACCAATTTTTTTGTACTTGAAAATCTAAATTTGTTGTGCGCTACCTTTTTCGATTTTGAACTGTTTTAAAAGAAATCAAATTTTTAATTTGTTAAAAATTCAAAATTCATCCAACCCAAAAATTCTGTTTTAATTATTTATAAGATTTAATCAATAGAATAACTATTACGCTGGACAGGCCAAATGGGGTAGAAGAATACCTTCTACTGAATGAGGTTTTTATAATTGCGAAACATTTCCTCTTTGAGGTTTTTCCTCATTCACTGTCTCTGCTTAGTTTTTTATCATAGATTTTTTTGTAAGCATGAAATAATGTATATACATTTTTTTACTTGTGTCGTAAACAAACTATTTACCTGATTTTCCATTTTAACTTTTTTAGAAATTAAATCGCATCAGAATTTTACTATTACAAAAATTACAAAATTCATGTTTCTAAAAAACTCAATAAATTTTTTGTCGACCTGCACAGTATGATTTGTTTTGTATTTTTATTACACCATAATTTTTCTCCTGTAAAAAGATTTACTGAAAGCATAATTTCATTAGGCAAGTACACCGTCAAATTTTTTACCAAAGAAACAGTCAATTTAGTTTTACATCACACATGCAGATAAAAAAATTGCAAAGGCACATAAATCTGGAAATTGTTGATATTTTAAATCGTTTCAATTTCATTGCTGTGTTTTCTGCATGCAACATTTTTTGTTCCCAGAAATATACCGTTAGCATGTAGTATAAAATTGTAAACTACTTCATTTTTGTAAATGTGATTAGTTGTTGTTATGATTCTGCTCGTCTGTTTTTTGCGTTCGTTTAAGGTTTGCTATTTGTTTCATGAGAGCACACAATGTAAAAAATCAGTATCGTGTATAGGTGTTCATTCTTATGCAGAATTGGCAAAAGAACTACATCTTTTTCATGGTGTTTATTTACTGATGTTGAAGTTTAAAAAATACAAATGTAGTATTACGACAATTCAATAGCACTCAAACGGGTTAATCAGCAAATGCATTTCTCCTTGTCGTGTCAGACTAGCGAGATGAACTGTACAAGGAATAGTATGCTTACATTTTTTTACAAACATCCAGCACGGTTTTTGCTGCTACTCTAAAACTAGTAAGGTGCCGTTCCTGCATCACGACATTATTAACAGCGCAACAAACATTTACAAAGCCGTTGCAATTTAAAAACCACAAGTGTAAAGTTTGACTATACAAAAAAATGCTTGCCTTTAAATGAGCAGTATACATTGTACATGTGCTCAGGTGTATTTTTAGATTTACATAAAAATGAGTATAGACGATTTTAAAACATTTTTACGTTATGCAAACATCCCAGATTTTAGTGCCCGTAAAATATAATAATTTATATTATGTAACTGCAAAAATGCTAGTGAGCGGATTTGCAGTTTCTAGATGCATGCGTTTTCATCGTTACTCTATTGTCATATACACGAGAAACGCTTCCTTTATTTGTAAGTAAAGCAAAGCAACAAGAAATGTTTACCACATTTTTATGCAAACCAAAATAAACCATATAAGATTTTGAGTGCGTGGTACGACGACAACATTACTATTTTCTCAGCATTTTTTATTTGGTTACCTGCTTTTAGATTCTTATTGTGTTGTATTCTCTGTTGCCGTCTGAAAGCTGTGTAATTTTTCTTGTTTTTAAGAACAAACACGTAGGGAGCCGTTCATACAATACCGCATTGCATAAACACCACAACATATTATCCATTTACTTTATGTTGCTTGTCTGCTCTTATTGTTTGATATAACAGAAACCTGCTTTTTTTCATGCACAAACAAGTTAGCAGCACAACACACGTACACAGCAAAGCTTTTCTCATTGTTGCTCTCATCATCACGAGCCAAACAAGGCCGTGCACATGCTTAATATGAAAGATCCACTCAAACAACAGCAGCAGCAATAACAACAATAATATATATATTATGCGTTTTTGTTAGCGTCCGAATTTTCCATAACATTTCCAAATTTTTTTCATAACTCTTTCCAAAAAGCAATACAAATTCAATAATTTCAGTTACTTATAACAAAAACAACAAGCAGAAGCTTAAATTGCATCCGTTTTTTCCACCAAGCAATTTACTCAAATTCATCACCATAAACCACAAATTTCCAAACTTCCAACGCCAAATTTCCTTCCAACGGAGGACAGCTATTCACAGTATAATTCATACTACTCACAATCTATCAATTTCATTAATTAACCTTCGAAATAAAACTGAAGTTGGCTGGGCATTAAATAATTTTGAAGGACAGTACGTTATAAATCGACCATCTGTAAATCTTCCAGGCAAGTTCGCGTCTTTCTTTTTGTTCTACGATCCAGAGCAATTAATATATTGTCCAAAAATAGGAGGAGGAACAACATCCGTTTATTTCAGTGTCGCAGATTGGACGGCACCCTTGTCAGCTGACCTATGGATTTTAGTTGCTTTAGTTGCTATACTGGCGTCAAGTCTTCCAAAGTATGGAAGCAAATTCATAACAATTTTTGCACTGCTTATTCGTCAATCCCAAGATAAATTGTTCACCGGAGTTAAAACGGGTCATTTAATTTTAATAAGCATATTTGGAATGACTGTATGTACTTTATACGAAAATATGCTTGTTAGTCTAACAGTTGCTCCGTCATTACCCAGTACATATAAGATCATTAAGGAATTACTCGATAATGGATACAAAGTGATTTGGTGGATAAAAGGCATGTCCTCCGAATTATTTCAAATGGAGTTACAAAAGCGGGGCTTATCGGCATCTGAAGCAAAAAATAGCATTCATTTTTTCAATGATACGCAAGCCCCTAAGTTGTGTAGACCGGCGGATTTTTTATTTGATCAGTATGCTGTTCTTTCGGCTACACAAAGAGTTAGAATTAATATTTAAGGCGTTGAACTTTGCATGAAAAAATTGGGAATGCTAAATAAATGCTATGCAATTCCAGATATTATTACAAATTTACCCTACTTCTTTGAATTGCACACAATCAGTGGTGAATGGATGAGGGAGACTTTGCAAAGTTTAAAAGAGCATGGATTAAATGACCAATGGAATCGATGGGCTATTTGGAGTTTTCAGTTGGCTAATCATTATTTTGATCAAGAGAAACTGGAACTTTTGATCAAGGATTTTGACAGAATCAATTTCAAGAAGTTGTTCACAGTTTTTATGTTGTATCTGAATTGCAACGCTGTGGCAATTGGGATATTTTTCTTGGAAAAATGCTTTAAGCCAAAGTGTAGACGATAGGAATAATTGTGAATTTATGAAAATGTTGAGTAGTTAAGTACATTTAGATAACGCTGTTACAGCGTCGCTGTACATACCAAGTTTAAAAAATATCACTTGTACATAACTTTGTTTACTAAGTCAGAAACCATTGCATTGAAAATAAGCTTACCAAGCTTTTCAGAATGGATCTTGTGCATACTTCAATAGATTAAAATAAACTAAATAAAAACAAGCAAGGGTGCACAAAATCCAGAAAGTCTAATCAGCGAAGTCTTTTTTAATTTTACAAGCACGTAGGATTTGATATATCATATACTATTTGTTTTTGGCGTTAAACTAGGATAAAGAATCTATGCTAGCGTTAAACAATATAGCGTTTAACCGCATTGTAAAGATAATAGAATGATTTAAACTAAAAGTGTTAAATCCTATCCCAAACGTTAGTCTGGCATATATTATTTAACAAACTATTCTTGCCCTGCCGGGACTCTGTATTCGAATACAAAAGGACAAAATAGCTCACGGAAATGTCAACCGACAATTACACAGCACAACACAAACAGTTGATACATCTTCGCCCAACAATAAAGATGAATATCATAAACGTGCTATTCTGCTATATGTTGAAAGACTCACTGACAATTTGGCTAGACATTTCAGGAAACCCACTACCCTGGGAATTGGATATACACCCAGAAATAAAGTGTCCACACATGTTATCCGGTTCAATAAGAGCAAATCAGACATAGAATCAAGCTAAATTCCATGTGAAGGCAATCCCACAAAAACGCGATTTAATGCACCTTGCGGAATTTCGTCAGGGTATCAAGAAGCGGACTGATCAACATTTATACCACGTCAAAAATGCTAACGTTCAGGATTCCGCAAATGCGGAGCATGTGTGGGAAACCGGGCATCAGATAGACCCCTCGAAAGTCAAACTCATCGAACGAGAGAGCAATACCATCCGAAGGAATGTAAAAGAAACCAATGAATAAGAATAGTGGTCAAGCAATAAAACCTGGTTGGACTCACATCCTACAAATTTTTTTTGAACATCGCAAGAGAATCAGAGAGCTCCCATAGATACAGGACATAAGAACAAAGGTACTAATTTATCTATATTTTGCATATTTTTTAAAAATCTTTATCCTCTTGGTTTCAAGTGTTTATTGCCAATTTTGTTGGCCCTGATGAAGATAAAGAGAAGCTACCGAAATCTTGGCTTTGTTTAGTAAAGAATTTGCCACTAAACATCCTGTTGTTACGTTGTATTACCGAGACGCAGTCTTTCTTTTTTGGAGTTAAGTGTTAGTAAATCAATAACGATAGTGCCAGATTTCTTCATAAACTGGTTCTTGGGTAAAATTCATATCTGGCTTCAATTTAAGATGTTGGTTGACATGAGAAAGCAAAATTGATTTTCCGGTTGACCTCATTTTCTGTTTGTTTGGCTTAAATCTCAAGGTTTATCTTTGATGTTGGCAAACTGTTTGCTAACACGGAGCCAACAAAAAAGTTTGCATTTTAAACAAAAATGTTATCAAAATATTCAGAATTGCAATGAATTGGAATGTACAAAATTTGATAGGATGGCCTACTTTTTCTGAAATATTTGCACTACAGTAAACCCCGGAATTACTCACATATTTCGTTTGCCAGGTCAACACCAAGTTATCAGTAACTGTGCAGATTTGACATTTTTATTTTTTGTGTAATCAAAATTATTCAGTACAGTTCCAAGTGCTTTCAGTATATATATATGAAATTTGCTGTAAAAACCAAATAAGGTTTTGTATGTTGTTAGCAAATTTAAGTGACACCATTGATATCTCATTCTGAATAAAGCAAAACTCATGCATGCCCTGGTGATATGAAAAATGGCTTGAACAACTTGTAATGAAAATTGTTGAATACAAAAATACCTTGAAGTTTGAGTACTACGTCGCTACCTAAATTCTATACAATCTTATTACCAAAAGAAGATCCTATTCATAAAGTTTAAATAAGTTTAGACTATATGAATCCTGCCAGCATAGAGACCAGCAAAACATTAAAATTATCTGGTGCTTGATAAGTTTGTTGATCTTAAATCTCTCCGAATATTTACTCGATAATATACGTTGGTGCGAAAAACTATGAATATAAATATATGTCGTATCAATATCGTATTTTAAATTTGCAAAGGATCAACGTTTCCTGCAAACTAAATGTTTTACCGTTTGGTAATCTCTACCAAACGATTACACATTTGCTTAAAATGCGCTTAAAATACATAGCATCACGAAAATACTCAATCATATAGAATGGTTCTCTTGATCCAAATGCTCACTCTATCTATTGATTAGTGGCACCACATTGAGGCTTTACGCGAAATATTATCTTTAGCTTTTCCATTTTTGGTATAGTTTCTAAAAGATCGAAAATAATTTAATTAAATCTACAAGATGGATTCCAATGAAATACTCATTGGTACTGGAAGTAAGCCGTTACAAATGATCTCTTAACCGCAGTATATAAACAAGAATAACGTCTTTGTTGTTGTGGTTTCAGATTACAGCGTTCCCCGTATTGTAGCATTGCTATCTACTAGCAATAATTCTAGTTATACTAAAAGTAATTTGCAGAAATTATTCTCGCTGCTGGAAATCCACCAGGATACTCGTGAGAAGATTGAAGGTGATATGGAAACCCCCAAAGTTACACTAGATGAAGTTCTCTTCACCGTTTTATTTGAATGGCGTAACCGAAATCCGAGTCAAGCAACGGTGACCAACTTAATTACAATATTGAGAAAATGTGATTTCAACCATTCAGCGGACATTTTGCAAAATAAGTTGTGTAATACCACAAATAGCTTGGTAAGATTTTTAAGTTGTAAATAAATGATTGCTCTATTTTACAATAAATTAAATTTCTTTTAATATGTAGAGTCAATCGGGAAACCTTAACCTGAATCCACAAGCGTCATTGAGTACTACATCAGCTGACCAGCAAACATCATTAGCATTAGATAGTTCATCAATAGAAAATATCAAACATGAAATGTTTCAACTTCTTGAGGAGAAGCAGAAAAAATTGAGCAAACCATTGCTGAGAAGTCTGTCGCTTGCATTTGTTGTAGGTGTTGTGGTATTAATGATTTGTATAATCTTAATTTTCCTACTTTTAATACCGCTGCCGTCTAGAGATCAATTTTATAGCAGAATACCATTAAATACTTCAACAACATTGCCTGTTAATTCGACGGAAGAAGAAGAAATCATACCTAATCCTGTGGTAGTGAATGACAATTACGTAAGCAAAGTTTTAAAGCTTTTTAATAATTAGAATATTGACTCATTTAAATAAATTATTTTACACCCATTTTATTAATACAGAATGAATTGACATACTTTGTAGTTTAATGCAGTCACTAATTGTTCAGATATTCAAATACAAGTACTTAATATTTAGTTAAGATAATTTATAGCTTATGCAGACACGTTGGGTAAAAGGTTGTTGACTCCGATTAGTTCTCTTTGTTATCGGTTTTGTCAACAAATTTCTGTTTTATCAGTACAAGTACTATATTAGTTTGCAGAATGATGTCACTTCACCTACTTTGCTTAACATTTTTTATCAGCAAACAAAGACTATAACCTAACTGCCGAAAACAGGAAATATGATAAATTTTTGTTTGAATTAATTCTATAGCTTTTTTCGTAAATTTCTGTGTGTATTTTCCTATATGCATCAATCCTAATTAAGACAACTTTCAAAGACGTTGAAAATTCCACATTATAAGCAACAAAGTTTGGAATTCTTGTTCTAATTCTTGTTTTTTGAATTTCAGAAAAACCCAAATGATGCGTATACAAGAAAACAGTGCCGAAACCTTGTTGTTAGCACATTTCTAGAGCTTCAGGAAAGGCTTTCAGATTTATCAACGGAAAAAGTAGTTTGTATTCACATACGTATAAACGATTGCGGTACTTGGTCAACCAGTATAGGGCCCAGTTTTCGTCAAATAGTATTTTTGGTTATAACTGGTTGTGTGAGCCCCACTTCCATTACAGCAATTTTGCCTTTGCTTCCCGACCTTCAAAGCTTAAATATCCTTAAAACGAAAGAACACGACCAATGCATAAATAGTCCTACTCAGCAAATTCTAGTTTCAAATTCAAGAAAAATACAACTGAACCGTTTAACTTCCTTGACCGTACAGAATTTTGGAAACTGCTCTGAGGTGCTTAATACACTAGCAACTAGGTTTCTTACACCGAATGTAAAAGCATTAACTATTAGCAACAGTAGCAATATTTATAATGTTTCTTCTGTAATCCGTCCATTATTGAAGAATATAAGATATTCAGTAACACATCTAACAATTCCGTATGCAAATTATGAACCACCAATTTTTGAAAATATGACGTTTCTTCTGTCGAAAGTGGTTTACCTAAACATTACTTTTCAAAAAGTTCAAGAACAGAGTTTCGATTGTCTTGGAACTAATGCTCAGAACGTACTGCCAAATTTAAAGGTTTTAATTGTAAGCTGGGGGACGGTGTCATGGCAACAGTACTTACAAATACTAAAATTTGAAAACCTTCAAGAATTAGAAATAGGCATATTCGTACCGCAGAACGAAATTTTTTCTTTAGATGTCCTCACCAGCAGTCTAATACATCTCCGCAAAGCCAAACTTACTTTAGAATATTCTAGTCCCGAAACCTGCAAAATAAGGGATAAAAGGTTGTTAAAAACGTTTGCAAAAATAGATATACATGCCAACTGCATTCTTAAATATGATTAAATAGACAGACATTGTTTGAAAAACTTTATATTGTCGATGTAAAAAAATAATTTTTTGTTCACAGGCAGCCATACATTATGTAAAAAATCTTCCTTAATTTGCGAATTTCAGTGTTTGTCAATAAACAAAATACTAAATACCAAATGTTTCAATTTTGCGGCCCTCAACAACATAAGGGATTCATTTGTTTCGTTTGCTTGATTGCTTGTTTTATGTGATAATTTTATTTGCATCAAAAACTGTTTTGGTCACCGCGAATTGAGGGGAAATATACAAGAGATTAGATATGCAAAAGGTCACGTATTAAGGTTAAGAAAGCGCACGTTAAACACTTTTCTCTTCCACGAAACACTCATCAGCTTTCGACACATGGTGTTGTATTAGCTCCCTTTCTGAGCTCTCGCAGAATATATTCAGATTCGGATGTGGGTTACGAGATGACGCCTATTTATTTATTTTACACTTGTATAACAATTACGGTTTTTAATTTATATCGCATAGGTATATTATTTATCAAAAATTATAAAAAGGAACCGTAGCTATTGGCTCTACGTTTCGGTACTTAATAAAGGATCCTCGTCAGGTGCAATAACAATATGAAAACATTTACAAAGAAAGCTCCTTATCTAAAATTTTGTAAATTATGCAAATTCAAAAAAGAATGAATCCCAATAATTTGGGAACCAGTCGCAACCTTCCTTTTCTTTCCGGATCATCAATGGGACGATCTGATTTAGTTTTTCTTTATAAGAATACCTTCAGTCGATGAGCGTTGGACGTATCTGTCTTCAGTAGCGATGACTTTGGCTTTGTCCCGTCTAATGGAATGCTTGGTCGGGTTCTGGATTTTATTCCCTACATGATTTGCCACCGCAGACTTATCACAATGTCCTAGTCTGGTAGAATCCTTATGCTTGTTTAGTCTGATTTCAAAATTTCGTCCAGTTTCCTCAACGTATTTCCTCAATTATGGTCACAATTACAATGCATAGTATAATTCTGCAATTTTGCCATTCCTTTTTGTCTTTATGGGTGGATACTAAATCCGAAGAAATTGTACTAATTGTAAGGAATATAAGCTTTATTTTATTTTATTAATTGTTATTGGCCGTATACCTATCTTAGGTAAACCAAACATAACATATTTTAATTTTGGATCACTGAGCCCACTTGATGTTATTTGGCAACGGTAAGTTAATTTAATAATCTTTAGTTTTTTCTGTATTTAATTTTATTATACAATTTTAGTTTTATTTAGCATGCAGAAAGTTGAGAAACACGCTGAGCACATTTGCTGGTAGATAAAATTCACGCAACCACGTCGCACATTTTTGTACAATGTAAATGAATGATTCATATATTCATTATGAATCATTTCATTAGCTGCTGACTGGTTTCAGTGAACTCATTTCTAAACCACACTTGAAAGATAAAGCCTCCCAGATATATATGCCAAGGTTGTTCGTTAACATTATTTTGGTTGTAATTATAATTTATTTAATAATCCTAATGGTACAGAATAACTAGAAAAAAGTGCCTCCAATCTCAAGTGCTTGGACTGTCATCCAAACTGATAAAAGATTTGCAGCAGTAGCGTCGCAATGGTAGTACTTAGTAAATGACTTGGTAGTCTTCATAGAGATGACTCGACTCTTAATAATAATAATTTTTATTGTCCAATGGATAGCAACAGAATATTTGTGCATCTTACACCAGCGACATTGTTTTGCATTGGATCTATGCTGTAATGCCAGCACTGGTTCGGTACATTCAGCCGTTGCAATTGTTTTTCTGGGTAATATGCTTTACATAGTCAGATTTGCTTTAGTTGTAGTTACGACTCTTATTAAACTCCCAAAGTTGTGTATCGTCACCTGAACTGGGCAAATGTATCTCACAACTCAATTGATACCAAATTTTGAATGTATTGCACACAGGAATGAAAAGCCGACCAAAAGTAATTTTGGTAAATACCGGTTTGATATCGGTATTTAGTTTTATCAATTTAAAGAAAGGGTTGAATATGGAAAGACTTGTATGAATAAAGCCTTCAGGATTGCAAAATGACTTTATTATCTGTTCGTTGGCATTTTTCTTATCATGCATCCAGGACGTTTGAAATAAATAAATAAGTACATACATAAAAAAGATTACATACAACAAACGATAATGCCTACAGGATTGATTTCGTATCAGTCAAGTATTGAACCACTTAGTATTACAAAATATTCAATTAGTTGTAATTATTGTAACCAAAATTAAATAATAAAACATAAAATACAACTTTAAATAAATAAGCATCATGGATCGCAACACAATCTTCAATGCTATGCTTAAAGTTGACAAATACTATGCTTCAAATTATCAGCACTGACGCAAATTAGACAAATTTCTACTATCTCTAGATTTGCAAACCAGTAATCACGCATTCTTATGCTATTAAATTTAGAACAGATTTGAAAGTTTTTAGTAAATATGTTTAGTTTCAATGACATCACAAACGGGGGCAACTTTTCAAGTTGTAACATTTCCTCCGGATCTTCAATGACTAGCCCAGTCTCTATTTCTAGAATCTCGTTACAAGCAAGAAGATGAATAAACTGAGCAGTATTTATCAAGCCGTTAATAAGTGTAAATTTTTGTAAGCCTTTGAATTTTTTACAAAACTGTGAGTCTATAATCGCAATGGCTTCATGGTTATTGTCTACTCTTGTAAATTCAAGAACTATAGTTTTAACATAAAGTAATTTACTCAGTAGACTAGTACCAAATAAATTTATCTCAGTGTCGTAAGTACCACGAATTTCTACATGTTCTATTGTTGTATTAGCTTTGGATAAAATATTATGGATTTGAAGTACTGTCTGATCATTAATTTCTCTGTTGTAACGTAAGTATTGGAGTTCCTCTGCCGAAATACACTCTGATATAAATTCCATTACATGCTCGCAGTTTGAGAAATTTTTTACAGCTAAAGTTTTCAGTACGGGTAATCTTATGCTACACTTATTTGGATGGAATTTTCGTTCATTACACATAGCCCCGTTATCAAAATTTTCAAAAGAAAGCTCCTTTATATTTGGCATTTGAATGAGAATCATTTGCATTGCGGAAATCGAAATGTAACCTTGAATTTTAAGATGAGCAATTAGATACGTGTTGGTTAGATATTGGTCCACCAGCCAATTGGAATAATTTGTGGAGGTAATAGTGAGTGAAACTTGTCGTTTTTTGTTAACTCCAAAAATCTGATGCTGGTATTCCCAATAAGACTTTACAGTCAAATTGACAAGTATATGGAGTGCAGGATCAGTAGTTGTGAAGTACGTAACTTTTTGAATAGTGGTTAATTTTGCGGATCTGTTTGCAGGGTCGAGATGTCGGCCTGTAAGTGTTGCTGTCCTTTGAATTTCCGTTATTGGGTTATCCGTCGCTGGATTACCGGTTATTGGAGGGTTTGTCGGTAAAGTTTTTGTCGTTAAAGTTTCTGTCGTTAAATAATCTGTGGAGTTTATTGGGGAATGTGTACTGTACATTATACTAAAAGTCGTTAACCAAGTTATAGCCACAAAAATAGAAAATACACTACATAAAATTGCCAATACATAGTATTTTACAAATTGGATAATGCTAAGTGCTTGAGATTCCTTTGCCGTGACGTCGTAATCTGTATTTTGTGCTTTCTGTGAAAATTCGAAATACAACTTCTCGTCAAGTTTTCCTAACCCTGTCTGGTGTAATCCGTTATATGTGTGATTCGTTTGCTCATTTTCTATTGGGTGGTTACAGCTTAATGGTTCTTCGATTTTTGCTTCTGAATTTTCTGTGCTAGCATTTTGGGCTTGTGAAAATTTTGATTGCGTATTATGAGACAACTTTACTTCCTCTGTGTAAATGAGTCCTGGTCGCTCATGCAAAATTGTTGGTGGTGGCTTCGGAGGTTCACAAAATGTTGACTTTTGAACACATGGCTCTTCTTCGGTTGGAAAAGACAGATTTTGGGGACAATCCAAAACAGGTGGATAATTATAATCCTGCTTGGAGCATTTTATGGATGGAGTTTGCTCTATGTTTAACGCATTTAGCAAAGCAGATGCAGTTTCATTGGGATTGTGACTTAAAACCACTATATTAGTTTGATGCACTGTGGTGTGACTTTTAGGTGGTATTCGAAAAGCAGCTGGATATGCTTGAACAAGATTAGACTCTGCGTCGGCCTTGTTTTCTTTTTGAGATTGCAGTGCCTGAGTTGGAACGATTTCAAATTTTGAATATTCATTTCGTAGATGTTCGGCAAGTGAAACAAGCTGGCACGAACACAAAATGTCATATAGGTTTTGAAGGGTACAACTAGAAGGGTCCCTAGATCTCCAATCTGTCAAAATATCTGTCGTCACTTCAACGAACGAGGAAGCATTATTTTCGAGCTTTTCTTTTGCAAACTTTGCTTTAATTGGGCATGTCTTAAGGCGGTGAGTGAATTCAACAATTGTGTCCGAAAGTAGAACACAATCCGGAGATTTTTTCAAAGCGATAGCCACCCCACCTATGCTACACCCTGAAATATTTATTGAATAGTTACTCAAATCTTACAATGACTTAGTACTTGGAGTCTGGAGCTTGAATGTTTACCTTTATCGCCTAATGAGACGTTTGCCATTGTGACTGATGAGTAGTTTGTGTCAGCGCCGGAATCTTCTAAAATTACGTAGAATCATTTTCTCCAAAAAAATTTCAACTAGAATGTAATTCCAAATTTTGCACGATATCAGGTGTATTATTTAAATTTATTACAGTTATAAAACTAAGCAGAAGTTTTAAACCAGTTTGAAAACTAATATGCACGTCCGAATCCATTTGATGTATTACGGGCATAACGACTCTGAAAAATCGTACGACTACAATAAATATTATTTTTTGGTGGGTTACTCAGTATTTACTCAGTATTTTGCATATTGCAATATCTATCACCAGAGAGTTAAAATGATTGACAGTTTTTACGCTTGTATTATTTTTCTTTTCTTGGGTCTCCTGGATTTTTATTTGTGAGCGATAAATTCTTATCAGAGATTCGGTAGAATGGTTTATGGACAAAATGCAAACTTATAACGTAAGGTTTTACTGATATAATCGCTGAACATGATTATCATTTACATAACAGTTTGCAGATTTTGTACACTTGCATGGGCATTTCATTCTTGTTGTTCGCATTAAAATGATAAGCCTATTTAGATTGCTTATTTTTTCATGCAAACAGTACTCGTGATACCAATGACGTTGTTTTAACTGTTGTTTAAATACGTTATTATTTAAAATGAATAGGTATATGGTTTAAATTTGATCCAGCAGTTACATAAGATTTAATCTAGAAAACCAGATAATAAGGTCGGTGTATTTCTGTGTATCGGGACTAGTTTAGCTATGGGGTTCTAAATAGTGCGTAAAACCGCATATCGCGAATATCGTTAGTTTTTTTCAGAAGTCAGGGCTCATTTCCTTAGCTTTGTGAATTTGGTGTTTTATTAAAGAAAATTGGCATAGTAACAGTTTATGTAAACTTTCACTCCATTTTTGAAACATTGTACGCATATTGAAGAAACTCCCTGATAGTTAGCAAAATGCAACCAATCGACAAAAAAATTAATTTAGTTTCTTTAACGGAAAGCAACTGTAACAATTTGGCTTGTTGACTTAATTGTGTTTCAAAATCTTTCAAAAAAATAAAGAAATCACAATGAAAATCTTTTAGAAAAACCATTTAGATGAACGTTTCAGTCATTACGTTTAATAAAGTATACTGGCTTGTCGTTAAAGTTGCAATGTTAACACTACTTTATCTGTTATTTGCTTTCTGTTGACTCTATTTACGAGAGTTCTTGCGCAGTTGCATCGGTCTTATTTTCCTTAATAGCGGATACCCAGCAACATTACACTTTCAACTGCGTTGCTGCAGATAAGATTTCCTTGAAATCTTCAACAAGTTTATCATCGCGATATCAGCTTCAATACAAATTTTTATGATGAATCACCAGAATAGCTTATAGTCCGAGCGGATTACTTTTTATTGTGTCTATTCAATGATACATGAGAATAGTATTCAGTTTTCTCCGCATAGTTTATGTATGAATTATTGAGCAGGCTAAGTTGTTGAGACTAGCCAGTAAGCAACATAATGGGTGATTATGATTGTATTGTACAATTTGTACATATTATGTAAAACTGTTTTTGACTGTTAGGAATAGTAAACTAAGAAAGAGCATAATAATCGTACTGTGGGTTTATTTGTAAAAGTAGGCATACTATGTGTCAACTTTTCTGTTCTGTTATGTTGGCAAACCAAATATCAAAAACAAAGATAAGCTATTTGACAAAGTCTCTTTTACTCTTTATATCAGATTGCGACAACAAAGCTAGGAAATGCTTTCTAGAAAAGAATTCATAGACACAGTGTTAGTATTACAGAATTTCAATGTTTTCCATCATGCGTCGCAGTTTTGTCGCACATTTAAAAAATGCATTTAGCAACATATAAATTGCATCCCCAGAATGACTGTGACATATTGACCAATTCAAAATTACACTTAGTCTTTTGAGAAGAGTTTTGAGAAAGTATCAACGTCCTCACAAGAATGATTTTTGTCAACTCATTCCCACTTAATTACCCTGCACATTGTTATGATGTGATAGAGATGGATCACGTCATCAGAAAAAGTGCAAAAAGTTGCAAATTTTTTAAGCTCATGATTGTAATAAACAATGCAGATAAGATAGATAATGATAAACATTTACGCAGTTGATGATACATTACCACGAATGTATCAGAACTTAAAGTTTTACTATTGCGTGTTACAAGCAGCGTCGTATAAGCCAACTAAACAGTCATCATTCATTCATTACTAATGAAAACAATTATAGTTAAAGTTACCAATTTTAAAAATCAGCAATCGAATTTTAAGGATTTGTAATGTAAATTTAGTTAATAAAATTTCAGTGCTTTAATATTTTCAAAGTGTTATGCTATATACCATGAACGTTCCCATTCTAAATAACCATGTCAGCTTGTATAAAACTAAATATGTAGTGGTTCGGTTGCATTCGATTCGCTTATTATCTGCTAGAAGAACTCCACCATTTTGTTTTAATAGGTATTCAGCCCGGAGCCCTATACAAAAGTACGAACAAAGAAGAAAATCCGCATTCATCTAAGACACAAGAAAAACTAGTTTCCCGTTTACAGTTTTACAACATTAGTTACAATTCACAAAAATTTTCAGTAGATACTTCTAATTTCGATTGACAAGAACAACGGGGAGCTTATAATCTTGAGCTACCTTTTAATGCTTAGCTCAAATATAACTGCTAATTCAGAATTCAAATTTGAGTATAAAAATGAATAAACACAAAAATCACGAGCAATGCTGAAATACGAATACATGATCAGGTAACAAGCACACTTTAATTTTTGTCATTACTAACACAAGTCATGCAAAAAATAATATCATGGTATTTTTATGGAACGTCTGTCTATAACTGACTACGATAAATAAAAATCCTCTACGCCACATATGTTATTTCTTATTCGAGAGCTTTGTTTGAAATATGCAGTAGCTAATTGAATAAGCAAACACAACCTCCTCATTAACAAATAATCAAATCACACATTCAGTAATTTTAACAAGGATCATTTAAATTGATGAAGAGTTTAGTATCTAAATATTTTTGGCTAGTTATTTTAACATTCTACACATATACAAATATTTTACAATTTTTGTATAAAACATGGAATTCAGAGTTCTGTTTTGAATGTCTTATTTATTGTCAGTATTGACAAATCTGCTTTGACTTCAACTTATCCTCTCCGACACACATTAAACAAATTTCTATTTTCTGTATTTTTGCAAACCAATAATTTTGCATTCTCATGTTACTAAATTTATTACAAATCTGAACGTTTCTAGTATAAATGTTTAATTTTAGTGACCTCATAAAAGGTGGCAACTTCTCAAGTTGCAGCATTTCCTCGGGATCATCAATGACTAACCCGATTTCAATTTCTTGAAGCTCATAGCAAGCAAGAAGATGAATAAACTGAGCTGTATTTATCAAGCCATTTATAAGTACAAAGTTATGTAACCCTTTTAATTTCCTGCAAAACGAGGAATCTAATATTTCGCTGACATCATATCTATTTTCTTCTCTTGTCATTTCTAGAATTACTGTTTTAACATACAGTAACTTACTAAATAAGCTATTACCAAATAAATTTATCTGGGAATAATACGTGCCAGAAATATGTATATGTTCTATTGTAGTATTAGATTTTGATAATATATTATGAATCTGAAGAACGGTTTGATCGCTTATTTCTCCGTTGTAACTAAAATATTGAAGCTCTTCTGCTAATATGCAATCAGATACAAACTCCAATAAAGGCTCACAATCAGAAAAATTGTACATAGCTAAATTTCTTAGTACGGGCAGCCGTACGCTGCACTTGTTTGGATAGAATGTACGGTCACCGCAAATAGGATGAGTATCGAGATTCTCTAATGACAAAGCTTCTAGATTCGGCATTCGTAATGAGGTAGGTATTTGACAAAGATTCGTTTGCTGGCCATTTTGAATAATTGTCAGAAGTGATAGTGAGTGAAACTTGTTGCTGCTTATCGGTTCGGAAGATTTCACGCTGGTATTCCAGATAAGAGTTTACAGTCATGTTGACAAGTATATTAAGTCCAGTAGGGGTCGTTTCGAAAAACGTCGTTGTTGCTTCAGTATTTTTTCTTCGGTCGCTGTTGGTCTGGAAGTAGAGTTTGCGGGTCTCTCCAAGGAATTTAAGGATCGCTGCATATGCCAAGTTGAAGCCGTCTTGGGAACATCAGTCGAGGAAATTGCAAAAATATCAGAATTATCCTCAGGGTATGAGGTGTGTTCAAAAACTAAAATTATTACACAGATGACTACCAAAATACAAGATAGCGCTATTAACACCTGTACGAAACATAGTTGAAAAGAGCTTATAAAGTTGGAATTGCTCTCCGCGTTGACAAAATCGAAGTGATATTCCCGCTTGTCTTCATTTTTTGGAAGTCGTGGCAAAAATGGCTGCAAAACGGCAGGAGGCTGAGTAACTGGCAGTTCCAAAACTGTTGACTCTGACTCACGTTTACATGGCAATTCATCGGTTGGATGAGTAGGATTTTTGAGGTTATCCAACGCAGCTGGACCATCATACTCTTGATTAGAGTTTTGTGTCGATGGAGTTTCCTTAAAATTCAAGAGTGTAGTAAAGCAGATGATGTTTCATAAACTTTTTACAGGTGCTTCTTCTTTATAATATTTTACCTGATTTTCCGTTAGAACTTGATCTTCCGTTTGGACTTGATTTTCTGTTATGGCAGTGTTGATCGGCGGTTGAAGTGCATTATATGGCTCAATATCAAATTTTGAATATTCTTTACGCAGATATTCAGCCAGCGAAACAAGTTCGCATGAGCACAAAATGTTGTACAGTTTTTGAAGGCTACATTCTTCAGGCTTTCTGCTTCTCCAGTCTGTCAGAATTTTATTTGTTTCTTCAACAAACGCCTCACTTTTCTCTTTTAGCTTCTCAATGGCAATTTCTGCCTTCACAGGACTAGTGCCAAGGTGAAGGGTGAATTGGGCGAAATTCTTCCATAATCCAACATAGTCAGGTGATTTTTTAAGAGTCAGCACGACCCCACCTATGGTGCACTCTGAAGTTTTTATTGATTAATTAATGACTAATAACTAAATTATCAGGAGTTTGTTGTATTACCTGGGTCGCCTAGGAAAACATTTGACATTGTGACATAGGCAGATCAGTGCCCATTTCTGCTGATTCTACGTAAAATCATTTTTTCGACGAGAACTTTCACCAAAAAGCATTCAAAACTTCGATAAGGCTTCACAACCTCATGAATACAAAACAAAGTTTTAAATTATTTAGTAACTTGGTATATACATCCTTAAATCGTTTGTATTACAGAAATAACAACTCCTATGACTTAATGAATTACAAATGGTAATATTTGTGGGTAGAATAAAGAACTTTATTGACATCATCTGATCATTTTTTGGCATAAGTAATTGTGACATTTATGTGATTCAGCAGAAGGCTTATCAGGCTTTTGATAACAAAGCTCACGGTCTATATTACAAAAAATTGAAATAATAAGCATAAATCATTTAACTGATAAGCACTGGACTTTTACCTGAGTATTAACACTTCTTGGATTTGTTGTACACTTTTATGATATCATTATATTTTTTGCAGAATATTCTTCAATTGTTATAATTAGTCATGCAAAGCATGCATTACTCAGATAACTCTTGGCATTATATTATCCATTCAAAACATTTTATTTGTTTAATATGTACAAATACATAACACATCTGGTTAGGTCTGCTCTAACATGTTGAAACTGGAAAACTTGCGTTTTTTCTTAAGTATAAGAAACCAAATATTTTTGATTTCAACAATTACGTAAAATCATTATTTAGCCCAGCTTCATATTTGAAGCTCTACAAGCAGTTTTACTGATAATCACGGAAGAAAGTAAAACATGTGCATTAAGGAAATTAAATCATTATAGAAGGTTGTTCGAGTTGAGTGGTTATCACATACTTATTGCCTACAGCCAGTTAAAACTGACTCACAGTTTGAGAGGAACTTTGAGCGTAAACATCCTCTCAGAAATGAGACTTTTCAATAATGCTTCGTTGTATAGTTATTTACTCTACATCATAAAGTGATATAATGCGATCATATCATCATACAAAATGCGAAAACGATAAGTTACTTGTTTATTGAGTTTTATTCTGATTGATAAGAAATAATGCTTAGAATAAGCCAGCCAGCTTTTAACTTTTATGTCATGCGTGTTACATAAGCGTATTTTAAAACAGTTTTACGGTTGCCAATCGCTAACTAATATTTTGGTGAATAACCAGTGTAAACCTTCGTTGTTAACACTACCGATTTCCAAAACTAAAAATCCACAATGGGATATGTAAGACGTTCTGGTGACTTTGATCTCAAACCACAAATTGTGTGGTAACGCCGGAAAAGGGTGGATTACCATCTTTATACTTATCCGGTTGGTTGTCTTAATTTTTTGTCGTCAAGAATCTTTTTAGAAACGGTCCCTAAATCAATAAATTTTGTAAAGGTCAATTCTAATTACATTGCTGTTTTTTGCTATTTTTTTTAAATATACATAAGTAAACGTATAGCGTAAATTTTATGACAGATTATATATTAAGGTTATATGCACCATTATGTTGTAAACGCAGTTCTAGCTGACAAACTGATACAAGCCATTGAGTCCCCTTGAATCGAATCGAGAAATCGAAAAATATTGCAGGTTTAGGTATTATATTTTGTCTGGTGCAGTTTTAAAACCTTGTGTGTAAAGTGAAATAAAACTGTATTAATTTTTTTCCTGATTTCCACTTGGTTTTCTGTTTTGAGCTGATTTGTCTCCTCCGCTTGCAGTTAAAGCGCACTATATGGCTCAATTTCAAATTTTAAATATTCTTTACGCAGATCTTCAGCAAGCGAAACAAGTTCGCATGAGCACAAAATGTTGTACAGTTCTTGAAGGCTACATCCGTAAGGCTTTCTACTTCTCCAGTCTGTCAGAATATCACATGTTACTTCAACAAACGACTCAGCATTCTTTTGTAGCTTCTCATGGGCAATTTCTGCTTTTACAGGATAAGTGCCAAGATGCAGGCTGAATTGGAGAAAGTTCTTCCAAAGCCCAACACAGTCACTTGATTTCTTAAGTGTCAGCACAACCCCACCTATGGAGCACTCTAAGGAGTTTATGTATTTATTAGTAAGCCACTTAGCAAATCAGATTTGTAAGATTATAATGTATTACCTGGGTCGCCTAAGAAGACATTTGCCATGGTGACATATATGTAGAATAGGGCAGGTAGACTACAATAGGCAGATATATTATTTGTGGATAAAATAAAGCACTTTATTTTGAATCATCTAAGCAACTTCAACTTCATTTTCGATAAAAATCTCTCCCAAAAAAAGTTACAATACAAAATCTCTTTTAGTTATGTCGGGATTTCCTGAATTTAATTTGTGGTTAGTTTTATCAGATATTTAATATTATGGTGTGTGGATAACTCTAGATGCAATCTTATAAAGTTATATTTTTCTGTCCGCCGTTAGACAAATGATTATAACGTGAATAACAATTCGTATATTTTATACACTTGCATGGGCATTTTTATTCATGTGGTTTGCATGAAAATGATAAACTTGTTAGAATTGCTCATTGATAAATGAATGCAATACTCATAAATCCCATTGGTAGCTATACTCAGCAACATTACGTTTCAGCGTCACTACATTGGTGGAATTCAAGGAAATCTCCTGTAAGGTTTATTATTATATATCAGTCCAAATACAAACTTGATAAACCATCAGAATAGTTTGTAATCTGGGAAAGATTATTTTTATTGTGTATATTCTATGGTAGATGTGAATAAAACTCAGTTTCCTCTGCATTGCTTACGTATGACCAATAAAGTGGGCTTACTTGTTGAAACTAACAAATAAGCACCAAAATTGGTAATTCTTATTATTCATGCTATGTAAAATTATTGTTTTTAACTGTTGGGAAGAGTGGTCTCAAAAATTGCTTAATAATGTACTGCAGGCTTATTTGCAAAAACAGGCATATTACGTATAACAGGATATAGAAGATAAGCTAATCGACAAAGTTTTATTACGCTTTTTATATCAGATTGTGTGACCTAAAAGCCAATAATGTGTTCAAAAAAGAGAATCAAATCAATCCATTCAATATAAAATGGGACATAATCTTGGAGACTCGAGATATATTCAACGTCCTCTCAAGAATGATTTTTTGTCCACCCAATAACAATTGATACCCATGCATAGCGTTAGGATGTTATATGTAATAAGATCACGCCAATATGCAAAACGCGATAAGTTGCAGACTATTTAGACTTCTGTTTGTTGATATGCACTTATGTATTTTATTACGGAATTTTATTAGCAGTATCTTATAAGCCAAGTTAACGGTTATCAATCATGCATTATTAATGAAAGCATTTTAGTTCCTAAAATTGCATTGCATTAATAATCACAAAGTTTTAGGGTATATACCGTGAACGTTCCCATTCTATATTGCCATGTCAGGTTGTCAAAAATTAAAGATAAGTTACCTGCCAACCCACATTCGATTCACTTGTTATCTGCTGATAAGGCCTAGCAGAATTTCAACATTAAATTCAGGTATTGGTTTGCATTGGATCAATAGGTATTTAGTCCGAAGCCGTACACAATACCACGAACAAATAAGGAATCCACATCTATTTCAGTCACAAGAAAAGTTAGTTTCCGGCTTTCAGTTTTACAGCAATAGTCAGAATTCAAAAACGTTTTCAAACGATACTTTTTACGTCCCTTGACCCGCGGAATAGGAAGCTTATTATAAACTCTGGCTATCTTTCAATGCTTACGTTGAACTTAGCTGTTAATTCATAATTCGAATTGGTATAAATAAATATAAAACCAGTCTATGGGAAACCATGAAAACGCTCGCTGCTAATGAAAAACGGAGTTCGTGATCTTGATTTCTAGCTTATTTAAGCTGGTTTAAGACCTACTTTAGCTGATTAAGAGCATGCTTTAGCTGGTTTAAAGCAGAGATGTTTACTGGTTTCAGCCCATTTTTGCTGATTTAAAGCCCTTTTTTGATGGCTTAAAGCTAAGTTTGCTGGTTTAAAGCCCATTTTTGCAGGTTTAAACCCCACTTTGCTGGTTTAATGCCGAGTACATGTAATGCCAACAACAAGTAATTTATTAGGACTAATAACTTTATTTTTACATACGGCGTACAAAAAAGTCAATACATTGCTTGAAATGAGGATATACGGTATTTGAGGAAGATAATCTTCATTAATGTCAAGTTTTCGACCACTGCTACTATATTCTTGAGGACAACTATATAACAAACATGAGGGTAGTTACATATTGACAATCCCATTTAATTTATAATGTAACAACGTTTAGCATACCTTCTACTAAAGTTTAGTCCTACGTTTGACAATTATCAACAGTTTTGGATTAGCTTACTGACAATACAAGTTTTGGAAAAAGACTAATTATCAGTCAGGTACTAGGGGGTGAAATTTCACCTCCCCCTAAATGGATGTGAAATTTAATCCTCCCAATTAGGAAGAGGCGATAAAATTTCACCTCCTGGAACTTGACTGATTATGAATTATACGTTTCAGGTTTTGTCTAGCAATTCTAATTATTTTAAGTAGAAAATGTTATCATATGCCACTCTTTGATTTTGTTCTCCTGATTACATTTAAAAAATTTGTGTTGAGCACCAAAAGCTGCAGGACTTCCTTCCATTGTTGCTGTTCATCTTTCTTTCTTCGTCAAGGGTTTGAATGTACTTCTTCCTTTACTTTTCTATAATATTTGTTGGGTTCATATTCTAGGAGGAAACCATCCAATACATTGTTTATTAAAAATACAAAACCAAAAATATGTCACAACACTTAATTTATAAGTATAAATTTTTACAAACTCTACCTTTTTGTTTTGCTGGTCATCAATGTTTCACGAGAAAATTTGGTGAAAGCATTTATAAATATGTATTTCTGTTAAATGCACCAAATTAGGGGAAGTAAAATTGCATTTGTGACTTTATGCCGCTTCAAATAACAAAATTGTTTGCACATTTTGTCAATTGTTGAGATCCTGCAATGAATACAATGGGCAATATTGCATTAAAAAGTATTCAGTATAAATTTTATTTGGTTCTAGAAAACTAAAGAAGTCGTGTTATAGTTACCTGTTAACTCACATTTGCATTATACTAATACTGAAGCTGTCTTATAGAGTGTAAGCATCATCTGTTTTTAATATCCTTTTAGCACCATAAGTATCACTGGAAGAAAGTCAAATCAAGCTTCAGCTACAAATCAAGGTTCAAGTTCTCCGCATTTTGATTAAGCAAATTTAATTATCTATTTTAACAGAGCTTTGACATAAATTCCTTTGGGATTGAAATTGCTTCTAGCAAAAACAGAAACGACTATATACAATATGGTGTATTGGATACGCACCACGAGGGCGTAAAACTGAGCAAGCGCAAAAACGTTTTCAAAATCTCAAAAAAGACGTAACAGTGACAAGACAGAACTGCAACTAGATTATAGATAAAAAGTTTTAAAAAACTGCGTGTTCCTGGCATGTCCTGGCATATTTGTTTTACCGTTATTTCGTAAATTCCTTATACTTAAAATATCATATTAAAACTATACTCGTATCAGCAAGTTTGTCATCTCTATCCTAACAAAGAAAATAAAAGTTTTTTGTAGAGCAGCTTTACGAATTAGTCATTCAGTGAATTGCTAACAATCTTAAGAATTTTCCAAATTGTAAAGCTAAAAGATAGAATAAAAGTATAGCAGAATTTGATAGCTGAATTTACAAATTTTTTTGACGATACTTGTTTCGGGAAGTCCAACCAGACACATAATGACATAATATTGTCAACATGGTTCATGAACACATTATTCTGGTGTACAAGCCTTAATAAAACATTTTTTAAATATAAATTAGATAGAATTGTAGAACAAAGCAGCCCTATGTAATTGCTAAATTTTTTTGAATTCCTTTTAAATTGATGTTTAATATACATGTAAATTTCTTCAAAATAAGTTGGAAGGTAAGCCTGCATATGTTTCTCATGTCGTAGTCAATTTTAAAGATTCTAGATAAATTTTTAAATCGTTTTAGGATATTAAAGTATTTTTAATGATTATTGCATCTATTCTATTATTTTCATTTATTCAAAATTGTGTACACTCCTGTTTCCATGGTTTTTTAGTGAACGCTATGCAGAAGCAGCACTACAAATCAGTAAACCAGTAGTATTTTCTTTGCATTTTCAGTCCATTTCAGAACAGTAGTATATACCAATGTTAAAATTTGCAACATACATTCTGCATGATTTTCTGTTTGAGATTTAGCTATTTAGATGCGGTCCTATTATTCCGTTAAAAGCAGCATTTCCCCTATGTTAAATATTTAGTACTAATTTAGATAGTAAGCGCAGAGCTGATCCTAGAAAAACAGATTTATAAGTGTTTAAGGGAAACTAACGCAAAAACATTTTTGAAAGTTTCAAACAATGTTTACTTACGCGTGCAAAATCATTTTTGAGACCCTGCGCCCATCTACCGAGATAACAAGTCCAGTATTTTCTGTCCATATGGAGTACTGAATATTCAGACCTAGATCAAACATTAAAACATATTTTGCTCATTAGATATAGAAAGAATATTTTTAATTACGAACAACAGCATTATATATTGTTTTAAGCGTTCTCATTCTTGTAACTCAAGTTTTTAAAGGCAGATTGAAATATTATTTGACTTTGGAAAAACACTGAGCCATGTAAATAGCGGTGTTGCATTACCCATGACAAGCCTAAATCCTTTTATTATCACAAATCGCATGATTACTTAGTAACAATTTATATTAATATTTAATACTTTTATATCATTATGCAACTATATAAGCATGTATATTATGCTGGAAACAATAACTTGGATTGCTTTTTACGTCATTTGTACTTTTCCCAGAAGTTTACATCCAGAACGTTCGATGATATGTATAAATGCATTTTGCATAAATATCAGAGCTGTATGCTGTGTTTGCTCTACTTTCAGTATCACCATATTTGTCATGTTGTGTGGCGGTTATGAATTTTGTGCTACAACATATAAGTGACACAGCCGAAAAATTCCTGTGTAATAAAAAGCTTATTATCCTTGCGCAAAGTCTGATAAGGCAGATTTGTGATAAATTCAATGTGAGCCATTTCGCAAAAATATAAAAGCTTGTCATCAAATAGACTTCTACCATTAAATATCCCCGGTAGATTACCCATTATTGAAGTAACAAGTATTTCCAATTTCGTGAAAACTCATGATATCAGCAACGATGTTTTTTTTACAAAGCAAATATTCCACGCGGCCACAGAACTATGAACACACAAAAATTAGTAGTCAAACTTTTGCGGACATTCAGTAAAGTGCAAGCAACAAAAAATATACACAAGTTATAATAGGTTTGTATGCACAACGTTAAATAAATTTCAGTGTTTATGTACTTACTAATTTTCACTCTAGTACGTAATTCATACTTTAGTACTGATAACGTGAAATCCATTTTAGAATGGAAATATCCTTACAAAAATTTATGTACGCAAAGTAAATTAGTATATTATGCATATTATAATACGCAGCACATTTATTGGGATTATTACTGCTTTATTAAGGAACTATACTCTATACTTATTGATAGCTGGAGAGTGCGGAAAACACTCATCAGTAAAAATATTATCACAATACATCAAGTGATCTTCGAGATCAGAGGTCATAGATATTAAAAATGTTATATTGAATACAATTACATAATATCTGGGAATTGCACAAGTGATGATCTGCCTGACATTTTATCATTAGTATGTTGTCTACATAAAAATTACAGTAGAGAAACAAGGAATGATTGAATTTTTTATCTCAACGTTTTGCAAGAACACTTATCAGCAGTGAATGAGGACATTTTATAATGAATGTTTTATCTAAAAATTAGATGAATTATTCAAATTTTAACAATTCGAGGAAGAAAGTAGTTAAGTACCAAGTCGCAACCTGCCTCCAATATGCATAACTTTGTGCTTGAAGCGTCTTATATAGAAAATTTTATGTGTCATTATGAAACATATTTCTACTAAAAATTGCATCATTTATATTTTACCTTAAACATTGTATATATTTGTGGAGAGTCCAGGTCATAGAATTATGCGTAGTAAAAAAATCAATCATGCAACGTAAGGGACGGTATGTTCTAGATTTGATGTTTTCCTGGTTGGCATACAATAAGGGCTTTGCTTTTCCGAGCTTTCAGGCTTTTTGTATAGCTGCAAGAAAAAATTTATTGTAGTATTTTCATAGAAATATGACCGTCAATCATTAATCTAATTACCACGTAAATAGTTTCTGTTTGTTCGGAAGTAGTGAAACCACTGTCAAAAAATTCTTCGTCGGAACACTCTTCCTCATTCAGGGTGAAATTTGGTAGCTCATGGAATACCCTTCTTAGCACCCAGGCAGCCCTAGTGTTATTGTAGCTTTCAAGAAACATGATCAGCTTGTTTAAATGTAAGGGATTCTCGGCCACAATCTCATACAAACATACGCTTTTGTCCACGTCCTCGTCATCTTCGTCGAATTCCTAAATATAAATTGATACTCTTTTTGCTTGAATAGCTTCAGGTAAAATAAATGCATTTCACAAAAGCAATTTTTTAACCAAGCTTTGGATAAAGAGCTTAGACCCATATACCGTGGTGCACTACCCCCTGAATTTCACTTCAGCTCCAACCAGGGTCCCCTTTTAACTCATTCTTATCAAGTCGATTTCATCTAACGAATTCATTCCCGCTGATGGGTTTGCCTTATTTCCTGTTTTTATTTTATTTTTTTACCAATTGTAGTCGTAAAAATCATCTGAAGCAATCAATAGCTACGTACTACTATTACTGACGTATTGGTTTGCGACCCGTTGTACTTGAATGTTGAACGCTATATGACTAATGTCAAATTAATAAAGTCTGCAATGCAATACAACACAATACCAAAATAATTTTGTGATAGACATGAGTGTTTTTGTTGATTAAGTAATTCTTGGGGTAATGCGATTTTATCAAAAGGAAGTGGTAAAGGGGAAACTAGAATCAAGGGATAACAAGGTTGAGCAGAGGAAGTCACGAAAGGGAATACGTTTAATAGAAACTGAGTTGAAAGAAGAAGCTTAGTGATAAAAATGGGCGGAAGGATGCGATGGAAGGTCTGAGGAAACCGCTTATGGGAATAGCAAACCTCAGGGTAAAATGCACCATTGTACCGACTGGATACCTACATCAAAGCCTCCAGAAGTTACGATTTGCTGTGTCTGTAAAAATTCGATCAGATGTTTTGAACTTGTCACAAAAGCAAGACCATTTATGTGGTCCAAAATGTAATTGGTTATGGTTTCTTGGTGGTCCACAAGTTTCTCGTCAGTGGGTAGGTTTTTTGGCCTCAGCTCAAGCATTTCACGAAGTTCGTCTATATAAAAAATATTTCAGAAGAAAGTTGGTAACAAAAAAGGTTATATCAGTAATAGAGAGAACACAAACCTGCTTCACGAAAAAATCCGCGTTTTTCCAGAACAGCAAGCAGCTTTTCTATATTGAAGCGTTTTATTTCCGACCACTTTTGTAAAACTAGTTTCACTGTTGAAGAAAAGAATTCCTCTTCTGTGTAAAAATTGTAGTTGTGTTGAATTGCTTCATTTCCAATTAATAAGTGTTGTATTTCTTTCCACTTATCAGACGACCGTATGGCAGCTGATTCAGTCAGGACAAGGTGGGCACATCTCATTTCCTCTAAAGTATTTATATTTTAAACCTAACGATTGTTAGTAATACAAAATTTTATTGAGAAATATTACCAGTCTGAAGGTCTTGGTTGCTAAAAGCCATGTTATTTGCCAGAACTGTAACCGCGGAAAGCGGTATTACGGTAGGATCTCGGTATTACGGTAGGATCTTAAGCTAGTGATGGACTCTGATATATTTTTTTCAAAAAAAGCTGCTTCCAGTAAAACGGAGCATTGTTTCCAGGCATCGATTATCATACGTGATGCATTTGCGACTAACACCAAATGTAAAAGCCCAACAAATTATTCTGAAAAGTTGAGAAGCATCGTTATCTGTTATCTTGATAGTTTGCGTCCAATGACGAATGTACTACGAGATTAGGGAAAACACTTCGTGTGCACGTGCTTATCCGCATATCAATGATTAGTTTACTAAAGAGGCGAGCAGAACGTTTTGTAAAGTAAGTTCAAAAACGGCATGTATATAAGTTGCGAAATGTTTATCTGAATAATAAAAATCAATGTACAGGATTCATAAAATCTGCACCGCACCGCAAAAAGTTTCAAAACAGTATTTTTGTACAATATTTTTGACGATCACTATTCCGCGTTGTATTTAAATGTATGACGACAGGTCAAATACGACACATAGCAATATAGTGCAAAATTTGAGTCTTGCAGAATTGGCCACAGCTTTACGAAATATTTTCATTTCTTTTGTATGTTTTGATATTAGATTTTAAGTTTGTTTTATTCATAAGAAGCAATCCAACCGATTGAAACCTGTAGGGCTTGCAATTCACAAAAGACTGGAAAAAGAGTCCTTTAATTCCGTTGAACATATCTGCGCAAGCGAAAGTGGAAATAACACAAAAATCCGAAAAACGCTTTGGAGAAATTTAAGTTGGAGACAAACGCCTTGTAAAATAAGTACTTGCTAGCGCCATTACTTGTAGTATTTTATTTGCGTAAATTTCCAGCAGTAAAAGCTAGGTTGAGTAAACAAATCGTATGTTGTTATATTACTCACCATTCTTGTATATACCCAGCCATAGTATCTTTGAATATACATGATCACCACATATAATTATTTTCCATGACCTGTTTGCGAAACGGGCGACGAGGATGTTTGCCAATCGATCAACCGGACAGTTATCAGTTAAGCTCATATTAAAACTACATATTTTATTTGGAATGATGGTGCCATATGAAATAACGTTTTTAGTAACTGCGCAAAATTACTTTATTTGCACTTGTATTACAGTATTTGATTGGGAGGTTGGTCATGTCTATTTATAATGTTTACATTTGCATCATACCCAGGAAAAGTACGATTGAAATCATGTTATCAGCGCATGATCTGCGACGGTAAACCTTTAATGGATTTTGGTTGCTTTTATATGATTTTGCAAAAAACTACATTTATATGGAAGTTAATCAGAACTAAAACGGTACAAGGATATTGCAATTACATGTGTACATGCATAATTTTATTAGGATAAGTCGTTCAAATGTTATGGTTAGTTACATATTTACGTATAATCTATAAGTTTCCTGCTCGATTCTACTGTTCTGCATACCGCGTACTAGCTTTTCACGTTTCAGCAGTGCAGATATTTTTTATAACTAGTAGTCAATACTTTTTACACGTTATTTAACTATTCTTACGGTAAAATGTTGTAACAATTTAAAGGTAAGTAATCTAAAAACACCAATGCTATTATTAGCTCGCTGATGCGGCAGAAAAGCTTATTAGGATATCAATTGACCATTGACTGGTTGATAATTTTAAGAAACTAATCTTGATTGCAACACTAACTGCAAACCACAAATCCTCTTAATAAATAAATAGGGAAGAAACGTTTCTACTACTTCTTGACCCAGGTTTTAACTTGCTGTACTAGAAAGATGCTCACTTTTTAGTCCAAAGGGAATATCCAATTATAATTTCACGCAATACTTATTATTAACTAACGACAGCTTTCTACTTTTGCCTGTTTTTACGCTTTTTTGCGTGAGCTTCTTTCTTACTTAAGAAGCGTTGCTTAACTTTTGGATGATCTTCAAAGTACGTATGATTAGAAAACGATTGCCATGCCTCATTAATTTGGTGACTCTCCAAATTATCTATGCAAAAATTGACAACTTCCATTTGTGCATCTGTATCCAAAGCCAGCTCAAGCACACTCTTACCCACATTGTTTTTAATTGTAATATTTGGTTTTTTACAAGTCTTAGTCTTCTGAATAATTTCTAACATTTTAAGCTGATTGCTTTTCTCTGTAAGGAGAACTGAATGGTACACCGTATTACCCCGTTCTCCACGGTAGTTAACATCTACGTTGGTAAGTCCTATGGTGCTCTGTACTAATTGCATTTTATTACAGTGAATTCCAATGTGCAAGATTTTATGGAATAATATATTGTCGGAACTATTTGTATTCAAAGTGTTGCATGCATCGATTAACTGATCTACATTTTTATAATTTTCAATAAATAGATGTAAGGAAATCTTATTTGATAAGATATGCAATATTTGGATGATATTTTTAAACTGAACTTCGCAAAATATTCTCTGGATTGAAAAAGTATCTTCTAGACTTGGGTCGATTTCTTGATCTAAGTACTTCTTTACAAACCTAACAATGAGAAACTCTGCTAGTATATCTGGCTGGGAATCATCTGCCACAATATCATTCAATTCAACAATGGATTGAAGCAACAAGCTTTCTACAATAGCAAACTTTTCATCAAGCTTGAAATCGATTACTTTTTTTATAAATGCTTGCTTTGTGTAAAGCCAAGTTATTAGATCTTTCTGTACTTTAAAAAACTTTGATCGAATTGGTGAAATAATTGATGATTGATCTGGTACAACCGAATTACTTTCCGTGTCTTCAGCTTGGAATATATTTTTACAAATATGCTTGACTATGCCATCTATGAAAAACTCAATTGCTTCCATTATGTTTTTTTCTTGGGAAACGTTGAGCCTAGTTGAATCGGTATTGTCAACATATTTTAAATATTTTGTTGCAAATATATGACATATCAGTGGAGTGTCAGATAACTCACCAAACCAATCGGTTTCGCTAATGCAACGTTTAACTATAGAGTTTGGCGCACAAACTATACCAGCCCTCTTCCATATATCTTCAACGAAAAATGTTTTCTCTTCTGGCTTAAATTTTGTAAGGGAATACGTATTAATTTTTATATTTTCAAACTTTTTGCTATCTATTTGAACTTCTGATTTTGAAGTAATTATTATATTTATATTAGTGACATTTAAAAAAATCTGATGAATGAAATCCAACAACAATGTTTTGTCTTTGATTTCGTTTATCCCGTCAATTAATAGTACAAATAATTCGGTAGATTGAAGTACTGTCTCAAAAAGTGTTGGTAATTTAAGCGTTGGCCAAAGAAGGGAAATTATGTAACGAAGTGAATAATTTGAGGGCTGTGCATCAGATGGAAACTCAATGTTTGTTGCTTTTATATATTTAACAATAGTATTGTCTTCTTTCTTCAATAAACGGTTTCCAACCTCTGATAAAAACGATGTTTTACCTATTCCCAACTGACCAGTGATAATATAAAGCATACCTTTTGTGCGCCTTAAATTCTTTACAAATTTAGGTTGCGTAATTTGTTTATCAGATACGGTGGCAAGATAACGTGTAACCTTAATTAAGTCATTTGAAGGAAGATCTGCTGGAAACAATACCGGGTGGTCATTGTGTATTAAATTTATCAGCTCTGTGTCGCAAATATCCTTTAATTTTGCATTAATATCTGTGCATTCTTTTTCTATGGTATACGTTGAAGTTGAGCCAATTCTACTTAGCAGAGCTTTTCGGAGAAGCTTTCCTTTGAATTCGTCATTTAAATCGTCCCATTTAATGCTAGTTTTCAATTGTGCATTTCTATAAAACGCTCTTAATGTACCACATACTTCATAAAAGCTTCTATTGGTAAACACAACTATATTCCTGACATCTGAAGCGGTACAGCCATTCCCTAGAGCAGTACTATCTAATTTGGTAGCTTTTGTGATTTTTTCTTTAGCAGCGAGAGCTGCCATTTCTCTAATATTTTCAAATTCTAGCAGTACAGGCAAAACCTTTTCAGAAAACACAAAGACATATTTTCTTGAATCATTGTCCACAATATTTTGCGAAGGTATTTCGTATTTTCCGATTGTTTTGTTCGAAGATTTTTTAAAAGTGGTCTTTGCTTGCTCAGTAGACATGATAAAATCTAAATCTGAGGTAAAACTTGTGCTTTGTCGGGTTATCGCCACCTTCTCTTTGTCGTTTTCACCTTGTACAGTTTGACAAGTGGTAAATTCGTTCTGGCCACTTTTTCTTATGCACTCTTCAGCTACCTGAGCGTTGGGATACTTGAGAAACGTAAGGGTGAAGCCGTCCGCCTGAGTCATTGAGTAAATCCATCGATGACCTGCAGATATATTATTAGTTATAGCAAAATTAAAATTGGCATGACTGAATTCATCATGATCTAAATCAAAGGGAATAATTACCTTTTTTCGTGCTACTGTGGCTTTTTGCGTATGTAGTCAAGATACTTATCACAGAATCAATCGAGATATTTGTTGAGTTTTTAGCAAACTTAGGTATGTGGTATCTTTCCTCAAATGCTTTCTCAAGATCAGTTTCGAGGCTGCCTTGGGTGATTACAGCAATAGAGTATAATTTCAATGGAAGCTCGGGAAACAGTTCAAACCAAAACGCCATCCAACCTTTTTCTATTATTTTAGATACGTCGTTTGATGCTGACTCAAGCATGCTCCCAAGTGTCTGTTGTCTTTCTAACAAATCTTCTGCTTTTTCCCAACCGAAAGCAAGTTTATTAAAGGCATCACAAAATTTAGGTTTCACTAATACTATGTGCGTTCCTATGTTTCTGATTGCTCTAAGAAGTCCGTAGAATTCAGTTCCTTTGTAATCATGGTCAATAAAAAATAGATATCTACCGACATTCTCTTTAACTTTGGCTAACCATCCTACACAAAACGTATCATATTTATCCTCTATTATTTCATACGGAAAAACAGGTGGGTTAGACTTGACTTTCGTACGAGTGGGTGCTCCAATTATTGTGTTAAAATATTCGTCTTTTTCTACTTCTGCTGATATAAGCCCTACTTCCTTTTGTGTTTGCTGCTCAGAAGATCGCCACGATGTCTCTACGTTTTTCTTTGTTTCATGTGCCTTTATCCAATCTATTCTTATAAGGTCACGGAACTCCACTAAAAATTTGTAGTATAAGGCAAAGTCCCAAAAAATGGGCAGCAAGAAAATATTGTTATTCTCATTTTCTTGAGTATTTTCCATTTTGCTAATTATTTGTATCAGAAGTTTCTTTTGGCAATGAAAGCAAACATGCAAGTAACCGCAATGTGAGACCGGTCAATACTTTTGTTCCGAAAGCTTATCTGGTTTTGTGGACGAGATAAGATATGATTATTCATTGAACAAGTAGGCGTAATCAACACATTTCTATACATACTACACGTAATAGAGAAATAATCCAGATTTGTTCCGATATGCAGTAATTCATTCGATAGAGTTTTTTATAAAAACTATCAATAACTTGCTTTTTAATCAATTTCTAGCCGGTTGCCTACGACGATTTTACACTCCATGGCGTTTAAAACCAGAATTTGTTTGAGCCAAAGTAGTACATGTTCAGGTGTAGTTTATGCAATACGTTTATAAAAATGTATGATAAAAACCCTGTCAGCTATTATTCAAACCAACATTGCTGGTTATTTATTCATTAGTAAAGATGTATAATCAATAAATCCAATGAATAATATTACAGTTAGCAATTTTTGCTTTGAATTATGTCGAATCATATCAGAACTAGCATCCAAAGCTATCAAATTATAATTATAAACGTTGTACTGTAACAAAGGTAGAATTCGCTGAGAACTCAAAAATTGAGTTCTTACAATTGTAAGTCGTAATCTTGGCGGAATATTTTTAAAATTGGAAGACTAATTCTAATATTTCTGTTTTGCATATAACAACTAGTTTAAAACCACGCATTAAATTTATAGAATAGTTAGAATTGCATTTGTTTATGCTGAAAATAGTATGCTCATGCAGGAACGGTGAACGGTGAACAACACAACACGCACGTGAGAATAATATTGAGTTTTACATTCGTATGTTCCATGCAGGTTTTCTATTTTTCAAACATTAGCAAAAGGTAAACCGTTATGAAAATTTATGTATGTAATCTGATTTTCCATGAAAACAAATGGTAGGAGTTGTGCCTTATAATGATTATAATGCCTTATAATGACAAAGCTTAGTAAAGCACTGTATGTATGATTATGTTCTGATCAGTAGTTAGGGCGTGCTCATAAGGCTGCTGGAATTAGTTACGTATCGTCAACTATGAAGCCCAAATTGACATGACTCAACAGCAGAACATGCAGTCTTCGTTAAGACTGAACTGCAAGATGTATTTTTCGGGATGGGTATGCATTTTAATTACTCATGATTTTCTAATACATGCAATTGGTTGGGTCTAACGATGAATAACATGATTTGCTAATAGTTTTCATATTACTAATAGGATATGAACCTGGAATCTAAACGCAGTTTTTTAAAAGTGATATACTGCAATAACTTGCTCATGTCCCACTTATCACTCTAGTGCAAAAAACACGGAGAGCACATGATACATCATGGCTAAGCCTTTTGATCATATGCACAAGTTTTCAGGTTCTCCTTAGGTTCATTTCAGTATCAGGTTAGAAAGCTAGAATACGAAAACAAAAAAGTAGCTCTTTGCTGTTTTTTGCAAATTTTGAAAACTATAGATGACGTGTACAAAATTGGTATTTTAGAGTGATGTCATCATTTTAGGTTGTCCAATGACTCGACTCATATTTGCATAAGACTTATCAATTGATAAATACCTGCTGATGTTAATGCTGGATTATTTGTTCGCTTTGCAAAAATGACGCCAATTGTTCAATTTTACATTTGGTTTACCTACAAAAAAGCTCATTTGTCATCTTTCTGCATCGTTACTGAATTTTAGTTTTAGGATGACGCATATATCGACAGCGTTTACGTAAAAAATAAAATATTATTACTTAAATATAAAATATTATCATATACCAGAATTCTTGTACGTGTATGGAGATAAATCCACTTATTCAATCCCTGTGACATATTATATAGTGAGGTTTCTAAGTAAGGTCTTTTTATCATATCAACCACGTAAGCCCAGTGATTATTCACAATCAACGCATTAAATAAATCGAAAGAGATAAATATGTTCACATTGATCGTTTTCTAGGAAATAGGCTACTAAACGAAAAATACAATTTAAATATGTCCTAATTTTATAGTGACACCGCATACAAAAATATTCAACAGCTCGAACGTAGCAAGTTTTCATTAAACAGTATATTTAATACTCGGTCCTGAAATGCTCTAACTTACAAATTTTAAAAATAATTTCTTAAGCATGTAAAAGTTAGAATACAATTCAAAGTTAATCATTAGACACTTTTTAATTTGTGAAATTTTATCCGATAATACACTTATAATACAGTTTGCATACACACAAAAAATCAAGCAACGAGACAATGTAACATAAATTGTGTACGATCGGCTCTCTGCTGATTTATTTCATTGAAGTTACGAAAGTAAAACCGCATGCGTAAACGTAGCTTCTGCCACCTGTCTGGCAGTATGGAATATACAGTAATGTGCACTACATACAATCTTTATTTCAAACGACATTACCATTTTTTGCAGAGGACTTTACACCTGCAAAGCTTGACACTCTCTCTACGTGTGATTTATTATCTCCAAAGCTTACAAACTAGTCAGTTTCTCCTCATTTTATGCAGCCTGCTGGATTATTAATACCATCACGACATTCGCACGCCAACTTGGACTCCAATGCATATGCGCTTGCTTGTAATCCTTTCATGTATACAAAGCAATGAAAGGGCAAGCAATGTTTATGCATAAATTTAGTGTGAACGTCGGCCACAATCCTTTCCCATTGTTTTCCATTCATTTTTACATGTTGTACTACGCCAACCTCCCACAGCAAGCCTTTCCCCACCCGCTTTGGTTTTTCCCTGAACTTAAGGAATGGAACTCAATGAAATGATGCTGTCGCCAAGTGAGACATCTGATATGCATAAACCTTATGGCAAAAATAACCGTGAGCAAATGCTTGACGACTATAGCCCGCTTATCAGATACATCATATCAATATCATACTACACCGATTTTATGAACTACACTGAAACGTTTTTGGGTATTCTTATTGTGTCGTATCTTTCATAATCGAGTTTTTGTCAAGTAAATATTAAGCACTGTTCCTTGTTCTGGAGACATTTATGCAAATAGAGATAAAATGCAAATGAAGGCAGGAGATAAAAAATTGAATGCATCATGGGATCCATTGGGGGTTATACGATGCGTTTTTCGGTTTTCCAAAATAAACGCATCGTCATGATTTCCCGGGAGAAAGAAGCGTTTGTAAAACGGGTTAAATCCTACTTCAAAAATTTCGCTAAAGGGTCAAAGATTAAAGCAGTGAAACACTTTGTAGAAGAAGGTAAGCGCCAGTCGTGTATATACAAAATAATTCAGGGATATTAAGCTACAAAAACATCAGGGTTCAGGTTCTCATAAGGACGTATTGTAACGGTGGCTTTCTTAGGAAGCTTGAAGACGACATCAAAGTTGTTCGACGAGGAGCCTTCCACCTCAGTTAGTGCTGCAGCCAACAAAGTCAACATTAGTCCACAAACGCTAGGTCAAACTAAAGCTCAGAAATTGGGCATCAAAGCCTGCACTAAGCCGGAAGCACCAACCAACAGTCAAGGATCACTAGCAGCGAGCAAAATCTAGACACCGATTTGTTTACCAAAAAATTTTTCTACGATCTTGACCAAAATCAAAACATGCTTCAAATATTCCACTGGCAAGGGACATCGAAACTTTTTGGGATTCATCTAAGGCAGGGTAGTCCAATCTACAAAACCCACACAGTCTACCCCAAGGTTTCAATACTATTTGGAAAAATATCACCACTAAAGTTGCAGCATGATCGGGAAAATCGGGATATATGGTTCGAGCACAAGCCGAACAAGAACTTTGCAGCACTGAATACAAAGGCACCAATGAATCTTAGTTTATGTGAACATTGTTAACTATTAGTTGTACTAAATGTTAAATAATACTGTAGCTCAATAAAGCCCAAATGCTCCGAGATATCGCAGTTTCAAAAATGTCTCCAGAACAAGGAACAACCCTTTATGTACTACTCTGTATTAAATATAAGGTTCATTTATTTTAGTGTAATGACACAATTGTCATTACAAAAGGGGAAAAAAGCAGTCAACGTTTTAGTAGTACGTTACCAATTAGTTTATTACAAATAACGTTTCTTTGTCAGTTTTTATTTCAATGCAAATGTTTCTCAATAATGTTTTGGTCATGTTATATGAACGTTTCCGTAGTATTAAATCGTACTAGTTTGCACAAAAATATCGTGCATTTGATACTTACCAGAGCACACAAGTTGCTCCTTCTGCTAGAGTCAGACGGCGGAATAATTCTAGTAACTTATCGTAATACGTATTCACACCAACCATTATGCACGTTACCAAAGAAAAATGCCTCTCCTTGTCGAGTAGACAAAAACAGTTTCCTGGTTTTATTTCTTTTTATCCAGATTTGATTGATATTGTAACTTGTGATGATGTTTCTTATAAACCTTTTATCAATTGTGGGGTTTGATTTCGATTGGGTTGGATGACGTGGATGCAAAAATTGATTAGGTATGAAATCATCAATCTCAGATATCAGAATTAATTATATGGTTTTTATAAACTGTATGCATATACATAATCCTTATGGATTAAAAATATATTTGAAATTACTTGGGATGGGCTTGGGTAATATTCAATAATTTTTTATTTACCGTCTTAAATAACATCATTTGTTTACCATTTTTAAGCGTAATCATTATAGATGCGTTTCTAGTAAATTGGGAGCGTGTCAAGGTCAGACTTTAGAAATGCAAAAGGTCAAAAAAAACACCAAGTAGTTCCTTGTCTTTGCGTATTTTCATTGATTTTCAACATGACCTGCTGGCTCATTGGATACTCGGCAAACATATAGGTAGGTTATGAGAATGGGTAACCAATTCAAATCCCCACTGGCTGGAAACTATAAAAACTCCCATTTATCATCTTTTTATACCCTTTTTCATGATTGTTTTGCAAATTGCAAAAGTAACGATTGCTCCCTTCCGCATACCTCATTTAAAGGAACATAAACTGTTGATTGTGCATAATATACTTGCTTGAAAATGTTCCCTTGACCTTTTACATTTTTATACCTGACCTTAACACGCTCACGAATTTAAGTTCGATGTGCCAAAGAAAATTTTTGTAGTAGTTCATTCTTGGCAACAACTTATATTTATCACGTATTAGAACTTCACCTTTTTCAGGTGTTTATTTTTAAACGCTTATTATGCCTTATTCAGGCATAATAAGCGTTTTTGAAACAGTTACGAAAAAATGTTTCTTTTACACACCTGGAATTCATCTAAAACTTTGTATAACTCTATATGACACTTTCATCAACAAAATGTTTATTATACTAGCTTATATTACAACTTTCAAGTTTTACAAAATAAGTATTCAAAACAATACTTCAAATAGTTTTCTTAAAATTTACTCTGCGACTCTCAAACTTTTGCTAAAAAATAAAGTAAAAAAAAATTAAAAGTCATTACAAATTGTAACTATGCAAATAATGATGTGTGTTTATAATTTCGAATGCTGGGATCATCTGTGTATACAAAATTTAAATCCAGTTGAATGGTGATATCCTTTGTACCATTACATTGGCAGGCTTCATGAACTACTCGTAACATAAAATATCAATAAAGCGGCTTTGGTCTCAAAAATAAAACAGAATGATGTTTGACCTCTTCTATCCTGTAGTTTATGATTCGCTTCTTATATACGGTAAATAAGTGCAATTGCGGTAGCAGTGCAATTAAATCTTAATATTAAAATTATTCTGTGGTATTATAATTTTTCACTTGTTTCGCTTTCATGCTAAGCTAGATCAATTAGCATGCACAACGATCTTACTCACGTACGTACCGGAAGGGTTCTTTAGGTCGGGTTCAGTAAGATTACTATTTTAGGCAACAAAGCTTTAATCTGATACATTGTTTTTTTCTCGTAATGGCTAGGCAAGCATTGCGATAATAGTGACCAGTAGGATTTCTAATGGCACTAAGAAACTACATTAAAGATACTAGGTCATCAAAAATTTTCAATAGCCACCTGCCACTGCAGT